>OZ012716.1:7702431-8080360 GCA_963942605.1 Poecilus cupreus
AATTATAAAACCGGATGAGAAAGTTTACTAGACACATAAAACAATAAATTCCATTTTTTTCAAAAATAGAATCAGCTGCGAAAAAAAGTTTCAAATAAAAGATGTTAGCAAAAATATTTGGAATATAAAATGTTATTTGCACTTTTCTTGTACATGCTTCTAATTTTGAGAAAAACTAAATTATATATTTAAGAATATATTTCAATAATCTTAGTTACAATGGGAACAAAAACAAAAACATTTTTAATATCTATGTGTCAAACGTGTCAAATAATTGTGAAGTGTCAAAATATGTGTCTTGTGAAATATTATAAAAGCATTATTTGTATTATTAGTTAGAAAGTTTTGAAGACTAGATATTAATTGATTTCTATTTTAAAATAAATTCATAGTTACAATGAGAACAAAAAAATAAACAGGTATAACATCTATATATCAAATAATTGCCAAAATAAAGTCATACACAAGGAACAAGTCATACGTATTCAGTTGGTTTTATTTGTGTAAGAAAGTAGTGTGGTGCCCACACCAGATTTTTTCTTTTGATTTCCGATCAATTTTCTGCGATTACAGCCATCTATCGCAAAAAAAAATTGTACATTCTGTTCGACATAGAATCCGAATTTATGATAACTTTCAATTCAATTATTTCAAAACAGCTACACGAAAAAATTATCATTAAATGTAATGTCATATACCACACACTTCAAATATTTGCATTGAAATTATTTCATGGAAATACACGCACGATAGAACTAAAAAAGTAATATAAAAGTGTTAAAATATGAGAGCGCGAATTGAAATCAGGTACCTGCAATACCTACAACGCGAATTTCCATTTTCCAATAATGCCATCATTTCATCGAATCGTAATCTGATACTGATATAAATGCTGTTTACATAATATCCATAAACTGAAACCAATTATTCCTTTATTGAGAAATTAATTGTTTCATGAAACAAGAGAACTACGATTAAATTGTAAATTTTTTTGGGAAGTTCAATCATAAATTTAGTGGTGCCGTAAACATTTCATTGGTTGGAAAACACAAAATTTTATAATTGTCATAAAATGTTTTTAATTTTACCCAGTAATTTTATTGAACTATAACTTCGATTGAATCAGAGAAATCGGTGTACCAGTAATTTAATAATAAATATATACATATTTTACACAATAGAGCCAATTGATCACTAAATCTTTACGAGATCTCGTCTCAAAAATTTGAAAATTTTGAAGCAAGGATAGTTTAACGTGCAGTAATAATATTAAAAGAGAGAGATAAATTGCGTTTACCAACCGCCAAATCATGCTCCCCTAAAATATTAGTAGAAGATATAAACATTTTCAAATTCAATAGTACAAACGTGTGAAAAATTAACTGCATTATTTTAAATAAATTAAAGTTACTTTTAAAACATTGGCTTATATTACGAAGTATTTCAGATTTTATTATTTATAGATATACGAGTATAAATATATACCGTGTGTCTGTCTTAAAAGTGTACATAGGAGATTAACATGGAAAATCAGTTTTTTGTGTGCTGTTACTCGGTGTTCTATCGGACAATAATGATTGTAGTACCAATCGAAAGATATCATTTTTCTGAATCAAACGATGTAAAATACATTACAATTTAGTAGTAATTTGGCTCAGTAAATTAATTTTAAAGTTTTGAAAATTCTCCGATTTATTAAATTTTTAACGAAAATAAATTATAGTCACCTATGACTGTTTTGTTTTGATTACTCTGAACCTATTTATTTGACGTTTAAAAATTAATTTACGGAATTAAATGACAACTAAATTGTAATGTATTTTAGATCGTTTGATTCAAATAAAGATCTCTTTCTATTGACACTACAATCATTATTGTCCGATAGAACACCGAGTAACAGCACGCAAAAAACTGATATCCTATGTTAATCTCCTATGTACACCTTTAAAATAGACACACGGTATATATTGTACTTCTCTTAGTATACGCAAAAATAGAGCTCGTGGTACCAGCCAATAATTATATTTTATTTTAAATAAATGTAATTAATTTTTTCACCACTATGGTCGACTATGAAATTAATTTTTTCACCACTATGGTCGACTATGTAATATACATGCATCAGTCGGTCATTACTATAAATTTATCTTTATCATTTTTACCTCCCGCCACATATAGGAATATAGGAATCATACTAAAAATTCGGTAGTGAGTTTTCAGTGACTAAGCTCGTTTTAAAGTTCCTAGAATACGGTTTTAATACTTTTGTGAAGATATCTGTCTGTGTCGGTCTGTGTGGATCTCTGGAGTTACGGTTTCTCAGAAACTACTAAACTGAAAATTTTCATATTTTGTATATGTACATGAATTACATTCTTTCATTTTGGAAGAGGTTATTAGTTTTATGTGAAAATCCAATAATCGGAAGAGGTAGTTTACTTGAAGCCCAATTAAGTTATTTTGAAATATCTCAGTACTTTTTGTTATTAGAATAATGTTTCAAATATTATTATCTACAAATGTTGTTTGAAACATTTTTCTCTTACTGTCTCCATTTACGATTTATAACACGTCAAAGAAAATAGTATATTGTCTTATTAGGAGTAAATGTGATACTTTGTGTGCTGAGCATGTAAGTTTGAACGACGAGCGAAGCGAGTCGGACAATTACATGCGAAGCATACAAAGTCACATTTATTCCGAATAACACATACTATTTTTTCTTCAAACATAGAAAATAGACATTAAAACATTAAAAAATGTTCAAAACTTCAACAAATATTCTGCCGTATCCAGTATTTCTAGTTGCCACAGAATATGTTATTTTGTTATTTTTGTTTATTTGTTTTATTCTTAACTGTCAAATTACTGAATTACAACCTTACTATTTTGTATGATATTTTACTTTGTGGGCCGCCGGCGTAAATGTGTTGCCAAGGATACACTTTTACGCCGGCGGCGACAATATTGAACTTCTACTTGTTGAATACAAATACATAACAACGTACTTTTATGACGTTTAAAGAAAAATTATATTTTGACATTTTCGTTTAAATCAGCTAACCTAAACTTTTGAAAAAAGAAAACAATGTGAAAATGTCATTATTTGACATATGTCATAGTAATTGAAAATAAAATTTTTTGAAGGGATGAGCGTTTTTTATATTTGTGGCCCGTGTGCCTGCATTGTCTGATAAGAAACCTAATACGGGAAGTATTGTAGTGTCCACAACATTTTTTTAAAATGTTGTAATGTTTTGATGATGTCCCTCATCTGCTCAAAAATTTTTAGTACACTAGCTTTTGATACTATACTCGTAAATGTAATGTATTTTTAAAGTTAAACTCTCTAATTTCACAGAAGCACGAGCGTCAAATAATTAGAATATTAGAATCGTTCCACTTGACATAACCTGTAAACCTATAAGCTTGTAACGCTCCACCAGCGCTGTTGCCACGTCGCTGTTTAATGCGTGACGGTGACGTATGCACGCGCGACGTTGTCAAGTGGGGCTGATTCCCAACTCAACGCCGTCGAATCGCGAATCCTTTTGAAGTGAACGGATCGAGATCAAACGCCAGCGGCTTAACACTCGGCCTAGCGTGCCAATCGTGGCATCCATGTCGAAGTCATTCAGGCGATATTCATTTTTAACAAAGTGGAGGCCGGGCGTGCGATGTGTTTAGATTGGGGTAGGTTTAAATGGATCGGTTTGCAAGTTCAATAGAGTTTAGTTTACGTTTGATGATTGGCAAATAGGGACAAGGTCAAAATACCTGCTGATACACTCGAGTTCTAATGTTTTCAATGCTTTTTGGAACACTAACTTCAAAGCTGTACTTTCAATATGGCTAACTTCAATTTAAAATTATTGGACGCGGCATTGATTTCATTTTACACTGTTCTGAACTCCGATTCCGATAAATTTCAAATGACCATAAGTCCAAGAATGTGTTACATATTGGAAAATAACAAAGTAGTTTCACAATACAATGTGTTTCAATAAGCTTGCTCACTTCATACCAAAAATATATCACTAGAGAGCGGATTATATGCACGAAAAATCTGAATTATATGCGCATATACTGGATGATCCATCGGTCTTTATTTTTACCTCCCGCCTACCTCTAGGTAAGGGAGGTATTGCTTTTGGTCAGAAAATTGGGTAGTGAGTTTTCAATGAATAAGCACGTTTTAGGGTCCCTACAACACGATTTTATTATTTTCGCGATGATGTCTGTATGTATGTATGTATGTATGTATGTATGTATGTATGTATGTATGTATGTATGTATGTATGTGTGTGTGTGTAGTCTGTGGCAATTTTTTCGTCTCGCATAACTCAAATACTATAATACCAAAAAATACAATTTTTTTAAATATTGCTTCTTATATTTAAATGAAGAGCTGATTAGATTTTGGATAAAATTGGTCGACCGGAAGGAGCAGTTTACTTGAAGCCCTTAACAGTTTTTCGTAAAAAACACGGTTAAATTTCCTTTTTCAACAATTTATGTTATTTTGAAAGTTGAAGAATATTTAATTTTACATGTGTTTTGATTACACAAATTTTATTAATTTTCATTTGATTTAGAGATAATAAAATATAAAGAAATAAGATTTCACAAATCTTGCATTCCTAATACACCATGGAAACATTTAAAAATTTTCATTTTTTTACGAAATGTGACACATGTCATTGTCATTGTCATGTCATTGTGATTGTGAAACTTATTTTCTTAGTGAAATATATGTCAAAAAATTAAATAAATATACGAAAGAAATATAAATTTTTAAATAGAAATAGAAAATAAACAAATAAGAAGGTATATATCTGTATCATCAATACTATTTTGTACCGTTTACGAGTAGTATTGGGCGGGAGGTTATGTGCTGACACATCAGATTTTCTTATTTTATGCGATTATTATCAATATTACCGAAAATATTTTTAGACAAAGTTGATTTTAGATTAAAATGTCCATGTATCTGCAGTATAAGTTTTTCTACCGGGTGCTCCATTTTCACGGAATGGTATGCAACTTAGTATTTTTAAATGGAACACCCTATATATTTTTACTAAATTTTAAAGATCTTATGTTTCTCTTTAAATAAGTTCTTATTCGCTATAATTCTAAAATGATCAGTAGAGAAACTATTCACGTTTTTGTGATTCAATAATCACATAGAAAATATGTCATAAAATTGTGTGTGAATGTTTAAACAATCAGATTAGTTGCTGCCAGATCTTTAATAATTATTATTTACTATTTTCACTTAGTTTAACAACTTTTTTTGTTATATTTTGTTTACTAGTTGAACTTATGTTTAATTCGAACATTTTTTATAAATTTATTGTTTTTAATTTCATGACATACTTTCTGTGGGTGATTCTGCATTAATAAAACCGTGAATAGTTTCTGTACTGATCACTTTAGGACTATAATGAATAAGAACTATTTTAAAGAGAAACAGAAAGTCTTTCAAATTCTGCAAAAATTCATAGGATGTTCCATTTAAAAATACTAAGTTGCATACCATTGCGTGAAAATGGAACACCCGGTAGAAAAACTTATACTGCAGATACATGGGCATTTTAATGTAAAGTAAACTTTGTCGGAAATAAATTTCCGTAATATTTATAATAATTGCAGAAAATAAAAAATACAGATCGATGGACCACCCGTATATGCACTGATTTTTTAGGAAATATGCAGCAAAATATGCAAAAAAAATCTTAAATTATTCGATATAAAGTATAAATGAATGCATTATGAATTTTATTACATAATACAGTATTAATCCTGATTCACAATCAACAAATATACTACTATATATCATAATACCGAGATCTGCTTTAAGCAGAGCGCCACGCCCAGAAATGGGTAAATAGCATGAATATATATAATTTTTTTATATCAAGTCAGTATATTTTACTAAAAATATATAAATAATACAATTAAATACTTTATATTAACTGTACAATTAATTTGGAATCACAAAATTGCACATTTTCTCAAAATAATTCATTCTACATATATCACTATTACGATAAACATCACTTCAGAAAAATTACCAAATAAGCCGGCCATTTTGAGTGAACAGGCAGCGCCTCTATAAGGTATTCGATCGCGAATAACATTGTTCTGGTTATTGGGTTAACCGGTGCTATCTTCAGGGCATACGATTCACCTTCAAAGAACAAGGTGGGAATGGATGAAACGGCAATTCACCGCAACCTCACTACAAGAAGAAGAAGAGAAACACGACCCTGGTGGCCAGTGCAAGAATCGTATCTCGCTATTATGCTAATGGTCCATGGTCGTGCTCGCTGCCGCAGCCCGGAATACTGAAATGCAATACGATACGAAACTTGAGCGCGATCTTGTGGTTCTATAATGCATTCTGGTATTTGCGGAATGGTCAAATGGAATCTGCACTGCACTGCGCTCGACAGACCACTTGCGATTTGCTTTGTTTTAAAATATTCCGAGATTGTAATGCAAAACAGTTTGGTATCTGGAGAAAATGATAACACTTCATACCAGATATGTTTCTCGAGTGTATTCTTACGTTGAATGTAATTCCTTTATAATATTATTAAAGATTGTAGCTACTGTTTTAAGTAACTTGTTATTTAATTTTGAAGCGTGAATAGTTCCGTCGTAACGCAAAGGTACTAAAATAAAGTAATACTGAAACGGTAATTTGTAAAATTTTATGAAAACGAAAAACTTGCCCGAGGCAGATTACATGTCGTAAGGCCACCCTTCTTTGTCTAAAACCTGTTGGAAAGTCTTGTTGAACAGTGTATTATTTAATTATTTACAAATTCCTTTAATTTTACATACATAATAGCTAATTGAACACATTAATATTAATATATTATTTATTTCTTATATTAAAGCTGTCACTTTAAAATCATTGAAGGTTAATTTCATTATATTTTCTTATCAACTTTCCATGAACAATACAACAAAGACAGGTTGCCCAAAGATTGGCTGTCTCTCTAGGCTAGCATTTTCAACGTTAGTTTGCGTATCAATAATACGAGTATTATACTTCAGTGCGCATCGGAGCATCTGTATACAATCCAAATAATGTTGGGTAGCACATTCAACCAACAATCAATCTCTACAAAACATTGCTATGCTAGTACACCACTGAAGTCTCATTCACATTTGGACAAATACGTTTATTTGTTTGCAGAAGAAATAGGTAGTAATTGTGAGGTAATACAACTTTCAAATGATTAGAATATACTATATTAAATTACAAATAGCTTTGATCTTGGTTTTAAAATTTTTGTTCTCTTTTGGTGGAGGCGCCAATTATAAAAGATATAAAATTGACGTTGTTCGAAATTAAATTCTTATGTTTATAAGTTTGGTTAATAATAATATCTCGAATATGAACCACAGAAAATATATTTTTCTATGCCAATGATTAAATAGTAAAATTATGTACCTTTTTTATTTGAAACTTTTGTTTAAAAGCAATAGTTTAACAAATTATTTGAAAAAGAAAATATGTTCTTTTAGCCTACTTGTGTCATATCTAATTTAGCTCTTATAGTTCCCGCGAAATTCCAGTGGCAGCCATTTAAATTGAAACACTGTATAGTAAAATACTAAATAAAGTGAAGTTAAAATTAATTTGTTTTTAATTTCCGGTTCAAAAAATCTGTTATAACTTACATATAACTTCCCGTCAAATTAACTTTTAAACGATACAAAAAAGATAAAAATGTGTTAAAGAGAAATTGTAATTAATATTATAAATATTTTTGTTGTTGTTTTGCTTGTAACTTATACATCTAAATTTTTTATATGAAATTTAAAAGTGATATCGTTATCAGATTTTTTGTTCCCAAAAAGTGCTTCTCTGTAGAGAACTAACCATCGAAAATTTTGACCTGGTCCACTGCCTTTCTCATATACCAGATATATTATTATATTATTAAAATATGGCGTATAGATGTAATGCAAAAGTATGCAAAGTAAAATAAATATTCAGTATTAAAAAATGCATGCAATATGGCTCATTTATATTCCACGATATATCAATTAACTTAAAATTAATATTTATTTGAAAAATTGTAACACGGTTATGAAAAATTAAACAAAAACGAAAAGTATATAACACATGAAACAGTTAGATTTATTTATTACAGTGTTGTAATATTTAAGTAACCAAATGGGACTTATTTAAATTTTGTACTTACACTTTAGTTGTAACGTGAACAGTTGAAAAAATATAGCAATATTTTAAAAAAATTTCATTAAAGCATCTATACAACACTTTTTGTACACCCGGTATATGTTTGGGAGGCAAAAATATGTTTAAAAAATTAGTTATCGATTGAAATATAGCTACACATGAAATTCGAATTAACAATTTTAAGTTTAAACTAACATCCTGCTCATTACATTATTGCTCATTAGTTTGAAATAATACAAAGTTACACATTCACGTATTCGCAAAGTACTTTAGCCTTTGCCAATGCCAATTCGGTGCATGGCAATTTCACATTTGAATTCATGCTGTTTTGCAACCATAGCAACGTAATGCGATGCTAGATACTATGTGGTTTACGTCCTTATTGCAGTGCAGTTGCATTATTGCAGTTAAACAGTTAGGCATTAGCGATAGAGAGCTATTATCCTTTATATAGCCTCATAACTGAAGGAATGTATACAACAATGCTATGAACGTCGTTCAAATTTAACAACTATCTTTTAATCTTTGTTGGTGATATTTTATTTGTGTTATAAACCGTTTAATACATTCCACGCAGAGCTGGGCAATACTTAAGTATTTATATACCTAAGTATAAATTTGTGGAGACCTGTATAGTACTGCAGTATAATTTATTTTTTGTTACTTCATATCTAGTACTTGAAATTTCTAATTAAACTTGTACTTATTTCTCGTTTAATAATCGTAAAAAATATTGTAGTACTCTTTAAATAAATAAATAAGTATTATTATATATGTAAAGAGATTTAAGTATTTCAAAAATTTAATTAACTTTAATGATGCAATTTTTATATATTAATAGAAAAACAGTGTTTTAAGCTATTTTCACGTTAAAACCCTTTTCCTATTATTATATATTTTTACGTACCTATTTTGAAAATTGCTCTATTTTAATAGTATAGCCGAGGTCTAAATCACTTGCAAGTACCTTAAAGTTAATTTTCGTTCGAGGTACACACAAATTTTATTTCATACTGGTTACTAAAGTTGTTAAATTAAGTACAATATTTTTTTTAAAAGAAATTATAAAAAATTCGTAGAAATAGGAGTTAATAAAAGTAGGATAAATAACAATTTCTACAGGAACAAGAATTTGTTTATAAATAATGAAAAAATTAAAAGTCAAATTTTACTTTAAAATCCTAGGACTTTAAAGTTTCCCTTTTCGTACGATAAATAGTCCGAAAAATGTAACATAAGTAACCAGTATGAAATAATAATTATTTACTTTACAAGTGGGCAAAGTAAGGAATTATCCATGAGAGAAATCTTAGCTCACGAAGCCGAAGGCTGAGTGAGATAATTTTATCGAGTGGGTAATTCCACTTTGCCCACGTGTGAAGTATAACGTTTTATCCAACACTTCTTAATAAATGAAAAATGTATTAAAGAAATATTATTTGACAGTGACATGCTTTAAATTTTTAAATTAAAATGTCAATCGAAGTAGTTACCAAGGTGTTGTGTGTTATTATTATTTTTATAAATAAAAACATACTCACTAGTAACATTTCTCAAAATTATACCCACTAGTGGGTAAACTGTTACTTTCTTTGTTTAATATCACCATAGTTATGGAGCATTTATTGAGAGGTGTTGGATAAAATATATTATAGTCCAAAATCAGTTTGTAGCAAATCTACTAATAAATATTCTTCCTAAAAAGAAAAGTATTGATAATTAAAAAATACTCATTTTGAAACATTTTTGACGAAAAAAAAACAAGTATTTTCAAGCTAAACTTGAGAAAGTATTCACCATCGTTATTACTGATACTTATACTTTAGTATTTGGATTGTAATATTTGCCCAGCTGTAATTCTACGAAAACATTTAAAAAACACACGACATCACAGCTAAGAACAAGTCTAAATTTAGAACAGAACTCATCAATAAATCTAGTGCAGAATTAAGTAGAGCAGCTCAGGATAATATTTGAAATCATTGAGAGCAAATTAAATGAACAAAGGGTTCGTTAGCCAAATACAGACAAATCTGTTGTGGTTAGAAGTGCATCTGCATGCATAATAACTTCCAGCAATTACTTAACCAAACATTCTATATCTCAGCTTCGAGTATTTTAGCCAATCTCGTTAAATTTCCTCCCCATACCCTGTTTCCGTAATCTATTTCAGCGAAACGCACAGAATTCGAACCTGAAAATTCAACCAGAACATTTAGTTACCATGTGATTTGTCCCAGGATAGGTACAAGAAAATATACATATTTAACTTATTATTTTGTTACATTCATTTGTAAACCATCAACCTATAGAAATTGCAAAACGAGTTAAACTATTAATTGAAACATTAATGAAATAATCTGATGTGTCAACACATACCTAACCTCACGCCTGAACAACTTTTATGCAGAACAAAATAGAGAAAACAGTTTGAAAAAAAAAATTTGAAGCTAATATTATTTATTAAAATATAATTTGCTTAGGTACTGACTCAATTATTTACTGAAATATTGCTAAAAATACCTGAAAACCTTCAAACTAAACTACCATCTTCTGTTGTTGGATTATTACCAAAATTTAATCAGTTCATAACTCACACATCAAAATTGTAAATATGAAATTAGAAAGTGATATCGTCATTATATTTTGAGTTATTGTGGAAATGTTTCAGTTCAGTTATATGTTTATTCTTATAGCAGGTACCCAGCAAACACAGCTGTAACATTGATGTACCTGATATGTAATATCTGAAACCTAAGTATTATATCATTTATATACGTACTAATAACGTAATATACATATACCATGTCGGGTATCTCTTGAGAGAGCGTAAAATTATATTGTTGGTATATCACATTGGTCTTGGACATGGTACATACCTACAACATGTATATGTTATGCTATCGTACTTATAACATATTCACAGATAATTAGAAATTTAATTTTATATAAAAATATAGCAAACAAATTTTAAATATTTTATAGTGTACACAGAACAACTTTGAAATATATTTAATTTAAATTTGCTAAGTTATTATATATTTATGTAAAGGAAATTGTTAATTTATGATTAAATACACATTTTCAAAGAGATCTTTCTCAAAAATGTTCAAATACAACTATTCCATTCGTACATTCAAAGTTGCTTATACCAATAGTTTTGTTATGTACCATTAACGTTACAATGTCTACATACATGCGATGTCATGTCTCATAGACCGTGTTGCGGACATAGGGCTATCCATGTTATGTATATAGGTACAACGTACTCGCGACATAACTGTGTTGGCTGGGTATAAGAATTGAAATATAATATTTGATAAAAAAAAAAACATTGAGAGAATTCATCGGTCATAAAAAAATTATATTTAATAAATACAGTATGAACTGAGAAGGTAAATCGTATATTTAAAATCTAAATTTGTAAATTAAATCCAACATAAACTAGCCATTATACTCTTACTGTACAAGAAAGTAAAAATAGGAATAGTATTAAAATTTTTGGTGAGGTTTTCCATCCTGGCACATACTAAAAATCAATTTTCAAATTAATTTATGGCTGCACCATTAGAATTTTACTATTTACTACACTAGAAGTTCATTACCAAGCTAAAAAATAAAATAAAATCGATTAATTTTCATCACATGGATCAGCTCTTTGCACACAACATCGAACTTCTACATCAGCATCACAATCAATCTACATCTAATGTAGGTACTTGCTTCCGCCACTTGCTTCACTTCCTTGCAACGTTAACACACTCAACTCAACATATCAGACACAGACTTGACGTGAACGCATCAATACCCCCGCAACAAGGTGAATAAGTTACTACCTCTCAATCCTTCTCGCATGAACACATTTTTATTCAAATGCACATACACTATAAACACGATTTGTTAAAATATTTAATCATATTCGTTTTAAAAAAAATCTGATATGACAACAGAACCTCTAGCATAAATAATATCTAAACGGTGGAAAATAGAGAAAAACGTTTCAAATAAATATTGTGGAATACAACAAGTAAACTACCACTTGCAGGTAATGAAAAATTGAAATCTAATCAGCTCGTAACTTGGTTATCCAAATTCTTAATATGAAATTTGACAATGACACACATACAAACGTCATTATGAAAACAGTGAAACAGTATTCTAAGGACTACAAAACGATCTTATCAGCTATAATATCCCTAGGTCATTGATAATTCGAAATAATTTTATCACAGTTACCGAAAGAACGTTGCTTGGTAACCGCCCGACGCCGCAGACGGAGGGCTGTTTCCTTCAAGCAACGTTTTTGAGGTAGTTGTGATTAAATTATAATTATTTATCAATGGTCGAGGGATATTCGGTGAGAAAACTTTTTGCGATTATTATTATTATTTTCATTTACATACTTTGAAAATGTCATTTTGAAATAAACAAATCATATATTGAATTAACTGTCAAACAACTGTCAACAACTGTTACTTAGCAACAGGGGAAATTATCAGCTATAATATCCCTAGGCCATTGATAATTCGAAATAATTTTATCACAGTTACCGAAAGAACGTTGCTTGGTAACCGCCCGACGCCGCAGGCGGAGGTCTGTTACCTTCAAGCAACGTTCTTGAGGTAGTTGTGATCAAATTATAAGTATTTATCAATGGTCGAGGGATATTCGATGAGAAAATTTTTTGCGATTATTATTATTATTTTCATTTTCTAACCTTGAAAATAACATTTTGAAATAAACAAATTAAATATTGAATTAACTGTCAACCAGCTGTCAACGACTGTTACTTAGCAACAGGTGATAATTTCCCCGGGAAATTATCAGTGTAATTGTGACCTGATTGGTTACTTTTGCACACGTGATCAGAAATACAGGGATTCTATTGGATATTTCTTTAACCAAAAAATTTTCAGCTATAATATCCCTAGGCCATTGATAATTCGAAATAATTTTATCACAGTTACCGAAAGAACGTTGCTTGGTAACCGCCCGACGCCGCAGGCGGAGGGCTGTTACCTTCAAGCAACGTTCTTGAGGTAGTTGTGATCAAATTATAAGTATTTATCAATGGTCGAGGGATATTCGATGAGAAAATTTTTTGCGATTATTATTATTATTTTCATTTTCTAACCTTGAAAATAACATTTTGAAATAAACAAATTAAATATTGAATTAACTGTCAACCAGCTGTCAACGACTGTTACTTAGCAACAGGTGATAATTTCCCGGCGAAATTTTCAGTGTAATTGTGACCTGATTGGTTACTTTTGCACACGTGATCAGAAATACAGGCATTTGATTGGATATTTCTTTAACCAAAAAATTTTCAGCTATAATATCCCTAGGTCATTGATAATTCGAAATAATTTTATCACAGTTACCGAAAGAACGTTGTTTAGTAACCGCCCGACTGGGGGCTGTTACCTTCAAGCAACGTTCTTGAGGTAGTTGTGATCAAATTATAAGTATTTATCAATGGTCGAGGGATATTCGGTGAGAAAATTTTTTGCGATTATTATTATTATTTTCATTTTTTAACCGTGAAAATAACATTTTGAAATAAACAAATTAAATATTGAATTAACTGTCAACCAGCTTTCAACGACTATTACTTAGCAACAGGTGATAATTTCCCGGGGAAATTATCAGTGTAATTGTGACCTGATTGGTTACTTTTGCACACGTGATCAGAAATACAAGGATTCGATTGGATATTTCTTTAACCAAAAAATTTTCAGTGTAATTGTAACCTGATTGGTTAATTTTGCACACGTGATAAGAAATACAAGGATTCGATTGGATATTTTTTAATCAAAAAATTTTGTTTAAACTTTACTATCGAAAAATCTGACTCGTCACCCTTAGCAATATCTACCTTTCGGAAAATGCATCTTATATCCTCTGCTTACCGAAGAGTTCAGTAAACACTAAGATACTTAGGTAGCAATAGGTCTACAAGGCGTTACTTTCAGAATTCGTTTGGTCATTATCACACATATTTCTTCGTTGTTGTCAAAGAAATATTGTTTAATTGTAATGGTACATTTACAAATTTTATGGCTTCGTGTGGCTTTACGAAGGACTGTACAAATTTTTATCTTTAGGATTGTCAACTCAGAGTTAATAAAAGAATTGTTCTACGTGAAGCTTATCACCACTTTTCCATTAGTGTGAGTTCTCATGAGCATCTTCATCTTTCAAATGATTAGTATAAGCCTTAAACCAATCTTCAGTTTACAATTCTAATCCCGCTGATACCAATTCCGCATTCTAATCAATCTGGGAGCGAGCGGTGAACAGAACCGCGTTCCGGAGCAGTTCTAGGGGATTCAATCGAAGCCTCGCGGAACATTTTCATTAAAACTTCTCGCCGACGCTACCGACGACAAGTCACCGGCGAAAAGTTCATTATGAACATTAAAGTCTGGGCCGTAGCCCCCGATGCCCGGGCCGCGACGCCGCCACTGTTGTGGCAGTGGCTTTCAACAAGGGTTTGGAAACTAATAATGCAGTTTCAATATGGACCCTTGGGGCATGGACCCATCGGGGTTACCGAAAGATTCTGAGATATGCGAAGGGACGGTTACTGGGTATAATTATTAATCCCACGTATCATGGATTACCTACATCGCTTGTTTTTTCCTCCCGTCGTCAACGGGAATTGAACAGGGGATTTCACGATCAACACATACATAACTATCGAACTATTCATCACTATAAACATAATCTTTCGCAAACTTTAATTTTTAAATGGTGCTAAATGAGCATAGAAGGGTTGTAAGTAAACATTGTTTTGAGTTATCAAACATTTACTATTTATCTACTGAGATATGAAAAAAAAATCACATAATTTTAATTAATAAACGGTATATAAAATAATTTGATATGATCAAAACAAAACCTCCCGCCCAAACAACTTTTAAAAAAGTTTCATAAAACATTATATCTTTTATTATTTTATCAAACACCTCTCAATAAATTATATTTATAGTTATACTTCACACGTGGGCTAAGCGGAATTACCCACTCTGCCTTCGGCTTCGTTTGCTAAAATTTCTCTCGTGGGCAATTCCTTACTTTGATCATTGGTAAAATAAATAAGTATTACATCTTTTTTATTATAATAAAATTTACAAAATTCAATATGCTCAAAATACTTTGTAATAATAATAATAATAATAATATTTATTGAGACTGACTAAAAATACAGACGAACCATTTACATTTTAATCAGTAAACTACCCCTTCCGATTGATGGCCAGCCACTAAAATAAAATCCGCGCATAATTTGAACATTCAAAGTCTAAATAGAAAATTTAAAAATGATATTACTTCCTAGAGCATTCAATTTTTCCGGAAAAAATATGTTTTAAAACTTTAATAAAAGAAACGGTTGCCGTAACTATACATATTTGGGCATTCGTGTTTTTTAAATTTCTCATCATTAGAAGAAATAGAGGAATAATTGAATCAATCAAGATTACCAAGCCAGTGAAGAAATTTCGATCATTTAAGGCTTAGAGATTAATAATATATAACGTAACGTGAACTGTAAGTGATAGTTTTTAGGTCGAGAATGTAGTTTGGGATGTCTAGACCCGTAGGGTCGAGATTTCCTAAACATTCGAGACCTAAAAAATCACTTACAGTTCGAGGTTAGTAAGTTATTTTTGGCAATACCTGCGTAAAACATAAGAAAAGGAAAAATAGGTATCAAAATTAACAGCTGTCAGATTGAGGTTAAAAATAAAATTTGAATGATATATATTTACTTACCATCCACCATGAACGGTAAGTTTCACTTACCATCCACCGTGGACGGTAAGTAAATGAAGTAACCATTAAAACCAATTGTGCAATAAAAGTTCCACTTACTGTGTTTAATTTTTGTTATTAATGGGTAACTTACAGTATAAGTATTGCAAAAAAATAATTTTAGAACATTGTATAGCGCTAAAACCACTGCTATACAAATCTTGTGGTTGCAGCCAGTGATATTTAAATATAAATTATAAAACTTAAATTTTGTAAATCCAACATGAACCAGTAAAAGTATTTTTGCAAAAATTAAATTTGAATAAATTAATTCTTAGGCATAGATTTGTATGTATCTTGCTTTAATAATGGCCTTGTATTATTTACTCTAGAGTTTCCTATATGAAGGTAGTTGTTATATATTTATTATAAAGCTGAGTACAATAAAATGAAACGTATAATTTTAAAGTAATTTAGAATGCAGCTTGCACGAAACGTTACGTGTGACATTAAAACTATAAGAAATTAAAGTATTTACATTCTTGCCCCATCGTAGCATGCATTTCATTATTCAAAAATTAATTAAAGAAAATATGAGACAAGAAAATCTATACAGAATCTGGGTCAAATTTGCATGGAAAATAATAAAATTAACTACGCATTACCGCCATTAAACTCGAGATAGAAATCGAGCTATTTCATATTTATAAACAATTATTTCATTCTTTGAATATTAATGTGAGAATTTCGTCTTAATTAAAAGTTAACTGAACAATTTTCATTATGCAAATGGAAGATTAATGTTATAGTGCGGTGAATAATGCATCAGAGGCGAAATTGAATTGAATTTTGTTTAAGGAAGCGGATATGAACGTCTTGGAACAAAACCCGAGACAGAAACGAGTAAATATGGTTTTTGCTCGATTGCAATTAGCTTAATTAATGCTACAGCAATTTGTCATACATTTATTGTGTGGAATTAACATAAATAACTAATGATAACAAGAATGGTGTCTGCGACGATAAAGCATTTAAAGAAACATACTACTCATATAAAAAGGAAATTAATTGAAAAGTTCTGGGAAAATCTGAGCACTGTACATTAAAAAGATTCCTTTGTAAAATAGCTATATTTTTATATTCGAGATGATGAAACGTATTTCTCATTAAAATTTTTCAGTAAAGGTATATATTTCAATCTTAGA
Organism: Poecilus cupreus; assembly: GCA_963942605.1. Taxonomy (NCBI): domain Eukaryota; kingdom Metazoa; phylum Arthropoda; class Insecta; order Coleoptera; family Carabidae; genus Poecilus; species Poecilus cupreus. The sequence continues at coordinate 7,719,616 of OZ012716.1, forward strand.
CTTCGTTTGATTTTTCATATCTCATTTTCAGTAGTTTGTGGTGATATTTTTATTTACGATTATGTCTATATATGTTGATAATATATTTCAACTAACATAAAAATTAAGATTCATTTTATGTTGCCATGTACCTTTATTACACAATAAAGAAGAAATACATCAACATTAAATAGTATATTCTACAACAAGTAATGGAATGGCACATATTCCACGCGAGCAAAAAGTTTGTAGTCCGAGCCAAAGGCGAGGGCTACGGTTTGCGAGTGTGGGATGTGCAATTCCGTTACCTGTTGTAGACTATACTTTCTATAACAAGATTTTGGAAATTATACAAAAAATACAAATATAAAACTGTTGAAAACGTCAAACTCAAAAAATTAAATTAAAACAAACAGACGTAACCATAGTAAATGAATCAAGATACTTCATATATCGCGCTAATATGCGGCTCTGATTCGTCGAAATTATTCCATACGCGGCGTATGGAATGATAGTTGTTCCAATACAGTTTTTAGTTGTGGAATGTGTAGTTTCCAAAACAGTGTTATAGAAAATATATTTTTTTAAGACCACTTAGAAATCTGATCAATGTATGTTTGTTGTAGCTAGGGAAATGAGATACATACAAGCACCGTGAGAAATGAATTTTCCGACGCTAAACTATTACTGAAAGTTGGTCATTGCATACCTCTAGCAATGCTGTGTGATATGAAAGCACGTTAGCCAATCAGATGCGTCCGCAACTGTGTGATATGATTGTATCACACGCTGCGATAACTGAGCGAATTAACCTAAAATTTTGTATTTAAAAGTTTGACAGTTGAATATAATTTGCTGAATTTACACAGATTAGGAAGGTTGGCCCTGATTTATCAGATTTTAACATAATTTTTGGTGAATTCTGATAGCAATAATTTTAACATAATCTGTTTTAATATTTTTATGTAAATTTTATGTTGTATTTTTTTACTTAACTGTGGTCGGCGGTAAAATATCACGTACAAAATGTGCTGAAAGGGTATTTCAGATTTCACATTCGTGTGAAATATCCAACTTTCAGCAAAAGTTATGCAATATACTATTGTTTTGTGAGTATTTCAATACAGGTCATTTCATTTCAGTACAGGTACCATTGCTAGGATACTCACTTAGAATTGTCAAATATTGGAATGGTGAAAGCGGGACAAATTTATTGTTAAAATATAAATTAATTAGGACGGAAATAATATCGTGGTCGTAGAAAAAGTACAGTGTATACAATTCGCATTGCATTGAATATCCATTTCATACTCGTAAGAAATAAGTACATTCCATGCTTGTTCTATAACATACTATTTTAATGTAATTTTTTTAAAAATAATGATTATTTCTATCGTCCTAGTTTTTGTCAATGAGATCTTCAAAATTTATAAAACAGTAAATTTTATTCTGTTATATCACTAATCAAAAATTGAACTCACAGAAAAAATATGTATGCTAAAATTAAAGTTTAAAATGTAATTACTATTGAAGCATTCAAATCGCCATGTTTGTCTTCGGTTCGATCCTCACAGCCGACAAATTTTCGTAAATTTTTACCACATAAAATTATCCTCGTGGCTTCCCCACAACTACCATCCTCGGAGGCCGTGATTTGACGGCTGGTAACCACACTTCATTCGCAAAAATGTATCATAATACCGTAATCTGTATGGAACAGAGTGCCGCTCCCAAGAATGAATAACATATGATGACATTATTTTTTTTTTTACAATTATGTTCATCGTCCTCTATGAAAACTCTATCACATATTCCTTCTCCTAATTTTATTTATTTATTTCTCGTAAGCTATAAATAATTCATCAATTTCAATAATAAGTGTATTTAATTTTCTTGGTTTGCTATTATGAACACAAAGATAAAATGCAATTGCATTTACAAAATTTTAAAAATAAACGTATAACGTCTCCAGCGGCTGCAAGTGATATATTTCATTTACTCGAAACTCAAGCAAAGAAATCAAAAGAACAAATACTTGAACGCCAGCGTTATCTAAAATTCAAATCTGAAATAGCAGACTCTGCAAATTGTGCATTATACGTGGTGCTACCGTGTACTACGAAATAATTCAATGTGCTGGAGTACATCAACTGATGTTTTAGGAATCAGTTTTCCAGTGGAAATTGTTTAAATACGTCCGATGCTTCAAATTAAGAGCTATATAAATATTTATATTCGACGTTCTTTCTTATTCCACATTAAAATAGTTTTAGAAGATTTTAAATTGTGCAAATAATTGAAGTCCTACATTGAGACCTGCTTCAAACAAAGTGCCACATTTGAAACGAAAAAAAAAAAAATTGCACGATGATGATTGTATTTATTTTATCATTAATATTTATGAATTGAAATTATTTTTATTTCCATTGAAACAAGTCAATATTTTAAAATGTATAAAAATGCCGCTGCCTGTGGATATTACATTTTACAAGAAAAAGGTAAATATAAATATTTACCGGAAAACAATTTATTCGACTCAATATCTTTTAATAAATATTAGTATTTATTTCACAAATAAAAGAAAAACATTTAACAGAAATGAAAAAGTCTTTTTAGATTAATATGTTTAAATAGTTACCTGTCGACTGTGGCAATCAAACTAAAGGAACTAAATAGTCTGAAAGCATAATATCTCATACCCATACTATTTGACGTTTATAATTACAGCATGAAGGCAATGCAAGCGCAGACGTGCGCAGTGTTACCAACTACAAATCTATAGATTGTAATATGAAAACTAATGACATATTTTATTAAAAATTTCATATTGTATTTTCCTTATAATCTCAATATTGAAAACTAAGATTTATATAAACTGAAATAATTATTAATTATTTTATGATATATAAAATGTAATTATACTTGACATATTAATATCATATAGTATTACATTATTAGTAAGTTAGTCACACCTGCGTGTTGAATAATTTCTCACGCTATTCCACACGACTATGCGAAATATATAATTTTCAAGCTTTGTTCAGCATGGAGAAAGTGTAATTATCAGTAGAGATCGTAGAAAAAATATTTAGCATACCAGAAAACAACCTTTTTTACAGTGTTTTCTGTGGAAGTTTCGTAGATGATTATAATGATTTACAGACGAATATGAGAGTTCATTCTCTTTCATTAAATAAACAAATCTAAAACTGTCTTATGAAATATCAAATATATTTTTGTTTAATTTTACATGGCAGACTTAAATTTTTTCTAATAAATACTACCTAATATTTTTAGTTCGAGAGCCAGATGTTCAAATTATTCGCCTTCATCTTGGGAACACCCGACTTTTCTTCAAAATCTCTCTACTTTAGATGGTTATATATATATATATATATATATATATATATATATATATATATATATATATATATATATATATATATATATATATATATATATATATATATATAGTCCAGAGTGTATAAAACATGATATGCCTCCGTTATACGCTGTTTTGTGTACTGAACTGAATATAACATTAAAGTAAAATTATTATGGTAATTACACCTAGAGCTAGGCATACATTATTTCAAACAAAATTGTAAAATTATATGCAGAATTTAATTCTCTTTTATTTGAAGTTATTTTCTCTAAAATTAAGCAACAGCGGGTAAAAACTGATTAAATATATTCAATACTTATTAACCGCTTTTTGACTAACACTCTGTACCAGATTAAGCATAGTAAACATCTTTACACTTATATTGATACATCGATATATCTATATATCGGTACATCAATATATCGGTATATTGATATATCGATACATTTATATATCGATACATCGATACATCAATATATCGATACATCGGTACATCGATATATAGATACATCGATATTATCGATATTTTTCTAACATCGAACATCGATATTCAAAACAAGATATCGAACAGCCCTATATAAAATTAAATGAATTGGAAAAAAATAGTGGAAAAATGGTGTGTGGAAAAAACTGTCTGTGGAAAACATAATCAGTGGAAAAATATGAAATGCGAATTATGGAATGGAAAAAATAGAATGAAAAAAGTGTCACTACGATAGTGCATTATTTTTTTGTACAAATATAGACCCACAAACATTAATCTAGTTAAAAATTTTCCCCCATGACAAAAATTATTTCCTAACCGTCTGCCTGGTCTATAAATCTCTAAATTATGTACTTGTTGTTGTTACATCAATATCTATTATTGAGTTTTCATATTTATTTATTAAAACATAATGCACAATAACTCGAAACGTTATATTTAAATAAAATATTTTTACAGAACTTAATCCAAAAGTCTTTTATAATTTTACTATGAGTTCTGCATGTTATCTCAATTTATAAAAAATAGAATATATATTTTATATACATATTAATGTGAAATAACCGCAGAGATATTAATTTGATTGGATTGGAACTATATAGGGTAGACACAAAACTTTTCCAAGAAATTAGTTCCAATATTTAATCCGCAATGAAAAAATCTAGCGTAAAACATTTAAACGACGCCAGTCTATCTCACTAATACCTCTCCCATCACATTAGATCGCATCACAGGAGTGTATCACTCAGCATGCACAACGCATGAGCTTAACAGCGCAGACAGAAATTTCCACGTGTCGCTGGCTTGACCCCTGACCCTGCGAGCTTTGTGACCTTTGCTATCTCACTCTTGCAAGTTCACTAGTTGATCTCCTGCACTCGGATCAGGATATGTCCGTCAATATGTCGCGTGCAAACAATGAAAGTGATGACAGAGATAAAGTGTACAGTGTAAACCACATGTTTTTATTCTTAACTACGAGATAAAATATTGTTGGAAAATCTGAGCACGGTGACTTGAAAAATACTCCTTTGCAAAATAGTTATAATGTAGTTCACATTAAAATTTTCAGTAAAGAAATATATTGTAATCTTTGATTTTCTCGATCTCATCATCGATAGTACGTTTTGAAGTTTTTATGTCATAATGCATGCTTATGACTTTATACGTTGATATCTCAACTAAAATATGTATTGAGATTAATTTTGTACTGTCATGTACCCTTATTGCATCATAAAAAGATCTATATTAATATTAAAATCATATTTTAATATAATTTTCTTTAAATAATGATAATTTTTATTATTATTAAATGCAATACCCAACAGATTTGAGTTCAGTTCTAGGGTAAGGCAAACAAAATTAATTTCTAATTAAGGTATGAGATAGTGTACTTAATGTTACTGACACTGTCATAAAAAATGTCGGCGTGAAATTCAATATTATGATAATTATGAATCATTTAATTCAAATGAGATTTTGATAATATATTTGATCATGCGGTTTTAAAGTAGAAAGTGCACATCTTACTACAAAAATGAGATGGAATAAATTTCATTGGAATCAAAAAGATATAGAATAAATATTACCTACAATGTTTATTTGCAACATTTTTCTATATTTTGTTGTCATCAGATTAAAAACAGTATTCGTGGTACCAACCAAAACCTATTTCAGTTGTTATTTATCATTAAAATATTCTTAAAAATAACATAATTTAACATACAATTAAACTGAGTACAATTATTTTCTATAACACTGTTTTGGAAACTGGGCATTACACTACTAAAAACTGTTATGGAATCACTAACATTCCATACGCGGCGTATGGAATGTTTTCGACGAATCAGAACCGCTTATTAGCGCGACATATGAAGTATCTTGATTCAGTTACTATGGTTACGTCTGTTTGTTTTAATTTGATTTATTTGAGTTTGACGTTTTCAACAGTTTTATATTTGTATTTTTGTATAATTTCCAAAACCTTGTTATAGAAAGTATAGTCTACAACATGTAACGGAATGGCATATCCCACACTCGCAAACCGTAGCCCTCGCCTTTGGCTCGGGCTACAAACTTTTTGCTCGCGTGGAATATATGCCATTCCATTACTTGTTGTAGAATATACTATTCCCATTCAGACCAAGTTATTCTAATAGTTATTTACTTTACAAGTGGGCAAAGTAAGTAATTACCCACGACAGAAATTTTAGCATACGAAGCCGAAGGCTGAGTCTAATAATTTTATCGAGTGGGTAATTGCACTTTGCGCACATGTGAAGTATAACGTTTTATCCAACATCTCTTAATACATGCAAGATTAAAGAAATATTATTTGACAGTAACATGATTCAAATTTTCTAAATTAAAATGTCAATCGAAGTAGTTACCAAGCTGTTGTGTGTTATTATTATGTTATAAATAGAAAATTACTCACTAGTGTGTATACCCACTAGCCACTAGTGACTAGTGGGTAATCTGTTACTTTCCGTGTTTAAAATCGCTATAGTTATAGAGCATTTATTGAGAGATGTTGGATAAAAGTATGAATTGGATCAAACGATATAATCTAGGCCTGTGCCTGTATTAATAATAAAACTGCATTCTATAATTTCATGGTATAGTCAATTTGAAATTAAATTTATTGCAAGTCGCGCCATGATGTGACGACAATTTGACAGACCATAAATAGAGCATAAAAACTAAGGTACTAGAATATATGAGTATTCTCATCCGCCATTTTGGGTCCAAGTGTCATAAATAAAACAAATTATTGGAATCCAGTTACTTTAATTCTCTTATGTCAAATTTGAAGTTGATATTGATTAATAATTGTGATATCATTCCTTCAATTATTATATTCCATATTTAACAGGTAAGTGTACAGAATACTTTCTAATAATATATTACCGTATGATTTGTGTAGTTGGATTTTACAGAATTTCAAGAAATATGTTTTCAAATTTGACAGATACAAATTTTAAATGTTTTTTTAAGTAACTGGATTCCAATAACTTGTTTTATTTATGATATTTGGACCCAAAATGGCGGACGAGAATACCTACATTCTTCTAGAGCTCTATAAAAACTGACGTTTGTCAGATATATAACTAATATTTTACAAACTTATTTACGTATAGTTAACATCATGTAATAATTTAGAATGAAACTATAGTTTCCAGGATTAAAATTATTTATATAATAATAGAAAAGCATAGAAACTTATCTATATCTTAATATACAATATATATATATAAAATTACAAAAGATTACATTTGTATCTATTTCTTTCTTACCTTTCTCCTATCAGAACTACGTGACGCATCCTTTCTCCTTAGTTTTAATATTTAATTTCTCGTAAACTGCAAATAATTCATCGATTAACAGAAGCACGGGTATTTTACTTTCTTGTTTACAATCATATAAAAAACTAAATTTTGTCACAGACCCCATTACAGTGAACGGTTCTATCTTATCAAACTAATAACCCTATTTACACAAAACGATAAACACATCAATAAACATGATTTTTCATAAAATCTATTTGTAGCTGATTTCGTACAATGAGATAATACCGATTTCCAAATGAACTACTGTTAATCCACAAACGAACGGAAAACAACAAAACACTGTTTTTGATATTTAGACACTGCTCTACATTTACTCACATTAAACAATGTTTCATATTTCATGTATAAAACAACATACACACATTGGAAAACTAATAACATGGTAATTACAAACTCCAGTAAAATACAACAACATAAAATAAATTAGAACACATTACTCAAATTACAAACTATACTGAATAATCAGTACATGCTAATTAATATTTTCCACCTAGTCCTATTCAATTATATGTCCATCTTTCTTCTATCAAAATTACGTCACTATCTACTCTCCTAATTCCTCGTTAAATATATACAATTTATTGATTTAAAAATAAGTGTTTTATTTTCTATTTCATTTTCTAGTGGTGGTATAAATGCTTTAAAACTGACAGGTAATTGACACATAACCTCAAAATGGTAAGTTGTATATGTTGAAGTACCTATTACTTTTAATTATCAATCTTTTCTCTAGTTAATGGAACTAAAAAAAAGAATTTATTGCTGTATCAGTTAACAATGAATTTTCAACTGTAAAGCACTACCAACACAACAGATAAGAACACCAAGTTATATTTTTGACGGCGCGTTTTTAAAGCATTTAAATTATAAAATTACCTAATTAGAAAAAATTGTAAAAACTACGTTTTTTGTAATACATGCGATTAGAGATTGCTTTGTAAATCTTATATTTTTAGATACTACTTATAATAATCATATATAAATTTAAAATTTGGCCACGGACCCAATTTCCTTTCTACTAACATATTTGCGGAAGAAGATTTAAGGTCTGATAGGCCTAAAATATTTATTTACACACTGCAATATTTTTTGTACGAAAAGTACACAGTCCATACAAAGAAAGTTGTTTCAGGAGTTATTGTGCTAATTATCAAAATTTCACTGGAAACTTAATCATACATAATAATGTGTCTAATATATTAGAATAGTATATTCTACAACAAGTAATGGAATGGCACATATGCTACACGAGAAAAAGTTTGTAGTCCGAGCCGAAGGCGAGTACTACGGTTTTCGAGTGTGGGATATGCAATTCCGTTACATATTGTAGACTACACTTTCTTTAACAAGATTTTGGAAATTATACAAAAAATACAAATTTAAAACTGTTGGAAACGTCAAAATCAAATAAATAATTTTAAACAAACAGACGTAACCATAGTAACTCAATCAAGATACTTCATATATCGTCGAATTTATTCCATACGCACGGAATGATAGTTATTCCAATATAATTTTTAGTTGTGGAGTACGTAGTTTCCAAAACAGTGTCACAGAAAATAATTAATATATTTTGAATGTTTACTGTGATGTTTATCATATTCACCAGTAAATTTAAATATAGTAAACATGTATACTTTTTTTTATTTATATTGTCATAACTAACATTACATTTGCAGGTTATGTATTTCACTGCTGTGAAGAGCTCGTATCGGGCAGAAATTATTTCCAATAAATGCACTAATAGTTATTTACGATACAAGTACGTAAAGCTAGTCTTTAGTCACGCTTTACGTATGTGTATCGTACAATATTTTATCGACGACCTTTTTTAGGCAACGCGAAGCAACAATGTACAAAAATCTTATTTGTACACCACATAACTTCCTTGTAAGTAAAAAAATATATACCAATCTCTGCTTTAAAAATATATTATCTTTAATAAAATTATAAAAGTGCTAGATACAAATGCAAAGTATACGCGAATGGATTTTTTGTTTTTGAGAGTGTACAATTTGTACAAGTTGACGTTACCGCTATTCGCTATTAGATGATTACATTCCTGTCATGGATACATATCGGTAAAACCAGATTTTTTAACAAAAATGTAATATTCAGAAATACAAACACAATTTCTCGTATGTCAAATAATCCTATTATAAAACGAAATTTGAAATTCAAAATATAGGCTAATCCTCTCCATTGTCATATCTAATCCGAAGATGATGTATACCTTCCAGCGTTATCCGCATACAACGTGACATCTATATTACAATATCCAGAATTGAATAACGCATAACCAAAACGAAACATAACCTAAAAATGAAAAATATGAAAATTCTGTTCCAGCTGTCAAGAAGCATATCGTCGCACTGAAATATAACCTAATTCTTTTAGTACAAACAGCAAATATAATATGTATGTTGTCAAAAACGTAAGTTCCATTTACATATTCATCATGATTGTTTTGTTACATGTAAAATGTACCGCGGAGCGTGTAATGTAACATGTAACAAGTTTTCTTGCTTATCGCTTATCGTTGTTTCAAATATTGACAACTTCCAAAGGAAATATGTCTTTATGGCGGGACGACGTAAGGTTCTTTTGGTCCTATCGTTGCATGGCAACTGCTGCTGGGTTTCTTTGTTAAATGCTTTTGCTTTTGTTTCACTGTCTGGTCGTGAAGTAACGGATGCTTTCTTGCTATGAAATATTTATTATTTTTGAACGAACGGAGACGGTACAAGGTGAAATCGATAGCTGTTTTGGCTTTTTCTTGGTGAATAATTCGGCTAACAGCGAGACTGCTCAAACACAATTACAAGCAATGTTTGCAAGTTAAAAAAACTAATTATTTAAAATGTCGCCAACAAAAAAACAAATGAATGAGTGAAAGGTTGAAATATTTTAGGAAACTTTTTGTGTAATCATCATAATATTAAAAGTTGTCAAATATTTGAAAGGAACACTTTCAGTAATTTTGATATAAGCTTTAATTAAGCTTTTTATGTTAAAAAAATAATTTTTGTTGTTTTATAATCTCTCTTTTACAATTAGAAAATTTGAAATCTGGCATGGTTACAATACGGCTTCCATAAACAGAAGAATCTGAATTAGAATTCTTGATTTATATAAAATAAATGTTTTTGTTATTGTTTCTTTTTGTAGTACCTATAATTATTTGAAATTATATTCGCAATTGATTCTGCATATAACAGTTATTTATGTATCATTGCACTGAAGTTCATTTTTTAATCACGAATATGGAATTTAGTTGCCGAGGCCCGTTCGGCCGACGAAAATAAACCATGTGAGTGATAAAAAGGAACTTCAGTGCCGAGGTACATATTAAGTTTTATTTGAAATCTAAAATTAGAAAAAACTGTAAAAAAATTACAATATTGGTTAAGTTTATATCTGTTAGTTGTCAATTGAAACTGACAATCAGTGTTGCCAACCTCGAGAAGTGAAGTTATCGTAAATAACACTCTAAATTATGTGTTTTGTGCTCGATTTCGCCATCAGAATTAATTAGTTAATTCTTCTTGCAAATTTTGTTTCATGTTACGTCCAAATTTACTATAGTACGTCAATATATCTGCCAAAATTATCCTAATTGTACAATAATTATTTAACGGTTGCCAATACTGGGTTGCTCAAAATCGTCGTATAATGGGTTACTTTAGTGACGATTTCTGAGCTTTTAATGACGATTTTTGAGCACTTTAGTGCCGATTTCAAATAAAAGTAATTAAACAAGATTATATGGATCGCACTATGAATGTGACCGAGGCGAAAATGTTGTGCCGGGATAGGACTGTTTTTAGGAGATTGATTGTTATATACATTACTGTAGTGTTCTAAATAAAATGCAACAATGTTAAATGAACTTATCCAAATTTGAATATGTATACTAAGGACCTTTATCGCTCTTGCGGCATCATTTACCCTTTTTTAAATTTCAAAATAAGTTAGATCCCTTACTTTTATCAAATTTAAGATCGTTCTATGAGGTACGTAATAGGTCAACAGTGTGTGTACGTTGATCGAAGGTATTACTGTCCGGTTAACGCCCGTGGTGCGTTCAACGTTCAATGTCCGACCAATATATTATATTATCAAAGATTTTCATCGATTTTTATCTTATCACTGTTAATTCTATTTACAATAAAAGTTCGGTAAATGAGTTTTTATTGTACGAATAAGATGTTTACAAGAATTTCGAAATGAACTCCATTTTTTCTTTATTTCCTAAGAACAATCATGTTGTTTTGGTATTAATAATACAACAATAATAATAATAATAATGATAGCAATTAGTTTTTAAAAAATGAATGCGGAAAACGAAATAGTGGATCAAATTTTATTAAAATATTGCTTAACAAGAATACAATAGAGGCGACTGGATACGGTAAAGCAAATGTGATACAGTATAAAATAATGATATTTGGTGCTATTTTGTTTGCTTGAAGTAAAGAGTTTATTTGGTAGTAAATGTATACACAAAACATAAACTCATTGATTCATCTCTATACACTAAAAATATAAATAAATACGTCATTATGTCATTTATTTATTTTGGATGTGGCACTCTGTTTTAACAGATCTCGGTAAGTGATGTAATTTGGCGTATTAGGTGCAGTTACCAGCCGTCAAGTCACAGCGTCCAAATATGTTAATATTTAAAATGAATATATTGTAACGGACGCGCAACGACAAGTTGAAGAATGTCGGCTTACGTCGCCGAGTAAAGGACGTAACGCCGGCTTGTTCGAACTAGTCCGCTCGCTCCACAATAGAGTATATTCCAGGCACTTCTAGCAACAAGGAACGTGATATATAAAAGAGCGAATCACAGTCAGTCAGTCAGTTAGTTGACTCAGACTCAGTCAGTCAGTTGACTCAGTGGACTCCGAAGCTACTATGAAGAGCTTGTGAACATAAATATATCGCGCGGTCTGAATATAAATATATCGTCATAAATAAATATCGCTCGGCTAGTTAATATAAATAATAATATTTGTTTAGAGTAGTGATAAGTGTTAGTGTATAAGGTTTAGTAATAGTTATTTTAGGGTTATTTACCTAGTGTTAATTAACTTTTACTATTTATTATAATTATTTGTCATTAAAAATATTATTTTTGTTTAAATAAAAACGTTTAAAACCCACAAACGTTACAATATTTTTTAAAAAAAAACTTATAATTGGAATAATTTAGGTTTCATGCTATCAGTTTCATTCGATGCTACGATTTATGATTTCTCCAAATTGACCATCAAAATTCTTCCCAAAAACATAAAGCATAACAGTCGTGATCCTTGCTCCAAAGACAAAAAATGTTATCAACAAGAACTGTTCCCAAATAGAAAATAAAACTCAGCACAGTCGGAAATATAGAACATCATTTTACACGGACAATATTTTCATTTTTTTTCCATAAAAGCCTACACTCGCAACAAAAGAATCATTTTGGAAGTTTCTGCAGAAGATGAGAATGAAGTACAGGCAGGATTGCAGGACGCGACGTCGACCAGCGTCGAGACGGCAGCGTCTCGAAGTTAAGACCTGGAGAGAAGCCGCGTGAAAAGATTTATTTAGGGGAGATTGCATGGACGTCGCAGATGAAAATGGATTGACATGATTAATGATTTTTGAAGAAATGTATGTTGTTACTTCGCTTGGATATGAAAAGATTTATGAATCACAATGAGTCAAAAGCGTAATTACAATGTCTCCCTGAAGATATGTTTATTAGTTGCATGAAATTGCGATTTTAAAGCGAACTATTTAATCAAGAAAATAACTAGTATAAAATAAATAATTACACATATACAGAATGCAGAATTAAAACATATTTTTTTAGATATTAACTGTAAATTTTTACATATTCACTTTAAATCAAAAGCGTAAATACGGAAATGGTTCATAATTTAATAATGCGTGCAATATGGCTCATTTAGTTTCCTAAATATTAATATTTCACGATTAATCAAATTAAATCAATAATTCAATATTTATTTGGAAAATTATAACGGGACCATGAAAAATTAAACAATAACGAAAAATATTTGACATTTCATAAAACAACTTTAGATTTATTTATTTATTTAACAGAAAGAAATGGACTTTCAAATTTGACATTATAGCATTTTATTCTTCATGAAATATCTATTGCAAAAAAATCGAAATATCCAAATATTTTCGTTTCTCTTTAATTTTACATGGCCTTATTACAGTTTCTCTAATAAATATTAATTATACTTGTAATTAAATTTAAATTTATTAGTATCTTTTAATAGTAATATTTAGGTAATCAAATAGGTTTTATCGCAAGCATTTTAAAATTCTGCACAACTTTTATATTTATTTAGAAGATTTTAATGATAATAATTTGAGAACACAAAAAATGTAAGATACCTAATGAAATTGGTAAAGATAAATCAGTCCCATAATCCAGTTTGCCCTAACGTGTAAAATGGCAAAAAGCATTTGTTTCCATTTAAATCCGCATTTTTCTAAGTAGACACTGATTTATGAGCGGCTCAGATTCCCTGTTTTTTTCCGAATGCTTCCGATTGATGAGCCGTGCTGAATCGAACGGTGAACGAGAACGTGTCAGATTCGCACGTCAAAGATTTTTTTCGCTGACCCGCGTTTTAGCGAAGAAATCGCAGATTTAAGTGCTGCGAGAAATTCGAGGATTTTCCCTTGTTATTCTGTCAATCTATATTAGCTTCCCTTCTAGTATTTGATAATTGGTTGTACATCCCTTTCTAAGAATTGAATTTATTCGAATGGTAGAAAGTAGAGGTACAGTTTATACGGATAGAATGACAAGAGAATTGATTTTATATAATTTGTCGTTCAAGAATAGAATCGATGGCCGATTATGGCTACATGCATGCCATATTGCATGTCGCAGAAAATAATATTATTGTTTTCTTAGGAACGTTTTTCTTTTTTGTGCTTTCATTTCAATGATTCCATACCAATATGATCCAAGAATAAATGCAGAGAATGTGATTTTATACTCTGCGTTATTATATAATAATGGAACCACCATCGTAGTCATAATTTAATAACAGTAATTGGAATATATTGTAAAAATAGGAAATTGTTATTTACATTATATCTCTGCTATTCATTCCTGAAGTTTGAAATACTCGAGTCATGGTATCATTAGAATTATGCCATTCCCTTACATGTTGTATTTTGGAAATTATACAAAAAATAAAAATATAAAACTGTTGAAAACGTCAAACTCAAATAAATCAAATTAAAATAAACAGACGTAATCATAGTAACTAAATAAAGATACTTCATATATCGCGCCAATATGCGGCTCTGATTCGTGGAAATTATTCCATATTCCATATAGAATGATAGTTGTTCCAATACAGTTTTTAGTTGTAGAATGTGTAGTTTCCAAAACAGTGTTATAGAATAGTATATTCTACAACAAGTAATGGAATGGCACATATTCCACGCGAGCAAAAAGTTTGTAGCCCGAGCCAAAGGCGAGGGCTACGGTTTGCGAGCGTGGGATAGGCCATTCCGTTACATGTTGTAGACTATACTTTCTATAAAAAGGTTTTGGAAATTATACAAAAATACAAATATAAAACTATTGAAAACGTCAAACTCAAATAAATCAAATTAAAACAAACAGACGTAACCATAGCAACTGAATCAAGATACTTCATATGTCGCGCTAATATGCGGCTCTGATTCATCGAAATTATTCTATACGCGGCGTATAGAATGATAGTTGTTCCAATACAGTTTTTAGTTGTAGAATGTGTAGTTTCCAAAACAGTGTTATAGAACAGGGGTGGGCAACCTTTTGTATAGCAGGGGCCAGAATAAGATTTACGTTTCGTACGCGGGCCGTAGTTGTTAATTGACACATTTTTGATACTTATAATTTTTTTGTGAAAATATAAAAAACAATAATACAACAAAATTAACTGAGAACTACACTTATTTCTTAATTTAAACGAATTATATCGAAAATTAAACTGTAAATCTCCCCTTTTTCTTTATGTTGGGTACTAACCTAATTTAAAATTTTTGTTTTTGAAAATATTTATTTATTATTTCTTCTAAAGATCTCGCGGGCCGGATTGGAACTGTACGCGGGCCGGAATCGGCCCGCGGGCCGTAGGTTGCCCACCCCTGTTATAGAAAATACTTTTCGGGTGTCTTCAACGCAAAATATTAGCTGCAATCGGTCATAAATCAGTGTGATGTTTAGAGAAGAGCAGCAAATAAATAAAACTATTCATTATTAATAAAATTTAAGGTTTAGATAAAGAAAAAATACTGCATTACCTAAGCAAAATATAAAAAATCGAATACGGATTATGGATCGTCCGGATTATTGACGCTCTACTGTGTATGATTCAAATAGCATTTTGCTCTTTAGGGCTTGCACTCAACAAAACTTTAGCATTTATTTAGAGTGTCTAGAACAGAAACACACTTTTAAAAAAATAAATAAACGAGAAGGGTTAAAAGGTTAACTGCTTTAGTAGTAGCATTTATTCTATTTTATTTATACTTACAATTTTTTAATCAAAACAGTGAGTTATCATTAAAATAGTGGTGCATCATTAAATAGTGAATATCCAGGAACCCTATCTACCAAAAATTACAAACCACTTTAACCCCGAGATAAGCTGTGTTCGGATATACGTCTTGTTTTTAACAATATTCAAAAATTTCTGCGAACAATAAATGATAAATCCAAGTGTAATTTATTCATCTCTGACCTCTCTGCCAACCTGCATAAGCATGCATTTGTAGATCCATTTATTGTGGAGGTACACCTGTGTTTTCCATCACTAAAATTGCATGGCATGCCTCATGGCCAACTTGCAAGTGCAGCAATTTGACTTCCGGCCACACATGCCCGAGATCCACAATTCAAAGCTAAGCAATATGATAAACGCAAGCGGACAGCGATTCTACGTTCGCAATACGATTTTGCTTCAGTTGTGTTTACTATGGAAATGTATGCAGAATGAATTCTCACAGCACGTGTTTTTCTCTACTGCTGTTCCCTAAGGGTATTTATAGATTTTTCTATATTTTTGGATGAACTATGTATTAGAATTTAGATATAAAATTTTATACGATATATCAATTTTTTTATGGGATAAGGATGTTATTGTAGAAATACACTTAAGAATGAAAAGAGCAAGATTTGGTCCAGGAAACATTTAATACTAACTTATATTTCATTTGGAAATGCGAGAGTAATAAATCAGTCTGTCAAAGGCATTCCAGTTCAGCGCCAATAATTGTTTACTGAGGGATAGTTGAAAAGACTTAATTAGATAGAGATCTACTGATAAATTACTTAAACATAACAATAAATATGTTCATCATGCTATTTACGATATAGCAGCAAAACGCGGTATTGTAATATTTTGTCCAGTCACTGCAAACTTAATACAACTGAGTTAGTGTAGGCTAAATAAAGTAGCGCGAAACAATAAGCAGTAATAAAATTATAATATAAATACTTAAATAGATTCCTCTGAAAAGTCATATTTACGTCTAACTTACGGTCCAAATGAGATTAAGCAATGTTACTCTTGTTGAAGAAGTAAGTTTCGTTCTATAATATAATATACTCTAACGTTTATAGTTACTCGGGTTATAAGTTGAAAGAATAATGTGAAAGTTTAATTATAACTAACAATGGGGCGCATTCTGTAACTTACATGTTAATTTTTATCCGCATGTTAAAAAAATCAACCAATGACAACAGACGACACTGAATTAAAATTGAAAATTTCATTTGAAACTTATGTTTTTATTGGTTATAATTTTTAACGGACCGTTAAAAAAAGGTTGGTCATCCGAAGGTTAAACAACGCATACAATGAAATAAAAACATGTCTATAAATATATTTTTTAAATATACCATATTAAATAAATAATTCACAATATTGTAACAAGATGACTTTCATCGGTTACGCTCTGAGCTATCGTTATCTCGAGCTATTTTTAGAAACGATAGTTCAGATTCGAAGACACCCCCTGGCATCCCTTAGCAGACGACCCCCAGGAATTTCAGGCGTCTGAAATTCAGTTAAGCGTGGGTCGTGAACAGAGACAGTTTTAAAATGTAGTCGCGCTCCGAAAAATATGTATTTTTACGTAGATTTAAGTCATTTAAGTAGTTTCATTAATTAGATAAGTTAGTGCAACGTTTAAGTTAGTTATAAGAAGTTCTGCATTTTAATAAAGTACAATTTTACAAGTTTCTCTATTATTCAAGTGTTGAGTGTCATGATTTACCAGCTCCCCATTCATCCGCTCCCAATTTAACCACGACTGGTTTGTCCCCTTCCCTCCAATAAAGTTTCCTTCCTTTTTATTATCCCTATCCTATAGTCACCTCCCTCCGTTTGCTACAATATTCCATTTATTATTTTTAGTAAACTCTATTTGTGACTCAAAATTACGGATAATTAATCAAACTTATTAAAGAACTATATTTCGAAATACTGAATGTAGGTATAATCAATTGTTTATCATAATTCTGCACTTCAATTAAGAAAAGTATTAGATCTAATTAAACCAATTCAACTCAAACACAAAAAGAATTGAAATTTATTTCCATTTACCTATATACGGAAATTATATTTTAAGGAAAACGTATGACCCAAATAAAATTCCCTGGCACATCTCCATCACCTGCCTACCAAGTGTGTTTACACAACGAAATACAATTCCACGAGGCCATAAAAACAGCGAAGAGAAATTTGTTTTCATTCGAAAACGAAACCGAATAAAAGTGTCAACTTTAATCCCTCCAGGTAGGTTCACGTGGAACAAAAAAACAACGCAAATCAGCACAGCACGACATCACCGGCGAAGAAAGGAAATGGAAATAGGGAATTTGTCCTTCGACATTGAATCAACGAAAAGCATAGGCAAGAAGGCTGTATAATAATTCTATACCCTCGTAAAACAAGGTTATGGAATATGTTCGTGGTTATTTAATTTGTGCATGGTTAAGTCTGTTTGATGACTTGAACTAAGTAGTTCAAGTGTGCCTTTTTTACAGAATTGAAATGTGGAATATATGGTTTTCAAATGCTATTTTCTTGATATTGCTGTAACTTTTTATCTATTCGTTTTACAGTAAAAGTGTAAATCCAATACGCTATGTAAGCATCTGTGATTTCGAGCACGGTGACATCTAGCGTCATGCGCTATAAGTTTTTCCGGGAGAGTCTCGCAGACTACATACAGGGTTTCAATAGAAAATCTGATTTTGTACTTAAATTTTATCTGTTATTATTGACTGTGGGTTTCAATAGTATAACGAAAGTACGCAAGCTGTTAAACAGTAATCTGAAATGTTACATATTTTTCGTTTTTGTTTAATTTTCCATGGCCATGTTACAATTTTCCTAATAAATATTAATTTAATTTCGAAGTTGAGTGATATGCAAGGAGGTTTTTTGCCTGAGAGAGTTTATTTTCTCTTCGAATGATTGTTGAGAAGTCACTTGATGAGAACAAATAGGTGTTCTGTGGCTTTCTCGATTTAAAGAAAGCGTATGACAGTGTTCTTCGAGAGACTATGTGGGATGTACTTGTAGAGTACGGTGTGGATGGTAATTTGTTGGGAGCGATTCGAGCGTTGTATGAAGGAATTGAGGCTGCGGTGAGAGTTGATGGTAGATTGAATAATTGGTTTCGTATAGATGTTGGTGTGAAACAGAGTTGTGGGATGTCTCCTTGGTTGTTTAATTTGTATATGAATGTGTTGTTACGAAAGGCATTGAATGGAACTGATGGTGTACGTATTGGTGGACGTATTGTGCCTGCATTAGCTTATGCGGATGAAGTTGTTGGGTTGGGTGAAACTGAGGAGCAATTGAGAAGAATGATTGTGAGCATAAAAAAAGTAGGGAAAAGTTTAAATCTGCTATTGAATGTCGAGAAATATAAAGTGTTGGTGTTTGAGAAGATTTGGTGACTGAATGTAATGTTTCAGTGAATGGTGTGAGACTGGAACAAGGGAATGAATTTGCATATTTGGGTAGTATGTTGTCGAGGGATGGACCTATTGACCGGGAGATTGAAAGGCGAGTGTCAGCAGGGTGAATATATCTAGAGATGCTCGATTGAGTGTTTATTATGGTGTGTAAGTGCCTACATTGATGTATGAATATGTAAGAATTTACAGCAACTTAAAAAATAGCATTGAAATCCCTATATTCCATATTTCAATTCTACACTTGGCATATGTTTATCATATTTCTTAGAATGAACAATATTATGCTAATATCATCTACGTATCTATTTAGATTACCTCATAAGTCAACCTGGAAAGCCACGGTCAATAAAACTAAACGAACAATTTAACATTCTCTTGTGATGCTTCTCCAAAGTCAATCCCAAGAAATAAAAACCCACTACACCCCATACTTTCCTTTACAAAGTAATTCATAATCGATTTCCTCCATAAATTGTTTCACTCCGCAGTTCGCTTCACACAATACAAGTACAAAATACATCTACCGCATAATCACGTCTAGAAGCATAGTGTGCGTGTGTATTGTATCCATTGCAGTGACAATAGAACGCTATCATTGCCGCCCTGATACTTACGAGATAGAGAATTGGGCCATTCGAGCACTCGGAGCTGGGTTGCTGATGCGAAGGGATAATAGAGATTGTGCATTTCACTAGGTATATCACAACATGTGATTTGTAGCATAGGTGTGACATTAAATGAATCAATTTTGGTTGATAATTTAACTTCAATATAAGCCATAAAGAA
Organism: Poecilus cupreus; assembly: GCA_963942605.1. Lineage (NCBI taxonomy): Eukaryota > Metazoa > Arthropoda > Insecta > Coleoptera > Carabidae > Poecilus > Poecilus cupreus. Next base: position 7,739,625 of record OZ012716.1, read on the forward strand.
AAAACAATTTTATCCAACACCTTAATAAATGCTCTATAACTATGGCGATTTTAAACAAGGAAAGTAACAGATTACCTACTAGTGGGTATAAATTTGAGGAAAGTCACTAGTGACTATTTTTTATTTATAACAATACTAATAACATACAACACCCTGGTAACAACTTCGATTGACATTTTAATTTAAAAATTTAAAGCATATGTCACTGTCAAATTATATTTCTTTAATACATTTTTTATTTATTAAGAGTTGTTGGATAAAACGTTATACTTCACACGTGGGCAAAGTGGAATTACCCACTCGATAAAATTATTACACTCAGCCTTTGGCTTCGTGTGCTAAAATTTCTCTCGTGGGTAATTCCTTACTTTGCCAACTTGTAAAGTAAATAACTATTATCGTTTTGACAGCGGATAAATGGGAAGATAACTTTTTGTAAGTGATAAAACGCTATTTATCTTTCTCCTAGCAACCAAATCAAAATACTAACTACATTAATGTCATTTGCATTTATATGTCAAAAATATGATATATAATAATTGTATTTTCACCAATTACACTTTTAAATAAACCTTTTCATAACTAATGTCGTTAAATTATCTTGCCTAATTACACTCGAGCATTTTATTTTCTTCGGATAAATTTCAGTTTGACAACTCAACCTTGTCACCTGACAGCAATTTGACTCGAAAACTATTTAAAAAATAAAATCCTCCTCCTGCGGTGTCGTGATTTTACGAGTAAAACAATTTTCTTGTCAAATTGCTAGGTAACAAGGTTTCGTAACAAACAGAAATTTATCCGGCAAAATGAAAAGCTCTTTTGTAATTACAGTTGAAAATTTTTAGGTCTCACAATACTTTCGTCAGACTTGCGATGTGCTACTCACTTCCCATCTAGATGAAACTTCGTGAATTTTTATTTTCAATTTGGAATAGGCTTAAAGAATCCGAGAGAAGAGTTTTTTTTTTAATGGAACATCTATTTGTCTTTATTTACCATTTCCGCAGTTGACCATCCCATCTTCAGTAACAATAGGCTATTCCACCATAATCAAAAATAGTAAAAGTTTATTGAAAATATTTAGATCAAAACAATGCCTCTCTTACTCAGAGGTAGGCGGGTGGTAAAAATAGCACTTAAACCCTTATACATCACATTTCAATTCTACACCGTGTGTTCGGGAGGTAAAATAGTCAAAATGAATTTCCATGAAAACCTTTGTTGTTTTATTTTTATACTTCCCAATTTGATTCTGAGTATTATTAGTTTCTATTATCAATCAGGATTCGGAGAAACGAAAACTAGAAATTTCAAATTTCATTCCATCTGGATTAAAGAATAATACCCTTGCTTTCATAACACGGCAGAACATTATTTGTAAACATTGTTTTCGTATTTTTTAAGCTATTTTGTGCAGACTTGACGCCTTAATCGCAACCAAAGCCATCATCATAAAAACTGCTTCCATTTAGAAATGAAATTCTCGAACGCACCCGGAATTCAATCAACAAAGCAGACGCAAAAACACTAAAACCAAAACAGAAAAACCTAAAAACGCTCCAGACGAATATTTCGATAAATTAGTTTTAAAACATGTTACATTGAACCCATTGGCTAATCCACGCTCAACACTAATCCTTTGGACATTTCATGAATTTGCAATTCGATCAGGGAGACAGATGGAGATGCTGTCTTTGTAGGCTGTTTCTTTATTTTGTTTTAGGAGAGAGAGAATTTAAGTAGAGCTTAATTCGAAAATTTGAATTGGGCAGCATTAGTTTTTTGAGAAACAGAATATTATTTGTAAAATAATTATAATAAAGAATCTCTCTATATATGCGGGCGAGATTGAGGGTGAGTGATTGCATGGACGTCCGAGGAATAAATAGCTATGATAGATTCAGGAATGTATAAATGTGGACGAGCTGAAAGTCGCGTTCCAGAATAGAAATCCTAGGAGGAAAATGATTGTTGGTTGATTGTGCTTTAAGGTTTGTGCTAGGTACACTACTATGTATAAGCATGATGTTATGTATATAGCAGGAGTAATTTTTATCAGTATATAGGGATGCCATGGTTACATTTAAAGTGATTGACAGCAATGTTAAAACGTTTATTATATATGTAAACATAGGGATAATTTACAATAATTACAAATAACAATACCTATTAATTTAATGTAATTTACTAAGTATTAAAGTAAATAATAATTATTTGTTTAACAAGGCACCAAAATACCAGATTTACACCAGTGCTGCCGTTTCATTAACGACGCGAAGACGAGGCAATGAATGCTAGCGAAGCTATAAATCTGTGTTTGGAGTTGAACACATATTTTTTTTTGCCAATTTGGATTTAATATTAATTTAATGATTAATTTATATACATATTTTGAAGGTTATCGCTATCAAATTACGTTGCCATGAATATGTTGAACGTTTTCTAAACATTTGTTGACGGTTACTATGCGTTTGTTAAGTGGTTGCTATGTAAAATATTTTTACAGCCTAGGTATAAAAGTGACACTTTTTAGACGGTTATCTATATCCGCGATGTGCTGACTGGTCATTAGTTTCCAAACTAATAATTAACAGTCATATGTATAAATTATATAAGTTTGTCTTTATCACATACACGTTTGTTCAATCGTTGGTTAATTTTACTTGTATCTTATATGTTCATCTCTTTTTCACTACTTGAAAAGAAAAAAGATAGATGATCACTTCACGGACGGAAATGTCAAACTTCAATCTGTCATTTCAGTATTAATTTTAGGTTATATTTTGAACGAAACTACGGTTTCATATTGCAGTAGGCAATTATAATAAGTATAAATAATAAAAAAATGATCAAAAAAGATAAAAATATATCTACACTATCATAAACCACAAAAGAGTATTATGTTACCTCGAATCACCTCGATCTCGAACTGTCAAACTCAAACTTCAAAATAATGTCAGATCGATGATTCTAAAACAATGGTCTTCGTTTTGAATTATTAAATTAATCCATTGGCATAAGTATTCAATTTTGAAATAATTTTATGATGCTAGCTAAAAAATATATTATTATTCTTTAATAAAAAAAAAACTCTTAATTTATAAAAGTATGCTATTAAATTGTTCATCATGACTGTTTGAGAATCTGTACGACGTCATGAAATATCCCCCACCATTAAAATTTTAACCCTTACGAATATTTTTTATGACGTACCGGTCATCACATCGTGGACAAAGTGTAGTAGCCGAGTATTTTTTTTTAAGATAATTGCTTTTATATATCCCCAAAAAAATATTACAACAAAAGGCAGACCCTCCGTTGTCAAAAATTAGAGTCCAATCCATCAAATTTATCATCCACGCAAAGAACAATAGCGGCTGGCTTATACATCATTTGTTTTAAGTGCTATAGATTTTTCCCCATGTGTCATACATAAAAGATACCGTCTTCATTGACCTGAATTATCTTTTCTCTTTGCGTCTTTCATCTTCTTCGGCAAGGATACGCACTCAATAGCTCGAGGGAGCCCTTGAAAGCTGTGCCCTTCAAGTCGGAGCCCTTATCGCGGGGCCCTCGTTGCCAGAATTAGTGTGACGTGTCCCGAAAACGAAAAATGAAATGAAATTTATTTGAAATGAGGACGGCTTCGCTTTCTGTTCGGCTAATGATCAAAAAATTCCGGATAGCATTGTGCGCGCCGGAGAGTTAATGTCCTGCCTCAAACAATTATTTGGAGCTGACGTTCGTATTTATGCCGCTACGTAAATAAATCCCGATGGGCTTGAAGAAGAGCAGAGATATTATTTAACTCTAATTGCGGTGGTAAGCACCCATAATAATCATTTGAAATTTATGAGATTCGCCTCTTTTAACGATGATCAGTATTTTTAATTCTTGGTCAGACGATAATTTAATGAAACGGTATTAATCCCAACCGTAATGAAGTCTCACAAACATACATAGAGTAAATAGTTCCGTGGACTGTGATCATGAAATCCTTAATAACAATTAGAGATGGATCAATTTCCGAAATTCCCAAAGGGATAGTTGCCATTTTAACTTTATCCTTGTGGTTTCGTATCCACTAACACCTTGAAGGGCATGACTTGACAGTTGTTAACTGCAGTTCATGTGCAAAAATATATCATTTACCGAGATCTGCGAAAGCAAAGTGCCATACCAAAAATGGGTCAAAGACGTAATAATTTATTTATTTCCAAACATACTAGTATTTCGTACGTACATGCATAACATCAAGCTACATCCTGCTAAGTGAAATAGAACAGTCAAGTAGCAAACAATCTCATCCAAATTTCACTATTTTTGCCTCGTCCAATTTCTTGCGACAACGTATAATATTTTTCTCAACACCGTCCTAGTACCGAGTGAGACATCGGTCTGTATTTTTCATTTTACTCGGTTATTTTAAATGTTACTCAATTTTTTTTTCAAGCAATAGTTATTTATGTATCAACGCAATGAAGTTCAATTTTTATCACGAATATAGAATTTAGTTGCCAAGGCCCGTAGGGTCGAGGAAAATAAACCATGTGAGTGATAAAAAGGAACTTTAGTGCCGAGGTATTAAGTTTTATTTGAAATCTAAAATTCGAAAAAACTGTAAAAAAATTACAATATAGGTTAAGTTTATACATCTGTCAGTTGTCAATTGAAACTGACAGTCAGTGTTGCCAACCTCGAGAAGTGAAGTTATCGTAAATAACACTCAAAATTATGAGTTTTGTCCTCAATTTCGTCAGCGAAATTAATTGATTAATTCTTCTTGCAAATTTTGTTTCATGTTACGTCCAAATTTACTATAGTACGTCAATATATCTGACAAAATTATCCTAATTGTACAATAATTATTTAACGGTTGCCAACACTGGGTTGCTCAAAATCTTCGTATAATGGGTTATTTTAGTGACGATTTCTGAGCTTTTAATGACGATTTTTGAGCATTTTAGTGCCGATTTCAAATAAAATTTATTTAAATTTAAATGCTCTCATATCTACAGCATTAGTTTTTCTACCGAGTGATCCATTTTCGCACAATGATATACAAAATATTTTTTAAGTAAATGGAGTTCTTATTTATTATAGTCCTAAAATGATCAATACAGAAAATTATTATATTATTATTTAAGTGATCTCAACTGCTGAGGTTATATGCCACCTCGGTACCTCGCTGGTATCGGTTTTCGAAACCCGGTCACCCATTCAACTACTGACCGCGGGTACTGCTGCTTAACCTGCGTTATCGAGTGAACAGACTTCAATGCTACCTGCCATGTCGTTGCCTATATACAAAAAATAATAATTTTATTATTAATAAACAATTAAAAACGGCAGGATAGAGTATGGTAAGAGTGCTTCACTCTGAGCACAGAGGTCGTGGGTTCGAATCTCGCACTTGTCACTATTCCAAGTTGGGATACAATAAGCTTGGCAACCATGTCTGCACTTCAACATCAATACAAAAATCTGATGTACACACTACATGAATCTCGAATATTGCCGTTTAATCTCAGCATTATTGGTAATTGATGAATGTTCCTTCTTGCATTAATTGTTACAGAAGCTCCGTAACAAACTTGTCTAACGTCCTGGTAACATTTCCTCGAACCAGCGAGTGACAGAGCAGCTGAGATTTAAAGTTTCCAGCCACGTTTCATGTTAAACGTTAACACGTTAAACCCCACCATGGAACGCGGTGAAGCGGTAGCAGTGGAGGCAGAATTCGTTGGAATTGGGAGATCAAACCGCTAGCTCTCCCGCTCGCAGCCGTACGCAATTCCGTTCATGCTATTATGGTTTGGACGGAACGATTATATGTTCGAAACTATGCATCATATAACTATAAATTACTTATAGTAAAATTATAAGCAGAAGACGCACATCATCAATAATATTACTAGAATTAATGACGATACTAAGCATTACGTTTATATGGGAATGGGATACCAACTATTGTAGAAATTAATTTTTAGATAGGATTACTGCGATTGCTCTAATAAAGTTTTCAGCATTACTAACATACAGGCTGTAACAGAAATAAATATAATAAAGGATCTCGCTCATTTCTAATTGGAAGTGACCCCGGTGAAATTGACTGGAATTGATATATGAATCTTGTTTCCCTCGACCTCCGGATCAAAAGATCTCATGAACCGAGGTCAAAAATGCATAATTTTCCAGATATTAGAGGTTAAATATACCACTTTTTGGCATAACGCTTATAAATTATATCCTTATACCGTGAACTTTTTTATCAGTATACATATAGATGTGTCATTACCATAGTTATAGTCAAAATGATTGACAGCAATGTATTATAGCGTGTTTTTTTTTTTATGAGTAAACATAGGAATAACTTACAGTAATTGAAAATAATAATATTTAATATAATTTATTAAATACCTATTAAAGCAATTAATACATATTTCTTATTTGTTTAAACTTGCAATATTTGTTTCATCATGATTAACTATTATTTATAATTAATATAAATTATCCCTATGTTTATTCATAAAAAAAAACGGATTAAAACATTGCTGTCAATCACTTTAACTGTAACTATGGTAATGACATCTCTATGTATACTGATAAAAAAAAACTCCTGGTAATAACCGAATATTTGGCTCCTCTTTTAGTTTCGGCCGAAACCGAAACTTATGTAATTAAGTTAAAATTGAGTCAAATTTCGATTATATCCTGAAATCTAGTGTTTTTCCTAGCTTTGTAACCGATTATTCTATTAGATGAAACACTCAATTTATTAGGAAATCACTTTATTTTTGGAATGCAATATAGGAACAATATTATTAAGAAAAAAAATCCATAAACCTACGACTTGTATCAATTTTTTTGTCCTTAATAAAGGATTCAATCCGTGTCGATCATACCTGAAACCAAAACTGCTACCGAAACCAACATTTTTGGCCGAAACTGAAACTTCGGTCGGTCTCTACTTATAATGGACCGTGAAAGTTTCTGGGTTTCCTTTTGGCTCCTGATACAATCTGAGAACCTTTTCGGTTGCTAATTCAGATGACATGAATGATCACAACCAATGACAATTGACAGTTATCAAAAGAACTGTCAAAATGTATTAAAACTCATTATTAATGGTAATCACAACATACATGCCTAATGTCTGCAAGTACTAACTCATTTAATGGTAAGTCATCAGATCAAGAAAAAAAATTTTGCCCATGAAAACTTTTGATCCAGATATCGAGGGGAACAACATATCAATTCCAGATAATTTTATCGGAGTCCACTTTCCATAAGAAATGAGCGGGGTCCTTTGACCAATAGTGATAGAACTCGCCGAGAACATTAATAATTCCTAATAACTTTTGGTCAACCTGCAGTTCACCTTAGAAATGGATGATTTTTCGCGGAATATGTCACATTTTGCTTAAAACTAAAAGGTAAAATACTAACAAGTTGCGGTCGGATTCGGATGACCTTGAAAACACAGTCTAATGGGTCACTTTATTCCTTTAACGTGAAACGTGGAAGCGAGATTATCCTCAGATAAGATCCATTAAAAATGAAAAAAATATTCAAACACTTTTATTCAGTAGTGAATACCATATTCAGTATACCAGCAGCATCTGTCCTCCTGTCAGCACCTCGCGGACGACCAGGTGCGAAAGGCTAATCGTGTTTGCGGGGTCGTCACCATGGCAACCAGCCAGAGCAGAGAGCGCGTCGCTCACTCTCCACAGCTGCTGCGTCTGTCACCGCGACGTGGTGGAAGGAGGTGCTGAGAGATGGAGCGAAACTCGAGGTAAAACGACAGTTTATTTCATTTTAAAATGAACGGTTAATTGGTAGAGAGAAGTGCGAAGGAAGTCACTGAGTACGTTTACAGGTTATGTGACGGGAATATATTAAAAGAGAGTAACGTTTCGTGTATGTGTAGCGATGCGAATTGACGAGTAAAATTAACTTGAATTCCTCCAGCAGAAGAATGTCCAACTATGTATTGAAAATTCGTATTTGTCATTGGGCCATTAATTTGTGTACAAATTGTAATCTGTATTTATTACGTATTTTTATTTAAGTGAGTGTAATAGCTATTAACATTCCTAGCGATGTTATGAGTTATAACAGCCGCAGATGTCAGTTTGAAATCCGTGCTCGTACAACGAGGATTTTAAGATATCTAAGGCCTGTTATGGCTCATAACATCCGTGGTTTGTTCAATAGTTTACCGGTTTCAGAATATGAAGACGTTAATGTCATTAATGAAAATTATTTTTTGAAATTCATTTATGAATAACGTCTGTCATAATTTTAGAAGGTGATTAAGTAAGTGTTTTATTTTCATTTTCTTGGCTATTTTGACAGGTCAGTATGGTAAATATTACCGTACAGCATCGAGTTATGACATACTTACCCTGCCTACTTTTGTGTATGTAAACATAGGTTTAATCTCCTGAAACCGGTAAATTACATTAAAATGACTGTTATAAAGCATAATTTTAATAATTATTATCAATGTAGGTTTGTTATAATAAGCATAGAAAGAAAACATATTAGTTACCTACGTCAATTGTGTTTATGGATTTGAATTTTTGTGGAAAAAGTATTCCTCTATTTTGTTTCTGAAGCATGAAAATATGACAAAAGAATAGTTATTTACATAAGAGTCAGTAAAGTGGTACAATACTGTCGATGAGCCATATTGAAATACGTGGCACTTCGTGTCGTGTATTTTACGGCTCCGAGTGAAGTACAGACATTTTACTGACGACTGACGTGTTATATATTATATTTTTCTGAAACTATTGATAATAATAAATATTAATTTAAATTTAGAAATTAAATCTGATTTTCCACATGTATCTAGTAGCGCGTTTCTCTCGTTTCTAAGGTAACAGAACGTTTTCGTGGCTAGTCATTGAAATACTACTTTCGCTCTGCATTTTAGGGGCCAAAATAGTACTTTCGCTCCGGTTTCAGAAAAATGTTATTTTTCAAATCACTTGTTCCTTGATAATGGATATGCAAAATTGATTATGTTTTACCACCTATGACAAAATAATGAAACTGCGTTAGTGTGTTTACACTTGCCACTATTTCCAGCTTTATGTGAAAGTGAAAGTGAAAATTTGCAATTTCTAAAAAAAAAATAATTTTTAAATAAGATAGTTCCTCTAATTTCATGTAAATAAAGTGTAAAAATAGTACAATCTTTAACACTTTGGTTTGTAAACCATAACGTCACACAAAAATAAAAACTCGACGTTGATCAAATCTACCCGATCTGTGAAATTCTTAAAAGAATTTGATTAATAAATCAATATTTAAGAAGTACTTTGAAAACAAGGCCCTCTTCAACTGTCTTCTGACAATAACTAATGTATAAAGCTATGAATCGGTGCATTGCTTTATTATGTAAAGTATTTGAATTAGAAATCATTAGAACCAAGATTGAATAATTTTCCAGAGATGTAAACAGGACAAACTGTCACTTATTCCATACAAAGCAATGCTTATTCAAATCTACCATTTTCAAGGCACCTGTACATAGAAAACTAGGCCCTACAACGATGTTTAGTCGCGACTCGTAGTAGTGTTGCCGTGAGACGAGACGAGGCGAGATTCTCTTCATCTGGTCTCGTCTCGTTTTAGTAAAAAATCTTAATTTTTACGTACTATAAAAATTTTTTGTGCTTTCAGCCGTAAAAAGTTACATTTTGGTTAAGTATTAAAAGTCCATGTTTAATTTGCCTACCTATTTCTTTTTCTATTACAAACGTACATTTTCAAAACTTAATTTACCTAACTAGAAATTCAAAAACGTAATAATTTTCTTTCGGCGTTGCCAATACTGGACACTGGATGTTTGTGTTTACCCGACATGTGAATTTGACTGACATAAGCGAACGAAACGAACTCGCTGTCATTCATTTTAGTTTCTTTGTACTGCTCGGTGCTCGCGTATCAATCGTTACATAAAAATGAAACACGTGTCCATTAAAGGACAAACTTGAATAAACATATTCTGATACTCGACAATAGCACCACCCACTGCGTCCAACTATAGCTAATAACCATCCAGTTTCCAGGTGACCCCATAAGTACAAAATAAAAATCATCAAAATCGATCAAGCCGTTTATGAGGAGAATTACGAAAACACGCACACCGAATTTCATATATAAAGTTGAGAAAATATTCGGATAATCCGGACTGGGAATCGCACCCAGAACCCTTCGATTACAAGTCGAGAGCTCTTACCCGTTGAACCTGAGCCTATATAAATTATATTTTGCTAGCGAAGTCTATGGCAGGACAACGTCTGCCTACTGGGTCCGCTAGTATATTAGAAAAATGGGGTCATACACCTTTTTCATTTTATTTTTTTTATGTTAGTTTGAGTAAAATTATAAATATAGATACTAATTTTAATATTAAAAGGCATTTAGTTATTAAGTTACGATTTTTTGAAATTGGCATCCTATTTCAAATTTTTCGCTTGTGACGTCGGCACTATGTCATCTTGTAATTCTACGAAACACGCTCTTGCTGAGAGCTAGGAACTTCACCAACTGTCAAATTGACTGTTATCAGTCATTGTTATTTACTGAGAGGTTTTTACAAATATAGTTTATTCGCATTACCTTGGCTAAATAATATAACAAATATAATAAACATAAGTTTAATTTGAAAATCGTTGTTAACTGCAACATATGACTTGAGATGACAGGTGTGATATTGAGACTGCCGACATTACCGACAAGCGACAATATATAGTACATCAAAGCACTTTTATTTCAAAACGTCCTAAACTCTTTGTCTAAAAACGTTATAATTAACGAATACCTAATTTAATTTATCGGGGTGTTCATTTTAATAATAATAAGTAATTATTACAATCTTGAAAAGCAAGTTTTTATTTATTATCAACACCTCTTTTGCCTTGCCATGCTGTACATTCTATTACAAGATGACGTCACGATTTTGCAACCGGAAAGGAAATTATGAATGAAAAGTTGAAAAATTATAAGAAATAATCACTGAAATGATCTAAATTTTTATAATTTGTAAAAAAAAACACAACTTTTTTTTTAAGTGTATGACCCCATTGTATCAAATAACCATTTGGAATTTTTCTTCATTATCAAAAATATTTAAGGCATGACAAGTTCATTTGGCATTGACATTCTATTTTGCATTTTACCTGGAACAGTATGTTTCCACAGTAATACCACGGGTCAACACATTAAGCAAATATTGAATGTTATTTAAACTCACGATATTTATTTATTTCTTAAGTTTCCAGAATGCATCTAAATAATGTATTTGCATTGCAACCTGAAATTAAAATTGAAGCCAAAGGTCAAAGTGTAAACGCAGTGAATACAAGTACCCCAAGTAAATTACAAACACAACGCAACCAACGGTGAAAAATTACCAGGACCGGGATTTTAATTTAGTGGTAACCACGTAAACAGGTTACACTGGTAATTAAACGGTTAAACGATGAAACCGAGATGTTACCGTTGCGTTACCGTTACGGTTACGGATGCTGCAGATGGCAATGCGTAATGGAAATGTACCGGACTTTAATTCGTGGAAAATTGCCGCTTTAAATTTTTTATTTTCCACGGGAGAACGCAGAGAAAATTCGCACTCGTGTTTTGCGCAAATATCAAGAGATTTGCTTGCAAAAAATTGTACGAACTCTCTACTAATCAAATAAACCAGCGAAAACGAATTAAATATCACAGGTTGATACTGAAGGGATCTATTTGTTGGCAAATAATTGTTTCATGTTTTGAAGTATTAAATCATACACGTTGTAAGCAATTTTCTCAATAAGAATCAAGGCAGGTTCTATTAGACACCGGAAGCTCTGCTAATACGTCATTTGATACCAATTACTGCTTCTTCTTCTTCTTTTTCTTCTCACGCCGTAAATAAACTTCATGACACACTACATCACCTAAGATTGCAGACGTTATTAGATACGTACGTTTTATTTGCTGCAACATGATTCCCTCCAAATTACATCAAAAATTATGTACACGTTATGATTCTTATTAAATAGTTGTTTTCATATCAAGGCACTAAAGCATAATTTTTTATTACAGACAAACCATATGAATAATACAAAATACATTAGTGCCGAGATTTACACTATATATTTTTTCCGAAATCGTTAAATTATTAGTTTAAAACGTAAATAATAGTATATTCTACAACAAGTAATAAAATGGCACATATTCCACGCGAGCAAAAAGTTTGTAGCCCGAGCCAAAGGCGAGGGCTACGGTTTTCGAGCGTGGGATAGGCCATTCCGTTACATGTTGTAGACTATACTTTCTATAAAAAGGTTTTGGAAATTATAAAAAATACAAATATAAAACTGTTGAAAACGTCAAACTCAAATAAATCAAATTAAAACAAACAGACGTAACCATAGTAACTGAATCAAGATACTTCATATGTCGCGCTAATAAGCGGTTCTGATTCGTCGAAAATATTCCATACGCCGCGTATGGAATGTTAGTGATTCCATAACAGTTTTTAGTAGTGGAATGCCCAGTTTCCAAAACAGTGTTATAGAAAAGTTATTTATGTATCAAGGCAATGAAGTTTAACGAATATGGAATTTAATTGCCGAGGCCCGTAGGCATCATGTGAGTGATAAAAAGGTGCATATTAAATTTTATTTGAAATCTAAAATTAGAATAAAAAAAAAACAGTAAAATAATATTATTTAGGTTAAGTTTGTACATCTATCAGCTGTCAATTGAAACTAACAGTCAGTGTTGCCAAACAGTGAAAGTATCATAAATAACACACATTTCGTCATTGGAATTAATTAGTTAATTCTTCTTGCACATTTTGTTTCATGTTATTTCCAAATTTACTATAGTACATCAATATATTTGCCAAAATTATCCTACTTGTACAATAATTATTCAACGGTTTCCAACACTGGATTGCTCAAAATCGTCGTATAATGGGTTACTTCAGTGACGTTTTCTGAGCTTTCAATGACGATTTTTGAGCACTTTAGAGCCGATTTCATATAAATATCATTATACATATGTAAAACGTCAGCTAGCTGTTACGACGGGAATATCAAAGATACTGTCAAAGTGTTAAATATTTGTGTATAGTTTTCATTATTTCAGATAATTAATATTTCGATTTTCATTTTGCGTTGACTTTGGAATTTATCTTCTCAAATATCACACGACCTTTCTGATTTTCTCAGATAAATTTTTATTTGCAAGCGCTTATTTTTTTTTTTCTAAGCAAAACCACTCAAGCAAACTGATATTAGGTAAAACCTTTCCTCCTTCGGAGTCGGGATTTCTCATGCAGTTTACTTTCGTGTTTGTTGCTAAACAAAAAAAAACTTCATGCAAAATAAAAATTTATCGATAAAATCAGGTCTTGTGGTATTACCTCCGATAAAATCCCATTACTTCGATAAAAAAAGTAAGCAAACAGTTATTGTTTATAACTGTTAGTGTAACAGTTAATTAATATTTCAAGTTTTATTTTGCGTTGTTTTTAGAATTTATCTCATCAAATTCACCATGACCTGTCTGAATTTCTCAGATAAATTTTTATTTTTAAGTACTATTTTTTGCGTTTAAGCAAAATCGCTCAAGCAAACTGAAATAAACCCCTCCTTCTTCGGAGAAAAATCGTGCAAAATAAATATTTATCGATATTATTACTTTGGAAAATCTCATCTTTAGTTCATTTTACAATTACAAAATTCTTAATAAATAATGAATTTCAAATTCTTCCACGAAAACATATTCAAATTAGCTTCGGTAAAAATTCGAAAACAACAATAACCAAAATTCAATATTTTCGAAGCCTCGAACAAATTATGTTAAAATACCATTGGTTGTTTATTGTACAAAACAAATTCTCGATTTTCGCCCGAGGCGAACAATTCCTTAACATCCTCAGCTGTCCGAACGCTACCTGGGGCTTCAACAGAAGCAGAACCTTCTACATAATTCATCCGCCAAAGAAAATAACCCCGCTTTCGTTTCAGAGAGCTAGGTAATGCGAAAAGTTATTTTCTTTAAAAGATACCATCGTTCCTTTGCACGATGTTTAACAGCAAGTTTTTTTGGGTGAAATATGAAAGTTTTAACTCTTTCTGTTCTGTTTTCAAGTTGAGTTTGTTAGGAAATTATTTTAAATACGGCAAAAGAAGTACTTGCTTTTAAAGTTATTACCTGAGTATCTAAATAATTAGGTCAATCTTTCAGGTTACCGTACGAAGCATCCTCTTTCCGTTTAAGTTTAAATCACAATCATCAATTAATAAAGTGTCGAGCAAATATTTCTCCTCTTTCAATTATTTAATGGAACCTATACGTTACACTTAAACATCTCCTGACAAATAATTCATACCCTCTCTGAAGATCTTAATCCCCAACTTCCTAATACAAAATACCATAATTAAATACAGACACACCCACAGCTCTCTGTCTCATTTTACTTAGCTTGTTCTTCAGCGATTCTCAATACCAAAGGAAACTATGATAAACGTACTGATTTTCCATTGGTCAACCTTGTGATCTGTTACTCCACCTGCGGTTTGGATAAAACTTCGTGAATTTATCACAATTTGCGTAAAACTAAAGCGAAAAATACTAACAAACATTTCTAATTAGGTTTAGGTGTAATAATGATGATGTGAAAATCTTTTAAAAACTAAATTTAATAGAGCTCAACCACATAAACATTATGATATATTTTTGCGCGTGAAGTGCGATTACCAGACATCAAATTACGGCCTCCAAAAATGGTAGTGGTGGAGGAGTCACAGGGATAATTTTATTTGGGGAAAATTTTCGAAAATTTATCGGGTTAGACTTGAACCGACTATCTTGTGATACACAGTCCGAAGCGTTACCATTGGTTTTTTGTTTTTCTAAATGTACAAAAATAAAAACTAAGAAACCCCAAACCATTGAGGAAATAGTCAAATCCTATAAGTCTTTGTGAACACACGTTAGCATTTTGGGAGCCATTGCCTTACGCTTACCTTACTAACCCCCTTCTTCCCTGCACGTTTCTGGAGAAACGTAGTGATTAACAAAACTTTGAAGCGTTGTTATCAAATTTCACAAGTTTACAAGAAGTTGGCGTTCGTTACCGACAAACATTCATTATTGCAATTACAAGTTAACGAATGATTTATGAAATTAAACGGACCGGATGTTGTAGGGCCGGAGCCGGATGTGGATTTTTTGGGGGAGTATTAGCGGGAAATTCAAAAGTGGTGACGTGATTCAGGATGTGTGAGTTGGTTGCTTGGTGGAAGCCATGATGAGGGAAAATTGTTGAATTAGAATTTGATTGACTCTTTGATATGAGTAGGGTATCGCATTAATTTTTATGGTGTTGATTCTCTCCTCATTTTTGAGGGTCGCGAATAAAAGTTCAGAAGGTCCGCATGTTATAAAATGTTATACGTACAATAATCATGTACGTATAGCTTGTACAAAAATCCGTGGCGATTGATTCCATTAGTGTTTCTCAGCAGGTATTCCATAAGAGGATTAAAGAAATTTATGAGGGGCTACTTTACAGGGTTGTACTGGATAATATTTTCAAATGAGTTTTACACAAACAGACACAAGTAATATCAAAATATGAAAAATTTTAATAAAATGAATTTTAAATGTCGTTTTCTGAAGGTATATTTGTATAAAATTATCTTACTTAACTGCTTTCGGGGAAACAATTGAAAAGATAATCGTATTAAAAATTTCGGAGATTGAAGCATCTAAGCCAAAAATTATAATAATCCACTCCTGAACATCAGACAAACTTGCACCCCGCTGGTTAGGGCTGGCTTATCCCATTAGCAAGTCAAGTCAATCGCCACGGATTTTTGTACAAGCTATATCAATCAAGAAATCTACGAAAAGTACGTTGCTTAGGTGACTCGAAACAACACATTTTAATGTATGAATACAAAGAAGATATGTATTATAGTTTTTAATATGTTTGACATCGCTAATTAAAAGATAAAGTTCATTTCAAATCAAATATACGAATGTGTTCACTTTTAACAAGAAAACTCTAGCATTGTAATGAAGTGTTTTCGTTTCAAAGATTAAACGAACTTTTGTTTCTGGGCGTAATCCTTTATTTTCTTCGTGTGCCGGTGGCTATTTTTAGAAAATAAATTTTAATTATTATTCAGCAAACGCAATTATTGTCAAATAGAACAAGCAAATATTTAATTAAATTATCCAAATTCAATGCTTCTCGTAATAAGAGCTTTTATTATGGAAAACGAATTTCTTTATCCGTACTAATTTTGATTTAATATTTAATCCCAACAACCAAATATTAAAAATATTGTGCTCTGTTACTAGGGTATAGATCCGTGACCAAGATCGGATTATGGATCAAGAGATCCTCGAAACGTGGTTCCCACTTTAATAACTTTATTGGGGATGGTGATTACGTGATGAGGTATATGAAAGGAATGTATGTAAATTAGGTATAGTATTATTGTTATACTTAACTTTTGCGTATAATTACCCTCTCTTAGGACTTAAGAGAATTGTGACTAAGTAATTGTAAAATATTAGGAAAACGACACAGACGGGCAATTGCTAATCAGCCGTATTGAAATAAATTAATTATAAATGTTTATGTATTGTACGAGTATTTTGAACCAAAATTAAATTTATATTTTTAAAGACAAAAAAATTAAAAAATGTAATTTGTATGTATTAGTGGACGTATAGTACTTGCGTTAGCTTATGCTGATGATATTGTGTTTGATGGAACTGAAGGATAATTTGGAAGAATAATTGTGAGCATAAATGAAGTAAGGTCTGTAAGAGAATATATAAGATCTGTAAATGCTTACAGGTCAAATAGCAATGATACTATCTGTTTCTTACAGAAAATTGTTAATAGTCTTTCGAGGTAGTTTGGCCATCTCAAGCGAATGTCGAATCAAAGGTATGGAGATACTAATACGAGGTCTGGTCAGAAAATGACCAAACATTTTAAATTAAGCGCCAACAGAGATATTTAGTGAACTCTGCAATTTTCACAACATAAAATTTTGCATGAAACTGGAGAAAATTTTCACAAAAACACAAAAGAGACCAGAATTGTGGAGACACATCTCTTGATTCTTCCACTTCGACAATGCGTCCGCACTCTCAGCTTTACCTATTCCCCTGTTTTGTACAAAAAATCAGATAACTGTTCTACCTCTGTCTTCTTACTCGCCAGACCAAGCTCCTAGCGCTGTTTCTTATTTTCGAAATTAAAATCAGTGCTGAAAGGACGCCGTTTTCAGACTGTTGATGACATCAAAGCATATGCTTCACAGACCTGAAAGGCCACTTCATATGAAATTATCCAGGACTGCTTTGAGAAATGGAAACACCACTGCGAAAACTGTGTGAATAGGTGAGGGGAGTTCTTTGAACGGCACAAGAACCAATAATCTGTGAAATTAATAATGAATGAAAAGAAGATTGTACGACTGGAGAAGTGATGTGGATAAGTAATAATCGAGTATACAGTCAACAGATCTTTATTGCTACAAGGTCGACGTTTCGATATCACTTGAGGCCTTGAAGAAGATACAAGTGGTGTCGAAAAGTCAGTTCCATTTAACCCTCCGAAAACACACCTATTTTTTTCGATCACGGAGGACACTCTGGGTCAATCTGACTCAAAACTTATTTTGATCGTCTACTATTCTGCAATGACTGGATAGATTGGTCTAAAAAAATATACTTAAGATCCGAAAGAAATGATTTATGTAAAATTTTATAATAATTGATGTCTTTGACAAGGTTAAAAAAATTCATGAAAAAATTGGGGTAAATAGCTCCGTGGTAACGTATCGGACTGTGAATCGCGAGATCCTCAGTTCGAATCCCACTGCCGACAGTTACAAATTTAAATTTACCCCTGTGGTTCCCCCTCCACTAACATCTTTGGTGGCTGTGATTTGACGGCTGGTAACCGCACTTCATACGTAAAAATATATCACTTACCGAGATCTGCGTAAGCAGAGTGCCACACCTATAATGGGTAAAAGGCGTGATGATATATTTATTTATTTATTAAAGTTTACAAAAAATATTGTAACTTTTTAAGCTAATAATTAATATGGAAACTCTCAAAGTATAAAAATGTTCGTGGGTCAGATTGAAGGTTAACATTCTGTTGGGATATTAGATCTCGTCGGTCCAGTCAGTCGGTGCACTGCCTCTAAAACAGTTTTTGGGTTATACTACGCTGATGAGTTCCAAGAAGAACGAAACGAGTCCGTAGTTACCGATTGATTGGATTGGCCGGTCTCTAAGACTTTATAACTTACTTATTATTAGAAGACTGAATTTTATGAAACATTGACAATTTATTGTCTTTATATTTTTTATGTGTCAGACTTGTATCAATAAAGATCAATCTACTGCATTGAGCTTCCAAAATTAAAATACGCTAACTAGTGATAGAAAGCTAAACTAACCATAAGGTACATAAATTTCATTGTATTTTGAAATTAATTGTCATTTTATAAAAATTAATAACAACAGTACTTATTTTAAGATTATTCCAATGTAAGTATAACATTTGTTTAGACCGTATTATTTAAATAATATGTAAAAATGAAAGGTTCATTGTATTTTCTCCAAAAAAACCTATTACAAACAGGAAAATTTGCAGTGTGTATGGCAACAGTTCTGCTGCCAATAAAAGCAAACTACCAATACTAATGCAAGCATTCGCCATCATAAGATATCATACAAAATGAATTTGACGTGTACCTCTTGGGAATTGTGATCAACGCCATCTCTTGATAATTTGGAAGCCCAATAGCCGATTATTATTTATCCACATTAATAATAAAGTTCAAAAGAATAAAGTTTTCTGAACAGACATCGTGTATGAGCTATGCGAGTACTTAGGTATGATTGACGGTTTGTTGCGTGAACGAATGACATATTTGTATGAATGTGGATGAGACGAAAATTGTGTGCCTCAGTAGGAATGTTTGATTGTTGGTTGATTGTGTTTCTGGGTTTATGCTACCCCACTGAGTCGGTTTTAGAATGTATCGTGACGTTATGTATGTATGCATGTATGTGTGAACATCAACCTCTTGTGCATATTTGCTCCCCCATTAATGAGGTAAATTGTCTTTATGAACAATGCCGATTCGAAACTTCATTCGACATGGGAAGTTTGTGTTAATGCGAATAATCATGAATGCTTGACAAACTTCTCACCATTTATGTTAATATGAACATTATGAACATCGTGAACCGTACGCATTAAACGCACACAGTTCGGTTGGCTTGAAGGCGTATTGTGGAGACCACGTGTAACACTAACGTCCTCTAGTGAAAGCGATCGTGTCTGAGGCCTCACAGCAAATTATGTGGAACTTGGAACTTGATAGGAGGGCGTCTGAGTGACGACGACGGGATATTGTTTGAGAACGCGGAGGAAAAATGGCTCTCGTGAAGAGAACTCACTCAGAGGAAATTCCTATATATTGACAAGTCTACTGTGTTCCACTTGACGAGGTGGTCTCTTAAAATTGGGGAAATACGAGTAAAATATTGGATAGATATTCGCTTTTGGTGTTTCTATGAACTTAGCAGTATTGGCAACTATTATATTTGAAGAGGTACGAGGCTGGTGGAAAATAATGTAGCAGTACTATTCTTTTTTATTATAAATATAGATTTATGATAAATTTTTTAGAAATAGGAATGTTTACCGAACGCTTACTAGGAAATGAACATTTCGGACGATTGTTAGGCAACACGAAACAATCGATTTCAAAGGAGCACAAAAATTGTATTTTCCGACAACTGCTATAGAAAGTTGCCTTTGACACTTACATTTATCAACGCAAAGTTGTTTTTTCGCCCAGAAAATGAGCTGTTTCTGATCGCTTTTTAGACTGGAAATTCCTTCTTTACCGAGCTAGCTCGGAAAATTGACTATGAGGGATCGGAAAGCAATGTTTCCATAGTGATCAGTTCGTTATTTATTTATTTTTCATTCATGTGTCAAATATTGCAATAAGGTGTAAGAATTATTATATCTTGTTTTTCGCTAAAAAAAATATAGTATCAAACATGACCTGAAAGTGTCTTCACTGGGCTCGCTTTGGAATATGCTTGCTCACCCAGTAAAGTATCACTTTCAGGTCTTGTTACGTAAATTACTATTTTAAGCAATTTTACTTTGTCGCTCGACTCCTGCAACAACGAGCGACAAAGGTTTGTTTTTTCTTTTTTTACTAATTCATCACCATGGATACGAAGTAGAAGAACAGTTACATCAAACTATGCCAGGATAACAAGAAAGTCATACATACGTTTATTTTAATGAAATTAGATCAATTTATATATTAATCAGTCGTCGAAAAAATATTAATATAATTAATAACGTTTTTATATCGCGCGTAACTTTGCGCTCTAAATATAAGCTATTTCAATATTCAAATATTCGAGTTTATTCTCTAAAAATTTGCTACCGTAACAATGAATCGTTTATTGGAGCCTATTTTGTAACTAATCTGTTAATTTTTAACAGCCTGTTAAAAATATTAACCAATGAGAGCAGATGGCAATAAAAAAAAAGAAAATTTCATTTGACACATATATTTATTCTCAGTTAAAAATTAACAGATAAGTTACTGAATAGGCCCCATTCTGCTAATGAAATATTCCCCGTTAAACTTGAAGTTTTGATGCGATTTTCTCACTATTAGCCAGAGGATATCGGATAAGTAACAACTTCATTACAGAATTGCACCGAACATCAAATTTCTTTACAACCTGTTGCTATAATATTAGTGCAATGAATTTTATAAATTTACGAGTATTTTGATTAAATTTTAATACCGGTAAAATCATTTTGTTCGTTATAAAAAGCATTGTACAAACCCCTCGCAAGGAAGACGTTATCCGCGCATTCGCGCAAATGAAACACACTCATGCGGACAACGGCATATTCAGAAAATCGCCCATAACATTTGTTTTTTCAACTAACTTCACGCTACTTGGTTGGCAATTGTTATAAATTTCCTCAACAATCTAATAGATTTTGCCAGAAATCCAACAATATCGCCAGTTATTGCGCAAAAACTGAATAATATCTATAAACTTTTATCTTTGTAGCTTCATGTTGAGTTTTTATACAACAAAATGAAATACTAAATCTTTATTTATTATCCATTCGTTAGTGTGGTGAGTATGTCATCAATAATATTCGTATGGGTTAAGATTTTATGGTGCAGATTATTTTGATTTTGATGTTTGAGTTTGACAGTTCGAGCTCGAGGTGGTTCGAGGTTAAAAATCGACGAAAACAGGTTTTTTGCCCCCGTCTAGTGACTTGTGTATTTTTTTCGTGAAAACAAAAACATCATTAAGTTGGCCTACTAGTGTGGCAACTTTTCTCTAATTTAACCGAAGTCTTATCTCTTTTAGTCCTCGAGATCCCAAATGTGATCTCCGGAATTAAAACATACGGTATTATGTAACATAAAAGAGTGCATGTGCAAATGTAAAATATTGTTAAGCTTGTGCTTTCTACCTTGTTAGTTCTCCTCGCCGCCCTCGGGGGGTGTGGCGCCACTGTCTCCGCGTCCAGGGAGGCCCTGCACGTCCAGCAACCTGCAACGAAATTTCATACCGTCAGCAAGGGTTTACGACGCGCACATCATACGAGATGTAATATGCAACAGACAACTTATGTTATATATGCGATAAAACGGCTATAAAATTATAAAACTGGTCTGGTCTGTTTTATGAATACAATTATAGTTTTGACGATTCACATAAATTTCACATGTAAAATGCTGATGTACAAGAAGTATGTTTGCTTAGGACATTGCGGAATATGCTTGGGTTTTCATTCGGCAAATAATATAATAAAAAAGACTTGCACAAAGGAATAATTATAAGAAAATAATTTATGACGGATTGCTTTCTTCCTGATATATGTTAGCATTTATTGGGCATCCAAAATTAAAATACGCTAACTAGTAGTAGAAAGTTAAACTAACCATACATAAATTTCATTGTATTTTGAAATTAATTGTTATTTTTTAAAAATTAATAACAATCGTAGTTATTTTAAGAATGTTCCAATGTAAGTTTTTGTTTGTTTAAGCCGTATTATTAAAATAAGATGTAAACATGAAAGGTTAATTGTATTTGTAGATTATAGGTTAAGATTGAATTTTCTCCAAAAAAACCTATAAAAACAGGAAAATTTGTAGTGTGTATGGCAACAATTCTGCTGCCAATAAAACCATACTACCAATACTAATGCAAGCATTCGCCATCATAAGATATCATACAAAATGAATTCGACATGTACCTTTTGGGAATTATGATCAAGTCCAATAGTGAACGCTTCTAAGTACAGTTCCAAATTTCATTAAAAACGGAATTACGACAAAAATAATCTGATGTTTCTAATATAATCTTATGCTTAAATAACTTGCAAATGGAACAGAAATGAAAGAAGATTCAAATAAGAGTGGGAGTTAATATTATTGTATATATTTTTTTATAACAAAAATTACTCTAATTTAATTATTTACTTATACCTTATAGATCTTCAAGTAAACTACCATTTCCGGTTGATGGATTGCTACCAAAATCTAATTATATCGTAATTTCAAAATCAAAATTGTATTTATGAAATTTGAAAATATTTTAATTTCTAAACGAAAATAAATAAGGCTTCAAATAGAATTGTAGCCAATATTATTCTACATTTTTTAAAATTTGTATACATTGAAACTTATTCTAAATCATCTAGTAGCTGAGATATGCCCAAACACCTAAATAAACTACCACTTCCGGTTGATAAATTGCTTAAATAGTATATTGTAAAACGAGCATGGAAAGGTACACATTTCCTACGAATATGAAAGTTTGTAGCATGAGCCTTCGGCTCATGCTGCAAATCATACGACTTTGAAATGGACATTCCATGCGAGTTGTACACTATACTTTTTCTACGGCCACGATATTATTTCCTAATTCATTTAATTTTAATATTAAATTTGTCCCACTTTCACCATTCCAATAATTGACAATTCTAAATAAGTATCCTAGCAATGGCACCTGTACTGAAATGAGCTGACCTGTATTGAAATACTCACAAAACAAATTCATTTCGCACGATGCTTCTAATGTACATCATTTCTGTAGCAACAGCAAACATACAATGAGCAGATTTCTAAGTGGTCGTAAAAAAAAGCTTAATCAGCATCTAAACCTAAATTTAAAATTTAATCTTGATAGCTTCATCAAATTATGAGTTATCGGGGAAGAAAAAAAACACACACACTCGTATTGTAGGTACCCCAAAAAATGCTTATCCTTTGAAATCTCATTATCGATCATTTTGGTCCATCACAATACCTCCTTTACTTGCGGGAGGTAAATAATATGAATATTTAATGTTATTGTATGTATTGATAAATCATGAAAACATGAAAAGAATATATTTTAATATGTTTATTATTAACGAACAGTAGATCTATTACTAGCTTTGGATGCAGTGAATTGACGGCTGGTAACTGAATTTCATGCATAGGAAAGTATCATTTACCAAGCATTTTTAAATCACCACTTTTCTCTCTATTTAACCTGACTTAACCTGACTTGACGACTGGTAACCGCGCATCATGAGAATAAAAAGATCTGCGAAAGAAGAATGCCACACCTAAAATTGATAAATTGCATGATGATATATTTATTTTTTATTAAATTTAAATTTTGGCGCAATAGCATTTGTGACGTTTTTAAAAATTATTAAAATAAAAATAAATATATCATGGGTGTGGCACTCTGGGTACGCAGATCTCTGTAATATATATTTTTTTCGAATGAAGTGCGATTACCAGCCGTCAAATCATATCCACCAGAGATGTTAGCGGAGTGGGAACCTCAGAGGTGAATTTAAACAGTCGGCAGTGAGATTCGAACTGAGGATCTGACGATCCACAATCCGATGCGTTACTAAGGAGCTATTTTCCACATCTTTCACAAAAATAAATTGTGGAATAGAAGATTAGATATTTGGTAAAAAATTCTGAAATAATGTTTTTCAAATATTAAGAAAAAATCTACAGTTGCAATTAAAATAAATATTAATTAGCATGACTGTATTTAAATGAAGAGATTTTTGGTTCCAATTTTGTAAACGAAAATTATCTACATAATTGGTTAGAAACGATGAATTTTAGTATGTTTTCAAAATAAAAAATCTTTTCATTTATTATTGTGCGTTTTAAAATATTTTGCAATATAATGACTGTTTTTATTTAATAGTATTATTTTTTGAGCTTTACACAAGTTTAGCATAACACCATCAACTTTCCGTAATAAATTCACCGATAACGTTACAAAAATAACGGTTTCAACTTCCAAAGACGAATATTTCTTATTTACACGAAACTTGGTGAACATTCCACACAGATAGTTTGCGTATAAAGTTGAATAATTTCGTGTTTGTTGCTTGGCATAAAAATATGTTCGGGTAGGTGGGTATACGGTGTACGCTACGATGCATTTCATTTATCACAACCAACTTTGCAAATGTGTAAATATTGCGCAAGTTTCAAGACCGTTGAAATGAGTTCAAACGAACGAACAAACTTCAAACCAAAGGAAAATTTTATTTAGTGAAATACATAAAATCGGATAATAAAATTGTATTGTGTTCTTCTGCATTAGTTTTTACAAATCTAACTTAAATTTTTCGGATGAAACCCATTTCAATCATTAAATCTATTCCTGAGTTTACATGGGAAAACTGTAAGTAAATAGTTATTTGTATATCAGGGCACTAAAGTATAATTTTTTTATTGCGAATAGGAAATTTATTCTCAGAGGTGTCATCAGAGGAGTATAAACTATATAAGTAATAAAAAATACTTTAGTGCCGAGGTATACATTATATTTTTTCCGAAATCGTTAAATTATGAATTAAAAAAATAAATAGCATTATGTATTTGTAAAACGTCAGCTAGCTGTTGCGACGTAGATGGCTGTGACAACAAAAGTACTTTAGTATTAGTATTAGTACCAAGATTAATTAATTTGACTCATTAAGTGCAAGTAAAATATTAAACTTAATTATAAATTTAAAATTGCAAGGAAGATTTTAGTTTAAATTTAAATTTGCACCCTAATTTTAAGTTGACAATTTAGTTTTAAGAATAATAAACCATTTTCCTATCAAAATTGACATGAGTGTACTGTATGAGTGTTTATTTATTGTGAAATTCACGAAAAAATCCATGTTTACTAATATTATTTAATTATTTACATTGTACAGTTTTTTTTACAGTTATTATTACATTTCTAAATACAAACATTAAATAAAAAGTAGTATTCTTTAATTTATTTACAGCAGAAATTTACTGTAGTTGCTCCAAACTTTGTTACTCGTTTTGTTACAAAAATAAAATGTCAAATAAACACAAGGTAACAAACAGTTTTTATAGGTACTAAATACTAACAAGTTAAATAAAACAAAAGAATTACAAAATGTGCCCCTAGCATACTATCAAGCGTAAGCACAAAATAAGGTTTTAAGTTTTTTGGCCACATTTTCAATGTTGAAATCGACAATTTTATTAAAAAATAATATATACGTTTCAAAATTTTATAGGCTATTCGTATTTTTAAGTACCTACCAAAATGCTTCACAATAAAACGCGACAATGTAAAGAATGTAGACCTGTGAAAAATCAGTCCGATCTATATGTGGAACCGTTTCTCGAAGCATCGCGAAGGCGCCTGGAATGTTCTAGAGGCCGCGATCCTATGGTATATAAGGGGTAGTGGAGCGTACGGCGCGTCTTTTAGTCCGTGATAGGCTGTGAGGCTGTTATTAACTGTAAGTCTATGATGAACCGTGAGTGTGTGTAAATAAATATTTGACATGTGAAGGCACAGTATAAATTAATAAACGAGTGTGAAAATGCAGTATTGCTGTATTTAAGTTGTAATTAAATATGTGGAATTAAATAAATCATGTCACTGTTAGTAACAATTAAACTTTTGTGTATTTTTCACCGACCCCGAGTGGTGATAAAAACGTTACAATAATAATCCATTTTGCTATGAGTAAACTGTAGGGGAACAAAAATTCATAATTCCAAAAAGGTTAGTAATGGTATGTTGCTAGGCTAGTAGTGAAATAAAATATTAATTAAAGTTTTCTTGTATCTAGATACTTCGATTTTTTGAGAAAATATAAGTTATATGCTTTTACTTGTTACTCACTAGTGAACACCATTTACCCAAGCCCCCTATTGCTTTTGAAAATTAATCTTTACACGTTACTAATTGACAGCTACATTGTAAAAATTTTACAAGTTAGTAAACAAGATAAACAGTGCACGTTGCCACATTTATGCTTACAAGGCTTATGCGAAATCATTTAAAATAATTTTTGACAGCACTTGGTTATGATTTTAATTTGATTTACAAATGAGTAACAAGTAAAATGTTGTACAATACACGCAAGGTACAACTGTTTTACTGCTTCAAGGAGGTGACAGGCTCGCCTGTCATTTTCTCCATTCAGCAATAAAATCTGTTTTACCTTACTTATAATGTAAATAACTATAATTACAATAATTATAGTTGCTATGATAGCAAGCAAACGACTCCACAGCATGAAAGATTTTTGTGTACAATAATTCACGATTAAAATAAAGGTAGGTATACTTTTGTGGTTACTAATGGCAGAGCCTTTCTCTTAAACAATAACAACAGCACTAAATTAACTTTAAAATCAGGTTAATATCCGAATTAATATTATTAAAAAATCCCCAAATGTGCGCCCAGTTCGTTTTTTCTCTAATTTGTATTAATGAGGGTAAATGCTGGGTTCGTTCCTACCAGCCGACTCTTTGACATTTTTTGCGGCGAAGCAAGACATCCCACGGACGCCAGCAGCGGACGGATAACATAAAATTGTGTTTAATCTTATTTTGTCCGGGGTTAATTTCATTTATTGTGATTTACGTGTTGTTCTTTCAACTCTGATGTCACGTTTTTCTTTATTTTTCGCTCTTGGTTTGTTATTGCTCTCAGACGGAGTAGAATACTAAATGTCAATTTTGTACCTATAATAATATATCTTCTTTCCTATTGTTGCTTTATTCTTAATGTTAGGAATATTTATACATGTGTACCGAAAGGTAAGTGCCTTGTTTCAAAGAATTTTCATCTTATATTCATTGCTATATAAACGAAAGTAGAAGTAATACTAAAACATAAAAACAATAGTATCAATACATATCATTTTTAAGTAAGTACTACATTACTACATGTTTGACAATGTGAATTTTTGGGAACTATGTATACCTATTTTTCACCAATCATTCTTCTTTTAATAACAATTTGAATGATTTGTAGAGCCGGGCAAGAATTATACCGGGTGTTTCATTTAACCTGGAATATTGTATATCTCGAAAATTGTCAAATACAAAAATTAATATCACCGAGGGGGCGTCTGTTAGTATTAAATTCCGACCACATCCCCGCACCCTGTGGGTAGGGCGTGGGGTAACTTTTAAATCTTAAATAGGAACCCCTATTTTTATCACAGATTCGGATTCTACGTCGAAAAGTACGTAAGATTTCACGATAGGTGGCGCTAGAAAAGTTTCTATTTGGCAAATTTTTCTGTGCGATACATATTTTCCGAAATATTCAAAATTCCAGGTTAAATAAAACACCCGGTATATGTATTATCGTATTGACCATATAAATCGCCTATGACCAGCTAAAGTCAATAGCCTATAGATCTTCATAATCACATGTTTGCTGTGCATTTATAACCTTACAGCTAATATTTGAATGTATCTAACTTTGTTTTTCCATAATATAACAGTAAAATAATTTTTAATAATTTTAATTCAATCGGTTTAAAAATAAAATATATATTTTCTTATCTTGTATAGGAATTTCAATGATATATATTTTTTTAAATTGCTGTAAATTTTTAAATATTTCCTTGTGTAAATTCAAAAGTTAATCAGATTTTTAAAATGCATACAATAAAGATCATTTGGCTGCATAAATGTTGGCATTTAATAAGACCATATAAAATTTAAATTTAAATTTAAAAAAAAAAGAAAAATATTTTTTGTGCAGGCGGGGGAAATAAGCATTTCGCAGCCGCAAAATAGACCGAGAAATTGAATTTCGCGGCTGTTGTTACAGTAACGGCCGCGAAATCCAAAGTGATTGTTTTGTACCATATTTCGCGGCTGTTGTTAATGGTAATGGACGCGAAATAGTAAATAAAAAATCAATTATTTTGACACATAATTTTTTCAAAACTAACTGTTTTGTTTATCAAATGTCAATCCCATAGCCACTTTTTATTTACAATAAAACTGTTTAAAGCTTGTAATTACATTTGCACAAAAATAGTGTGTACACCTTGTCCTCACCCTCGAGATTGTCCTGCCTCGGCCGCAAGCGGCCTCGGCGACAATTTTTCTTTCGGTACACTAAAGAGTGATTTCGCGGCCTTGGTATGCAAATAACTAATACATTTTAGAATACAAATTTAGATTTATTTATTACATGTGTTGTATTATGTTCTGAAGAAATTTCATAGAAAATTGTAATGATGCAATGGCGAATTTGAGATTTCATTTCCATATATTTCGTTCTGTTAAAAAATATAACAAAATCTGTTTTATGGAATATCAAATATTATTAATTTTTGTTTAATTTTCCGTGGCCGTTACAATTTTTCTAACAAATATTGATTTTAATTTGATTGAAACCCTAATACTAATATTTAACCCTCGGAAAACACACTTGGTCAATCGGATACACAATTTTTTTTATACTTTCCATATAAATTTAGAGCTTAAAATATTTTATGTAAAATTTAATTTTTTAAAAACAATTTTTTCGTGAATAATTTAAACTTGTCAAAGACATCAATAATTATAAATAATTTCATAGATCATTTCTATTAGTCATTGTACAATGGTAGACGATCAAAAGAAGTATTGCATGTATTTTTTAATTCTGAACAAATTTTGTATTTATCCTTCTTCCTAAAGTGAATTTGTAATAATTTACAGCAATTGCAAAAAAATTATTAGAAAGTAAGAAAATTTTATCACGACCTTATAGCAGTATCCATATACTATTTTGTATATTGGGGTTTCTATATATAGATTCATCACGCAACTTTGCCATTTTCTAGAGCCTAGACGAATTGATGGATTTGGGTGAAACCTTTATAGATATTTAGAGTTTGATTAGGGTTACGTGCTATTTATGAATTCACATTTTTCTTACACATGATGTGCGAGAAAACTTGAAAAAACATGCATTTTTGGGCCAAAATCAACTAAGAGTGTGGTGGCCATGGAATTTTTAAGATGAACGTCTATGACAACTTGTCATTTTTGACAGTTCAGTTTAAAATTTTAAATATAAATTACGTTAATTGTAGACAAGTTGGAGAAGTTTTGTAAATTTATCTGTGTTTAGAATAAATGAACAAAAGTGTTTGATATTTTGCAAATTATTTAAACGTTAATTTAAAAAATTTACGAAATGTAGAATAATACTTTTTGCTTTGATTGTATATTGACGTCCTGAGAAAAGTGGGTGTTACACGATTAAATTTAGTAAAAATAAAGTAAAACCGCGAAATTTAAAACTAATGTAGGATGTAAATTATTAATGACTGTAGATACTTTTAAAATAAAAATAGAAATGTCAGAGTGACAGAAGTCTTTATTACATGATAAAATATTAATGTAAATTATGTTTGATTTCATTTTTTTTTTCGAATCACTAACTTATTGGGTATCAAAAGAAATAAGAGACGAGATAAATGATTATATTGAAAAATGAAAGTTGACCGATTGTCGATTGTTTTTCTAAAACTCATCAAAAATATATCGTGTTTGGTATCAAATGAAAAGTCTTTAAAAGACATGTTCTAACGATTTGTCAAAAATATGGACCGACTGATATAATTTTTTTTTTTTAATTAAAATAGAAAAAGATGGGCAATTGTTATTTCTAAAAATTCATGGAAACCTGACATGTGGGGTTTCAAGTGACATTTTATAAAAGTAGGATGTTGAAAAGCATAATGATGACCCATCTTCAAAACAAATCATTACGATTGTCAATTGTTTTCATAGAAATTTTTAGAACGCTAACTTATGAAGTATTATATGAAATTTTTTGATGACAGGAAATAAAGGACCGCAGTGACGAATTTTTTTTTTTATTCCAAATCGATACGATCGGCAATTGTTTTTTTAAACCTGATTTGTAGGGTATTAAATGAAATGATTTAGGAGCAGTAAGTTGAGGAACGTTAGTGAGGAACATTCATTATCACAAATCATTACGATCGGCAATAGTTTTTGTAGAAATTACTAGAAACCTAACTTACAGGGTATTCAATAAAAAACACACAACTTCCCTCTATGGAAATCACTCAAATTTCCACAATGGTAGACGTCCAACTTCCGTTAATGGAAAATATGCAATTTTCTTTAGTGCTAATCACACAACTTTCCTCAATGGAAAACACATAACTTCCCTTAATGGAAACCGCACAACTTCCCTCCATGAAAAACATACCACTTTTTACAATGGTAAACACATAACTTCCCTGAATGGAAAACATGGGATACACATAACTTCCCACAATGAAAATTATGGGTAACACGAAAATTCCCATAGTGACATGGAAGCGAAGAACAAAGTGATGATATTCGTCAATGTTAAATAAATAAAATAAATAAATCACGCCTTTTACCCATTATGGGTGTGGCACTCTGCTTACGCAGATCTCGGTAAGTGATATATTTGTACGTATGAAGTGCGGTTACCAGCCGTCAAGTCATAGCCCCCAAATATGTTAGTGGAGGAGGAACCACAGGGGTAAATTTAAATTGGTAACTGTCGCCAGTGGGATTCGAACTGAGGATCTCACGATCCACAGTCCGACACGTTACCGCGGAGCTATTTACCCCATCAATGTTAATGACACAAAAGCGAGGAACGAAGTGACGAGCTTTCTTTGCCAATTTAGTAACATGAAAGGAAGGAACGAAATGATGACATTTTTTCATCAAATGCATGGTCTCATATGAGCTATTATTAACAAAGCACTATGAATTATTATCCATAAATTAAGTTGAAATATTCTACAGGGTTGAGGAGCATAGGGATTATATCTGCGAAGTAGGTCGAACCGCTATACAGTACCAATCATCTTTCTCCTATTATATTATTATAACTACAAAAGTTTTGTGATATTTTCAGAGATGGCGGAGCCCTAGCTGAGACCCCCGCCGTAGGCGGGGTCGACGCTAGTCAAATGCTATTTCTAATAAAAAATAAAATAATTGTTTCATAACTAAAACAAATACTTATTTTATCCCTCGTAGCGCCCTTTCTAAAAAGAGATCTACCCTTCCTATCAAGAAGTTAAATAAAAAGGGCCTATGTTCACAAGCTATGATACTACACGTTGATATTATATAACGCGAGGGGTGCACACCCACCAAATCTACCCCCCACATCTTAAGATGCTCGGGCACGTCTAGAATCGGGCAGACGGGTGAGGGGGTGACACGTTCGTTACACCCGACGTAGTGACATTGTAGGGGTTGAAAGAGGGCAACGCGTTGTCGAGGTTCAAGATCCGCTGAGACCTCGCAGGAGACAAGAGGGAAGTGTGTTAGTATTCCAGACAGGGTGGGTGGGGGTTAGCCTGGAAAAATGAATTGTAAGTAGGGTAAGGGGTTAAACTGTGGCAATGTGACGGGTTTGAAGTGGAGCGTATTCTTTTATGGATTCAAAGGAAAGAAGGAATGGAATAATTGGAAAACAAGAAGTAGAACTGTACCAAAAATCCATAATGTAATTTAGTTTTTTCACGACATGGTAAGAAACCCCATCGTTCTTCTCCAGAAATAGTGAGGAAAATGTGTTGTTCCTCTCTAGAGAGGAAAATACAGAAGTGTTACCAATATGAATGTTATTTACAAAAAATATATTATAAAAATTATATATAAATTCCTAATTTTATTGAAAACCTTTATTTTAGTGATATACATACATACTTTAAATTATCTTACAATTATGTCTTATATTTTTATTTTTCTTATTAAATCAAAATTTGACAACCTATTAAAGATATTTAAGATTGGTTCATTGGCAACACTGCTACACCGTCTTGTATCCGATATCCTAACTTTTAACATGTCAGTCTGTCAGATGTGTTCTCAAAGTGTATTTTAGGTCCGAGCAAATCGTTTTTAGAAACATGTCGTGAAAAAAATGTTGTGTTTAACACGAGACGAAAGCTCTTCTTCTACTCTCGTTCGTAATGCCTCACTCGCTGGACTCGAGGGGAAAAAAGAAGCGCTTTCCTCTCTAATTTGACAAATAACTATTGTTTGAAATGACGGAAAAAATATTATAGTTAATAATATATTTGAAAGATTATTTTTTAAACCTATGAAAAAGTGTCCTTACTTGTTAGGTATCTGCATTTAAAGCTGTAGAGATTATTCCAGACGATAATCTGTACCTATAGCTTTTGTTTACTTGACAAATTTAGTTAATTTAGGTTAACATGATAAGTTAAATAGGTTATCAAGCTTGTTTTGAATTTGTGGATCAAAAATAATCTAATTAAATATAATTCGACAGTTCGATAAATTAGAAAATAATTCTCCAGTTTATTTCTCAAACTTGTTGCCAATGTTCGAAAAATCTATCAAATTATTTCCCATTCATTTTCACTATATCTTGTTATATTGGGCGCGTTCAGCCGAACCTAGCGGCTAGTTAGCATGTGCTAGTATTCTAGCAGATGAAAAGTAGTATGAACATGAACGGAATTTTGCTGGTACTGTCATCTTGTGTCAGTCAAGTTAGGTGGAATTAACCTCAAATTCTGATAATAGACAAATTCAAAACAGTATTTTAAAATTGGTAAGTAATAGATATCAAATACTTCATATATTTCACTACATTTTAAGTTATTTTTGTAGTTTTTGCAAATATGGTTAATATTGATGACATTACAAATGAATTTTTGACATTTGATAGTTCTAGAAGGTTCGCTAGCTCATCTAGCGTAAATTTATTTTAGTAGGTCGCTAGTCTAGCTGCTGGAATCTATCGGTTACTTAGCAATACATTTTGCTAGGTTTGCGATCTACCTGCTAGGTTCGGCTGAACGCACCCAATTGTTACTGAGAATAAAATTCTTATGTCACATTTTTCGTCAATTGTAACAAGGCAGTCAGAATACCATTTATTGTTTTACAGTCAAAACGATTTTAAAATATCGTTTCCTTAAAAGCATCGAAAATCGTTTTAAATGATTGCGCACATGTGTGAGCAACTTTGTTAGATTTTTAGTTTTCATAAATAGTAATTTGAGATTATCGCGACAAATATTCTGAAATATCGGCTTGAGATGCCATCTGGGGTTAACAGATTTACAGATAGGCCGGGCCGAACCCTATAGAATTACTAGATTTTAGTTTTAGTCCGTTGTAAAGGATAATTTTTCTTAATTGACAGTTAGTCGTAATTTTCCAATTTATAGTATCAGTCTAAAGTTGCAAATATCAATTTTAATACATCAAAACTTAGGTTAAAAGTAAAACACCTGATGTGTTGCGTTCAGCAAATTTAGGGTGTTTCACAACTAATAATTATTCATTTTATTCTCTGATTAAATATAACCTAGTGATATAATTAATAATTAAATAAAATGCCATCGATGACAATTATATCACTTGTTATATTATCCCTGATTACAGTTGCATCGAGAATAAACAACTAGCCTATGTTAATATTTTTTATAAACAAATGAAATTGCGGTTATATCCGGCTATAGCATCACAAATAAAAATTCACCGTGTAAACACCTGCCGGCTCTTTGTCAAAAATGTATCAAATGTAATTTTTAAACATTTCATTCAAAAGGCTCCGTGGTAACTAATCGGATCGTGGATAATGAAATCCTCAGTTCGAATCCCTCAGTCGACATTTGTCATTTTAACTTGACCCCTGTGGTGTGCGTTGACGGCTGGTAACCACATTTTACGAGCAAAAATATATTACAAAATGGTTAATGACGAAGTTATTTAAATATATAGTGATGGTTTTCTAAATCTACAATAGCATATTGGTAAACATATTTAAAATTCATGGAATAATACTCACTTAATTTTCAAATAAATTCAAATATGCCATATCACACCGCTCGCAAAAACAACAAAATATATTCAAATTAAAATTCAAATATCCTATTCGCAAGTAGCCACTGCTATTTCATATTAATACCGGCATACGAAAATGTAAACAAGCATTTTTTATTTGGTCAATAAAATTAACAAACCATGCAATGACATTTCCATATTCTACGCGCAAATATAAAATTCAGTTTTTTATTTATTATTCTGCATCAATTTGAAGCATATGGCAAATACATTTTCCATTAAAATTTGAATATCTGTAATAAAAGCGAGTATTTTCTACTTGGAATTTCAATTTTATACTTGGTCAAAGTTACATAAACATCATAAATAATATAAAATCCATCAATATTTAATGACTGCAAATATATAATTATATTTGAATAACTTACTGAAGCGTCTACATATACCGGGTGTCTGTCTTAAAGGTGTACATAGGAGATTAACATGGGAAATCAGTTTTTTGCGTGCTGTTGCTCGGTGTTCTATCGGACAACAATCATTGTGGTACCAATCGAAAGATATCATTTTTCTGAATCAAACGATGTAAAATACACTACTATTTAGTGGTAATTTGGTTCCGTAAATTAATTTTTAAATTTTGAGAATTCTCCGGTTTATTCAATTTTTATCGTAAATAAATATAGTCATCCATGACTGTTTTGTTTTGATTTCTGTCAAGCTATTTATTTGATGTTTCTGACTTTTGGACTTATTTAAGACAATTTGTAAAAATATGGCTAGTTATACTACTGAAGAGCGTATTTTTATAGTAAAACTATTTTTTGGAGGAAAAAGAGGAAAAGAGTGCGAGATCTATTTTCTGTTAAGTTTATCAATCGACCTAATCCAAGTGCAACCACAAATGCCAGTATCCACGAAAAATACACGTGAGCTTAGTAATTGCAATTTAGCAAGAGCAGAAGAACGTGCTTTATTGGAAGAAAGGGTTTTAGGAATGATAAATGTAGATCCTTCGTATAGCATCGATTTAAAAAAAACTAAACTCTTAATAAATTAATATTATTTAAAGAAAACTGGTTTTTAGACTTTAATTTATTTAATAAAATCTTTACGCAAAAATTATAAAAGTACGCTTGTCATTACTGAATATAACCATATTTTACAAATTGACAGAAACGTCAAATAAATAGCTTGACAGAAATCAAAACAAAACAGTCATAGGTAACTACATTTATTTTCGATAAAAACTGAATAAATTGCAGGATTTTCAAAATTTAAAAATTAATTTACGGAACCAAATTACTACTAAATTGTAATGTATTTTACATCATTTGATTCAGAAAAATGATATCTTTCCATTGGTAGTACAATCATTGCTGTCCGATAGAACACCGAGCAACAGCACGCAAAAAACTGATTTCCCATGTCAATCTCCTATGTACACCTTTAAGACAGACACCCGGTATGTTATTTGCTGGTACCACGAGCTCTGTTTTTGGGTATGCTAAGGGCCGATATTTCCATCTACGAATAGAGTACCGAATAAATGAAAAAGGTCGCATCGAAATCATAGCACAAATGATACTTATTGTTCTAGCTGTCATTTTTTGATGCGTATGTTTTTATTTATTCGACGAATAAATTATTCGGAAGTTTATTTGTAGATGGAAATATCGGCCCTAAGAGAAATATTATAACGATGCTTAAAATTACTTTTATATTTTGTTTCTATTACAAAGCTGTTACGACACCCAAAGGAGTTTCGTAACAGCGCAATCGAGTCTTATAATATATAATAATATAAAATATCACACTTCGCTAAAATAAATAAATACAAATTGTAAGAATGTTATTTTTGTATAATTTTGAATTTAAATGCAGAAATTAACGATAGTAAGAATAGACACTTTACACCTTTTACAGTAGAAAGATTCTTGACTATGGGCCGGTCTTTCTATCTACGAATAAATTTCTGAATAAGTTTTTCGTCGAATATATAAAAAATACGCATCAAAAAATGACAGCTAGAACAATGTAACATTTGAGCTATGATTTCGATGCGACATTTTTCATTTATTAGGCGAATAATTTGTTTGGTAGTTTATTCGTAGATGGAAATATCAGCTCTATATGGGTTCATATGTATAAGAAAGTTGTGTGGTGTACACACCAGATTTTATATAGTTCTTAGCTTCAATAGGGATAAGATTAGAAGTCTTGAGTTGAAAAGGATTATTCTTAAGACACGTAATCACCTACACTCTTTTATTTTTACAATTTTCAGCTCCAACTGGAAGATTAAAAGCGATAAGAGTCTTGGCCCGTATTGCAGTGCATTGAAAACCATTTAGTTTAAACTTCGATGATTATTTTGTCCCGGAAAATAAATTTTAGACAGACTAAGTACATTCTTATGAAATTTTTCCACTAAACTAGATTTCCATCGTTGGATTACAATTTTAAAATACTTCCATCTTCGAATAAATAACAGATATCTTAATACAGTACTATCGTAATTCCATTCGTTTGATTGAAGAAATTGTTATACATATTTAAAAACAAATGCATTTCCTAAATATCAATCAAATATCGAAATATATAATATACTGGATAAAAATATCTGAATATTTCATTAATTTATAGGGTGGTAGAAATGCTTTCAAAATTGGGATTCTAGAAGAACAATTTATTAAAAAACATTGTTTACGACGAGTTCTATCAGTGGTTAAAGGTTCCCCCAGGACAAGATGGTCAAAAAATTGGTTTATATGACAGTTATATCTTAAAAACGACAAAAAATGTAGTTTTTTTCATATTTTAAAACTGGAGCAGCTTTAAAAAAATCTGAAAAAAATTGAAATGATAGACAATTAATTCAAAAACCTTTTTTCTAAAAAAACTGATTTTAAACTTATTTAAAGCTTGAATTACATTATACTTTTTTGTTTATATTTCCGATCGAGTCTCATTCGAGAAATTTCTAGTCATTTCTAGTATACTGTAAATCGGAAATTTCTGTCCGATTTTCATACTTGATTATAATATATAAATATACGCTCTGCCGTATTTTTCTATTCGAGTTTCATACTAGATTCGGCTACGCTTGCTCACTACTGTCAGAAATCAGGTGTATAAACTGTTGACGTTTTGTCATTAAGTCGTTAGTTTTTAATTTGCTGTTTGATAGTTGTCCTTTTTTAAAGATGTTTTTCTATGTTATCCATTGTTTAAATAGTGTAAAAATGCAGTAATTTATTTGCAGTTGTTAACTTTGTCAACTTGGTCTCCTTCGGAAGACGCCGAAATTACTCGATTTCGAACGAATGGTTTTAAAATGAAGTATGTAAATCAGTAAATCGAAAGAAACTCGAATGAAAATCGAAACAAAAATCTAGTGTATGAATCTAGATGAAAAAAAGTATAATGTTATTCAAGCTTAAGAGAAGAAAGGCGAAAGACGGTAATTAAGTGTATAAGAAATTATTATTAAGGGTACTTTTGACCATATTATCCTAAGGTACCCTTTAATGTGCTTCAGTTATACCCAGAGTAAATTAAAAAAAATATCATTTCAATGTTAAAAGAGTTGTACGTGAAAAACGAATTCGCAACATAAATATTACCTCCTGAATTCTAAACAACAAATAAAACATTATGCTTTCTTAACAGCGGTAAAACGCAATCCATAATTCATGTGCAATTACAAGAAGTTGGCGCAGTTTTTCTTTTGTTTATCCTTCATGATTCCCTGGCTCCCAACCAAATTATCCAGACGTTACATATGCCACCATTTGTTTCTTCCCATTCGTGTAGCTGGCGCCGAAACAAAACACGCAAGCTGAGCAGAGCAACAGTTGCGCGTCAGATGCCTTTTAACGTATATAAAGCATCGAGTGACACGAGCACCCAACGGCAATCTTAAAGTTATTAGGAAAGGTGGAGGGAGGATTTTGCACTTTTCCATGTCCCGTTGATATTTTAATCTTACGCCTGCATTGTCTTGCCTTTTGTTTCCTTTCTAACATTTTTTTAAACAATGGCGAAGTCATTTGTTTTGCAAGAACGCGAACCAAGGGTATTGTGCTCCGCCTTATACTTGAAGAAATTTGACAATTATTTAAAATGTAGCTAGAAATTGCGAAAAATTATCCACTGGGGAATCCCAACGTTTCTGTTTAATTTTTGTTTCATTAGTTTGGTTCACTAGTAATGCAATAATGAATTTTTAATGAAAAAAAAAATCTTATTAAGTGAGATATGATATTTAAAAAGATTTCATCAAATTTTAAAGAATCAGACTGTAACGTCCCAACATCTACAGCTAACTTCAGGACAAACAAGCCTCTGCTCATGGTTATCATGTTGTCAATGTAACCTGTCAGTGTCTCACGAGTGTGTTTATAGTTTTTGTCTAATAATTATCAAGTATTTGAAGAAAATTGGTCATAACAACACATACCCGGAATCAAAGTATCAAAATGTTCAAAAATTATATTTGAATTAACAAAAATATTTGCAAAACTAAACATGTAGGCATGAAGTGTGCGGTAGGCCTTGTAACGTCACAATTTTCAGGAGAGTTTACAAGAGCCTAAAAATTTCATTTTTCAATCATAGAATTATGAATGAAAACTTATTTTAAAACGTGTTTTATTGTATTATTCTATTATATTGTGACATACATAACATCACGCTATGTCCCATTTATTGTGGGGTAGCACGAACCCAGAAACACAGTCAACCAACAATCATTCTCCTCCAAACATTCCTATCCTGGCACACCACTTTCGCCTCGTCCACATTCATGGTGCGATTCATACATGCTCGTTTACTCTTGTCACTCGGAATCATTCGTTCACGCAACAAACCATCAATCATACCCAACCAGTTATTCCTCGGACTATACAAAAATAGTGATTACTTTGGATAAATTCAATTATACTGGAAATTGCAGTCTAATATTCCTTGCAACGTTCTCCTCAGTCAAACATCATTTTGACGAACCATCGTAAATTTATGTTCCACCTGTAATTATAACAATTCATTTGACTTCTTTGAAGGGGCTAATTAAACTAAATTAAATACTCATCTATTTGCGCAGTGGTAGTTTGCTTTTACAGATCTCAATAAACGATTCATTTTTGCCGCCAAATCACACCCCCCTTTAAAAATGGGAGAACATTCTATTCTACTGGATTACTTTCCGTTAGGTCGTATTTACGGAAACCGAAACAAAATAAAAAAATCTGTGTGTTCGGTACATCCCGACTAAACAACTTTTATAATTAAAAACGGTTGAAGTAAAAGCTATTACGCTTGAGCCAACTTTAAACTAATTACTTAAAAAATAAAACTAATTTTATAATTTATTTTAAATCAACTACCCCTTGTCGCTAGCCCTCCAGTGTTGCTATTTTATGAGGTGCAGGGCAGCAATATTTAAATTTAATATTTAAACACCTACCTCCATTTTGAAACCATTCCAGGCCAAAAGGTGTTATAAATTCAGTGGATGAAGATGCAATCCATCGCGCCGGTGGCGGCGCCAACGGCGGTGCGATGTGTGTTCATCGTCTGCGTCCGAATTATTTACTATTTGGGCGAGGAAAATAATTTATAGCTCTTTATCACGTTCTTTCACATCACGTTCGCCTTCAAGCGTTTTTATTGCATTTTTCCCGGAATGTTTTGTGGGTGAATGTAAATATGAGGAATAATGTTGCTTGTTGAATATCGCGTAGAGTTATTTGTCAGTTTTATACGGGATAGGAAACTGATATGTTTTATTTATTACGCAATGCAATGTTGCGAAAAATGAATCATATGAGGTTTTTATTACTTCCAAATTTTATTTCAATGATAATAATAATAAAAATGAAGACTTATCGTTCTTGGTGATGAAAAGGAACTACCCTGCTTTGTATTATGAGAACTTCGGGTTCTATTTCCGGTTAGGGTATAGATATTTTTAATTATATTTATCATCTCTGTTTCGTTATTTATTAATTATGTCTAAAAATAATTGGAATATTTTATTATTGCAGTTCGAAGAAATGTTTTATTTGGATACATACATAACATCACGCTTTATCTCACATAGTAGGTAGGGTAGCACAAACCATGAATAGTATATTATGTAACAAGTTTCATTAACATATCTTTATATAACGAGTGACATACTATACTTATTCTACGATCACAGTCAAGATAACAAAATGTGCCCGTGCTTAAAGTCAGTTGCTATCTTCAAGCCGTGACTAAAACGTTAGAAGCCAAAGCTTGATTTATAGTTTACATAGCAAAACATAGCATAGCATAGTGAAAATATAAAGGCACGCAAGTTAAGAGTATTTATAGTTCTCTTACATAAAAAAACATAGCATAGCCGTAACATAAGTAATGACCAAATTTTATTTCTTATGCTATGTTCCTATGTTCCGACACTATCAGAAACTTTTGGATGTATAGTGACGATTCGCAGCTGCTGTTGTTTAATTTCAAATTGCAGGTTATATTACAAGGTAATGAATAACATTTGTTTATGTGTTTCCATACATTTATTACATTTTTAAGAAAATAGACTATCAATCAATGTCAAAACAATATTAAATATCGCACTTTGACACTCAAAACAATTTTCTTCATTTTATGCTTTGAAAACATAACAAAATCTCATACTATAAAACCTACAAAATTTGTTATGTTATGCTATGCAATAATAT
Organism: Poecilus cupreus; assembly: GCA_963942605.1. Classification (NCBI taxonomy): domain Eukaryota; kingdom Metazoa; phylum Arthropoda; class Insecta; order Coleoptera; family Carabidae; genus Poecilus; species Poecilus cupreus. The sequence goes on from OZ012716.1 coordinate 7,780,639, forward strand.
GTTATGCTATGTTATGCTATGTCAAGGTGTGATTAAGATGTCGTTTAACGGAATTCAGTACGATAAATGACATTTTAATAATGGGAATAGAAAAACACAAATAACCAATAAATAATATCCCCCAAACATTCCTAACCTGACACACCACTTTCGCAACATGTACATACATTCAAGAACCTATGGATATGTCTATTCTTCATATTCGGAATAATTAATTCGCACAAGAAAACTATCAACACTTATTCCTCAGACGCCCACGCAATCGTTCATACCCTCAATCTCACCCACACATTTATTTAGTTTCTCTAACCTTTCAATCTATAATCGCTCGAAATGGCCAAACGACCTCAACTGATTCACTCCTAATTTTTAACAATATTCTTCTCAATCTCACACTCACCGTACACCAACGTATTTCAGACACGATCACTCTCCTTTCAAATACCTCTACAGCAATTATACGTCGATCATGTTTTTTCAATTACATCCAACATTCAAAACCATCCGTCAATGTAGGCACTAACATACGATTATATGCTATGTAAGCATCGACACCTGCGCCATCATGCGGCGCGCAGCCGCAATATTTCCGGGAATCGCGCTGTGATATCTGTATTGTTTAAAATAGGGAAAGTGCGTGAAAATGAATAGTTCAGACGGAAAAAAGGAATCCAAAATTGTTGTAGTGTGGTGGACTGTAGAAATACATGGGGGAATACTTCCACTAGAAAGTTTTACTCATTTCCCAATAAAGCTTGGGAAATTGACCGAAAGAATAAATGGACCGCTGCAGTTCACCGATAAACGTAAGTCATAATCTCTCTGTCAAGGTCTCTTTGGGGCGTTTTTGCTTGCAAGTTCCCTTTCCTCCCTTACATGTGCACATGCAACTTATTATTTGTCTATCATCATTCAACCGAAAATTATTTGAATCAATAATTTGTCATAAAATGTAAAAAATGTATAAGTATATTGTATTTAAATTGTATTAGATTAATGTAATTTAACAGTCATTAATCACTGTTCCCTGTCAAAACACAACATTCCTAGAACATGCATTTTTCAATTTGTAGGGTAGTTAATTTTTTCATTCGTACCTCAATGACGGGTTTATAAAAGTTTGTATTGTTCTTCGTACTAATACCGCCCAGAATTTCCGGCGTAACAGTGCCTCACAATATCCGTCTCGAAACCTGAATTTCTGTATTCACTTGCCCCACATGATTACTGTTTGACAGCTTGCGTCCTTTCGTTATATTATTAGTCCGGAATAAACTTATATCAACACTTTGGAACCCACAGTTAATAATAACCGATATTATTAAAATACAAAATCAGATTTTCCATTGAAATCCTGTATACAGTCTGCGAGACTCCCCCGGAAAAACTTATAGCGCATGACGCTAGATGTCACCGTGCTCGAAAAACACAGATGCTTACATAGTGTATACATATTCATTTACTATTAAAAGAAAAATTTCTTAGATAATAAAGAAATAATTACAACTTTCATTAAGCATGAAGTCATACATATTGATTATTGTTTTTAATTAATTAATTAGTTAGTAAAACGTTTAATAGAAACATGTAAGTCATATTTCTTGCAGTTTAGTAAATTGGCAATTAACAGTTTTAATTATTACAGAAATGCAGCAATCAAAAATAAAAAACCGGGTGTGAATTTAACACGGCTTCTTATATTATGCACACATTGATTTGAAATAAATAAATATGTTATCACGCCTTTTACCTACACAGCATTGCTAGTGAAATGCAATGACCAACCTTCAGTAATAGTTGGTGATAGTGGTCGTCGGTAATAGTTATTTGTGTATCAAGTGCGGATAGAGCATTGTTTGTTGCACGCGGCGAGAAATTGTTGATCGAGGCGAAGCCGAGATCAACAACTCGACAAGTGCACCGAACAAGCTCTATCCAACGAGATACACACAATATTTTTTCTACAATCGTTGAATAATGTCAAGCTGGAGAAAAAAAATTTTCAAAATTATCTTTGGTCACGCCTATAACAATTCAGTAAAATTGTAGTTACCCATGTCACCGTAATCATGACAACGTTTATGAACAAAATAAAAATTTTCAAAGAAATCATAATTTGACACATGGAGTACATTTGACATATGGAGTACATTTGACATAAAGTCTACAGAGTGAATACGTTTATGGTGATTAGGTTGAAGTGTATGTACGTATATGCCAACTGTATTTGCAATAGCAAGGTTATTACCAGAAAAATCCAATGCATCATTTACTTTTATCTAATTTATTGTTGTTATATTTTTGTCGCACTAGTGCGACAATATGTCACTTTGTCGCCCTAGAGCGACAATTTTGAACATTTCCTAACCAAAAATGGAATAACAATGTCGATATTGTGCAACGATTGTAGAAAAAAGTACTTACTTAAATTGGCTATAGGTTTTATTTGAAATTTCGTATCGTTTGAAGGTTATGTGTTGCCATATCAGATTTTTTACTTTATCAGAATAACTCTTGTTCTCGCAGCATACAACAATTTTATAGTACAGAGTATAATTTAAAAATTCCAAAACACGGCCGAATAAAAAACAGCAATATAATCCCGATTTAAATGCCAATTATTTCTCTATCTGCAATAAAATATAAAAAACACAATAACCATTAGATGATTTCATCGAATAAATTTACACAATAATCCTTCTAAAAATAAATCTACCTCCCAAATATACTAGCTTCACTATTATTCGTAATACCATCATTTATAAAACAAAATGATCAAAACATTCCATTTTCAGTTTACACTTTGCAACATAACATGAAGTTACGCCGAAACAATTAACGCTAAAAACTGCAATTTACAACCGTCATGAAGTTAGCTGCGCTGCAATGCAATGCATGGCAATCAGGGCCGTTTATATCTGGTGAACATGTGCTGGAGGACTTTTTGTTGTGCGTTAAAAATGCATGCAATAAACAGCACCGATTACTATGCGTTAAATTATCCGTCTGCGGAAATTTTGCATTTAAGGTTTATGCACGATGACCTGGGTAATGGATGCAGTTTGTCGAGAAGAGAGAGGTGATATAGTATGGAAGTTTAGAATGGGGAATATATTCTCATGTATAATATTTGCTACACCAACATTGTCAATGTTTCAATACTATATATTATAAAATTCGTTTGCAAATAGTCAAGAAAACGTACAAAAAGTCCTTCAAAATTGTAATACGAGGCAAACGGGCGGGTACTAAATAAAACAGACAAACAGAGATATAACTAAAAGTTTGACAAAACAATGCATAAACTTCCGATTAAGCAATTTTTAACGGAACAAAACACAAAAAAAAACAAAAAAATTGTAGGTACTATTATTTTACACCTCTCTTATTTCAACTCAATTATCTTCATTATGATTGAGAAGTTGTTTTCATAATGAAATATATGTCAAAAAATTAAATAAATATACGAATGAAAATTAAGTTTCTTAAATATAAATAGAAAATAAACAATAAGGAGGTATTTTTCTGTATCATCAAATACTATTTTGTAATTGTTGTATTGGGCGAGAGGTTGTTTGAATTTAATTTTAAATTAAAAACTAAATCTTATTTTGTATATGTATCTAGTAACGCGCTTTTCTCGTTTTTAAGGTAATAGAAACTAATCTAACCTAATCGTTTTAGTGACTAGTCAGGGAAATTCTACTTTTCTCCGCATTTTAGGCGCGAAATTAGTAATTCGTTTCGGTTTCAGCAAAATATTATTTTATTTCTCAATGCTATTTCTTTTGCCTCTACGAGCCCAGAATCATATTTAAACCAACTCATACTTTTAGAATAACTATAAAAATTTGCTCTTTTCTTAAAAACGGAAAATTGTTGTACTTAATTAGATTTCATTTGGCTCAAAAAATGTTTCAAATAAAGATTGAAGGTAATTTTATTTTACATCTTTTTGATTTCAATGAAATTTACTAAGATATGATCAAAAACCCTGATAGGCCTTCAAATAATCTACCACTTACTATTGATGAATTGTTCCCAAAATCTAATTAGTTCGTAACATAAACATAATACCTCAACCACATATATGTATGTACATGCGAGAGGTAACAATGATAGAATTTAAAATATAAATATGGTAAATTAAACAATTTTCCTATGTATAATTTTAACTAGGCCAAATGATATGATTCTGGGCTCGTATACAACTTTTAAACGGTACAAAAACAGAAAAAAACTAAAAAATTTAAAATTACAATCAATACTAGGTATGCTACGTCATTCTGAATATAACAAAATTAACTTTAAATCAGATATTATTTATCTTACACTACACACCTAAAAAACCTAATTAGCCTTTAAGTAAATTACCATATCCAGTTGATGATTGCTGCCAAAATCAAATCAAAACGTAACTAGAAAAAAGTTTTATAATTTATTCATTCATTATCATCAAAATTGCTTTGGAAGAGAATAAATAAATAAATATTGTGAAAATTCAAATTTACGAATTGGTAAAGAATAATTCTTACTATCCAGAAATAAATATTAAATACATCTGGTAACAACAAAGTACATTTAGGATTTCGCAATTTTGTTATTGATTTTACATTATTTTGTGAGATATTACATTTCACATTATCATTTGATATATTGTATCGTAACAATTTTATTCTCAAATATAAATCGGACACAAAGAAGCCGTGCTCATGTGATGATGGAAAATTTCTTTTAAACTTGAGAAATATGAAAGTATTTGAAGTATGTACTTTTCGTTTTTCGCCATTAAAATTTTATACAATCGTTTAATATTTTGTATTCTTGTTTGTGCGCTCTTGACTTGGCGGAAATTGAGAATAAATATGGCAGCACGTTCCAATCTTCAGAAATATTATTTAAGACTTTACAAAATAAGAACAAGGCAAAATTGTAATATATTACTCTGCTAACAAAGTATTTATATAGTTTGCATGTTCAAATAAAATAAAAATTCTTTTCTCGTATTTTTGTCATGTTAACAATCAACATTTCTTGCGTTCATTTCCAAAGCAATAATAATTACGAAGATATATATTTACACCCATATCAAATGGTGAGACCTATCTTCAGGGAATAAATCTCCAGGTACACGCGAAACAATGATATTATTATGAAAAAATATTGTTGCCAGCAACAAAAAAAAAGGAATTCACCCAACGCACAAAACACAAACAACAAAACAATAGACTAATGCACGAACATGTTTTTGCGTTTCAACTGGAGAAACGAGAAGCATCTCTTGTTTTATAAACAAAAAGTTTTTTGTTCAGAAAATTTGCTTACGACATGAACATTAATTACAAGTAGTCAAAACTCTGAAAATACAAATACTCGCATATTTCAGGATTATGTACGAAACATTTAGTGAATGGTTAACTTTTAAAATTATTTAATTTTTTAATAGGTATAATTTTTACCTCACAAACATACACAGTTGGATAAAAAATGAAAATTCTTCTTAACAATTGTTAAATTTCAATAAAACGGTTGACGATTACCTGTGAAACGTTTAAAAGCAATAAAATGTAAGTACAGTAATATTTTAATTAATAAACATAAATTAAAGTCAAGAATGACACAATGAAAAAAATGTCCCATTTATTTTGTCCAGCAGGAACAGTGAGTTTTCGTGAGAGGTCAAAATATTCATAAATTGCCTGTGACAATTTTTCCGTTCACGATAACTCAAAATAGTAGCATGCAAAAGTCTCCGGCCAATGAAATATTCTGTAATATTTTCATAAAATAAATTAGAACTCCGTGGTAACGTTCGTGAGATCCTCAGTTTGAATCCCACTGCCAACAGTTACCAATTTAAATTTACCCCTGTGGTTCCCCCCCCCCCCCACTAACATCCTTGAGGGCTATGATTTCACGGCTGGTAACCGCACTTCATTCGAAAAAAATATATCACTTACCGAGATCTGCGTAAGCAGAGTGCCACACCCATAATTAGTAAAAGGCGTGATGATATATTTTATTTATTTATACATACATACGTAAATAACAGCACACTTAGTGGCGTAGCTTGAACCCAGAAACACAGTCAACCAACAATCAATCTCCTCCGAACATTCCTATCCTGACACACCACTTTCGCCTCGTCCTCATTCATAGCGCGATTCATATATGCTCGTTTATTCTTCACACTCGGAATCAATCGTTCACGCAACAAACCATCAATCATACCCAATCAGTTATTCCTCGGACGCCCACGCAATCGTTCATCATTTAATAGGTATTATTTTTCAAGCTTATAATCAGTAGAGAAGTTTATAGTGAATCATTGATTCCTTTTGAATTGCGCGTAAAAGTAAGTACATTATGAAATGGAAAATCTTTTTAATTACGCCTTTAAAAATTTTAAATTTTTGACGATTTTTCTGGATTTGAGTCTATATTTTGTATTGAAGTTAGGTAATAATCAGTTTATTTTTAATTTAATCCAATTATTATATCACACCACAATAAGATTAAATCTGATATCTTGTTATGAATTTGAATGTTTAAGTAGCGCTGCTCCAATAAGAGAAACATTAATATCTCTGGAAACTGGAATAAAATATTTGCGGACATTTGCTCAAATAAACTTGTAACAGTATATTCATAGACAAATTCATTCGATTATGGATTAAGTTTCAATCTGGAACACCTGTAGAACAACAAAATGAGCTATGTCTGCAAGATAATACTTCCAAAGAAAGCGATATCGATCTATAATATTATTGTAAGTAAATCAATTTTAAGTACCTACACATGAGACCATCTATTTCACTCTCTAAAAACATTTTCATATTTAAATTAAAATTGAAGTTAATGAAAAAGCAATACGAAGAGAGTCTAATTAATATTCAAGAGGCAAACCCCGATAATAAAAATAAGTTTTACGTGCAGGCAATACAAGTTCGTTAGCGATAATCGTTAGCATATAAATGAAATGATCCAGAATTGGGAATCAGGAATTAGGATTTTAGTTCTTCGTGGAAATAACTAGGAAGGTGTGAGTCCAGGCCCACGTATTCAGGTCGCCATTTCCCGCGCTTTTCTACTTAATAACCCGGAGTCTTCGCCCGGAAACTCCGGGCTCCTCTGTTAATCTCCAGGACGTGCGGCGGTGCGCGGAGTCCGGAGATTGCGATGTGGACGCCGCAGGAATTTTAACAACCAAATCTGCACTCACTCATTCTTCTGGATATGAATTTTGGAAATTGACTTTCTTTCAATTTCAAATTGTTAATTAATTTTATTCGTTACTTCCTGTTCCTGTTAAGTTCCGAAAAACTTCAAATTTTAGATCGCAGTTCAATCTTTAAAGCCGATAATTTTAGTAAAAGCTGTCACCAAGTAAAATAACCTCTCCACTATTTTTGACAATTCTAGAAATTAATTTGTTTTTTCTTTCGATATCATTGGCTTAAATACGTAAATATATCATAGCTTCATTTCGGGTGTGGCACTCTCCTGTCACAGGTTTCGATTAGTCATATATTTTCATAAGTGAAGTGCTGTTACCAACCGTAAAGTTACTGTTCCCAAAAATGTTAGTGAAAGGGGAATAATAAGGGTATAATTACAATGACAACTGTGCACTGAGGGATTCGAACTGAGGATTAAATGATGATGAACTACTAAATTTTGTTATTATTATATCACTTTTTAATATAATCAGCATTGGGACCTCAAGAACTATAATGCCCAGTTGCACCACTCTCAGTTAAACATTAAGAGTTCCTTAAAATTCTAAGTAATCCTTAAATATAAAAATTTCGTTGCACCAGTCAAATTTAAATGAAGTGTCCGATATTGGCCACTTAACGTCTACTTAACAAGGAACTGTCAAATATTTGTATTTGTGGTGAGGAAGAATGTTAAATTATTCTGATATTGATTACGCCGATGATGACATGGATGATTTGGAAGATATTCGACTTATAAATAATGGTCCGAGAATAATATATGAACGAGATAATTATTTTCATAATTGGTCAGATGAACAATTTTTTTAACGATTTCGTTTAACCAAAAAATACTAGAATACTAGAATCGTGTTTTTGTGATTGCTAATATCACTAAATAATATTATTACAAATTTATTAAGTTACTTGGTAATCCTTCTCGATAAATTAATGAATTTTTCCGAACGTTTGGAGTGTCACAAACAATAAACAAATTTTCTTTACATTTCGTATTACAATTACTAGATTCTAACATTATAAAATGAAAATTTCGTTATCATTAGAATACCCGGACAGGTCAAAATGACCGTTTATACAATTTAAAATGCTCTTAGTCACAGACATTCTGGGTTAGGTAACCAAAGATTCTTCTTCGGTTTTGAAATTTAGTTTTAGACTAGCTAAGCATTGCCTAAATTCAACGTGAGCAACAAACTTAAAGGTTCCTTAATAATAGGTAATGCCATAGTAAAGTTTAATTTTAAGGAAGGGCGGTGCAACTGGGCATCAAGAGTAACTTCGGTTAAATTAGACAAAAGTTGTCAGAGTGATAGTAGTAGGCCAATTTAATGATCTATTTTAGTTGATTAATTTTAATTTGTTTTTAATAATTTATAAACTATTGAGAAGAATGTTTCAAAAGTAAAAGGCACATATTTTTAGTGCCTAACCAGTAGTTTTCTGTGGCTCAAATTCTAGATATGACACAAACAAATAACTTATAATTTTTTAAATAGAAATAATATTACAAAATTCTATTGTATCATAGCTTATTATTTCTAAATTTAATGATTATAACTTCGTACATTTCTAATAATCTTTTACACAAAAATATTTAAATACTAACTTTTGAATTTGGCAAAATAATTCATAAGCTCATCTCAATATGTAATAATTTAAAGTTTACTTAAAAATGAAAAATAAACAAAAGTAGGTTTTTTGTCCATAGTAATCTATACATTATTTCTGAAAAATGAAAACCTTATTAAATTGACTTACTAGCGCATCAATTTTTGTCTAATTTAACCGACGGTTAACTCTTACAATTCTCTAATCCCAAATGATATGCCTCTAAAATGAAACATACAGTATATATGTACATCTGAAAACAAAAACCTGATAATACTTCAAGTAAACTAACACTTTTGGTTGACGGTATGGATTGCTATCAACATCATCTTACCGGCACGCAACTTGACCCTCTAAATTCTGAATATAAAATTTGTAATTTCATGACAAAAAACAGCCACTGGATGTCAAGAGACTAAGAGGTCACTATAAGTCGACAATTCCTTGCAGTTGCCTCTTGACTGACTATCAGCAACTTCGCCAATGCAAGTAAAACCGGCCCTATACTTTACGATAGAAGAAAGAGGACCAATTTATTATAAGGACAAGTAAAACAAAATCGTATTCCAGGAACCTCAAAATATGTTCAATGTTAAATTTTGAATAGTCTATAAAATGTATGGGTTAAAGTCGACTCATACTATTCTAATATCATCCATCCTTCACTGTAACTATAAACTTTCCATCTTCACAAACTCCGTCTGTTCAGCGTCACTGCCGAGCAGGGAAATGAAAAGGCGACCAGGGAATGGTCCGTCCGACTTGTTTTATAAACTTGTAATCGGCTGAGAAGTCGCACTATCGTGCACCGCGGCTTCCAGGGTCCCGGCGGATCCCGCAAAATACGTTCAACAGTGTCCACGGGGACCTACAGAGTTCACACTGAAATGTGGCGGCGCACGACTGTTGGAGGAAGGACTACAGGAGGAAATCGAATGATGGGTCATAGGAAGAATTGAAAATTATAACTTGATGGATGAGAAAACAGAATGCCACCCACAGTGGATAAAAGGCGTGGTGATATTCTTGTATTTATTATATAGACTTTTATTTGAAATCGGCATTAAAAGCTCAGAAATCGTCACTAAAGTAACCCATTATACGACGATTTTGAACAACACAGTGTTGGCAACCGTTGAATAATTATTGTACAAGTAGGATAAATTTGGCAGATATATTATGTATCATAGTAAATTTAGGTAATATGAAACAATATGTGCAAGAAGAATTAACTAATTAATTATGATGTAGACATTGAGGACAAAACACATAATTTTGACTTCAATGTTCAAGGTTGGCAACACTGAGTATCAGTTCCAATTGACATTTGACAGATGTATAAACATAACCTAAATAATAATTTATTTACAGTTTTTTTTTTTATTTTAGATTTCAAATAAAATGTAATATGTACCGCGGCACAAAAGTTACTTTTTACAACACACATGGTTTATTTTCCTCGGTCCTACGGGCCTCGGCAAGTAAATTCCATATTTGTGATTAAAAGTTAAACTTCAAGGTTTAGATACATAAAATAACTATTAATTGACCAAGTTCTGAAAGTTTCAGCATATTATTTCTTTATATTATATAAAAAAAAAAATTGAAAAGGAAATTAACAACGTGTAAATCTTAGATGGACCACATCAAATTTTACTGGGTGGTGAGTGGCTCAACCGATTAAATAATTATTATGCAATTTTCTGGTTTCCTAATCATTTTGGAGAAAAATGTTTCAAATACAAGTTGAAGAGCTTTAATATTTGCTTCTGAATCAGTGAGAAAATTTCATATTATTTAATAAAGGCTAAGACGTTCCAAATTAACAAAAATTCATTCCTTATAATGAGTAACCATGTAAAATGCAAATAAAATTAAATTCTAGCAAATATTTAATATTATTCATAATTAAGTACGTAAGTATGTAACAATTTTTTCGTTTAATAGGCTATTCCACCATAATCAAAAATAGTAAAAGTTTATTGCAAGAGTTAAAGGATGCGGAAGATACTATATATTTAATTATAAATTACTCCCTTTAATAAATACGGGCTGTTTTGTTTTTGATGATGACATGTGCGCGTCTGTATGAGCAAATGAGATTCAAGTATTAGCTCCTACTCCGCTTGAAATAAGAATACATATATTCGGGTGTGTCGGATCTGTTCGAATTCTTCTCGGGTGATTTTCTTGTCTTTGCGGTTTTGCTGCTTCATATGCAGCACTCAATTTGAAATTTGTTTGTGGTTAGGTTTTTTTCACAAACCTTTTTAAATCTTTCAATTGGAGGTTTTTGTACAATTTGCCAATAATACTATAATAGTATATTAAAGGATATATAATAATAATATCAAATTAAGATTAAAAATACTGCTTTGTATATTTAGTTTTTAATACGCAATCTGACGCAACATTTTTATAAATTATGCGATAAAAATGTACACAAAATATTAAGAGATAAGCACATTTAGAAGTGTTCTAATTAGATTATTAATATATAAAATCTGTTATTATTAATAATTATCTTTAGTTTATTTTGTGTACCGTACATTCAACCAAAAAATTGTTTGAAAATTTTTATTACTGCGTTTTATTACAATTTTCACATCTTTAGGGATAGAAAGAAACTGATTAATATTAATGGAAAGATTTGTAATGTGGGGGAAGAGGTCTCAGAGCAAATTTCGGCCAAAATGCGACCACTCCTCCGGGATTTAATCCCCAGTCCCTCGGGAACAATCCATTCCTTACTCCTCTTCTGTTGCTTCGTAATATTTCGTAATGGCGCTTTGAACGCGGTAGGTGCAGAATACAGAACTACAAAGATAGATGAAAGGAAGCACAAATACAATAATAATAACAATATATTATTTGCGTTCTATTCATCTATGATGTAAGGTTTTAAATTATAACGTGGTAAATCAGTTTAATTTTATACAAAATTGCTTCAAATAAATGTTTTAGATAATTAAATTATGAAATAAATAGACGTTTGATAATAGTTCTGTGGTTGTATTTATTTAATCTCATTGGCTAGTACCACGAGTTCTGTTTTTGGGTGTTTTAATGAAAGTGTTTTAACCTCGATTTTAGCACTGTAGGTACATACAAAATTCTTCGAATAGAAGTTACGAAGAGATACATATATTATCTTGCATATTTATTCAAAATAGAATATTTTACAGCGCTAAAACGCATGCTAAAACTCTTCTCCTAAAATACTCAAAAATAGAGCTCGTGGTTCCAGCCAATATTTCGAATTAATGAACATAATTCTTCATCGGAACAAAAAAGATGCAAAATTATGCTCAATTAGAGATGAGTCAATTCCCGAAATTATAAAATACTAGAAAATACCAGAAAATTCCCGGAAATTTCCCCAAGAATTTCAAATTTGAATAGAAATTAATTTTTTTCCCAACTCATTATTAAAATTGTTTAATCTAAATAATGATCTATAACGCACTAAACCACACAAGCGTGCAAACAAACATCAAGGTCAAATATTATTTTGAATTTTTTGGGAAATTTCAAATATAATGTTTGCCAAAAAAATTTTTTTTCGCAAATCGTGGCTGAAGGAACTTTCGGGAATTTTCCCGAGGCAAAAACAAATACAAATAACTATTGTATACCAATGCTGCGAAATCACTCTTTAGAGTACCGAGAGAAAAATTGTCGCCGAGACCGCTTGCGGCCGAGGCAGGACAATCTCCAGGGCGATAAAGGATTTCGCGGACAAGGTGTACACAATTATTTTTTATGCAACCGTAAAAAATATGTAATTACAAATTTTATTACTTTTAAACAATTTTATTGCAAATAGAAAGTTTTTATTTTAAGTGTCAAAATGATTGTTTTGTACCCTATTTCGCGGTCTGTATTACGACTGCGAAATGCTTATTTCGCGTCCGGTTGCACAAAAACTTAATTGTTACTATATTTCCATTCCGAACATTTAGGTTACAAAATGAGAAACTAAATTTCACGTTAAACGCCTATAACCCGATTACAATAGCTGTATTCTTTTTGGTCAAAATCTCAGTTAGTCTCAGCTCACTTCAGATAAACTCAGTAAAGTGTTGTTCTTATTGTTACAACTGAACTGAGACAAACTGAGAGAACTCACTTCCCCCTTACCGATGCTGCACCACCCGTGAAATAAACTCAAAATGATCTACGGAACTCAGTTCGGTGGAAGGGGTAATGTTTGGTTTGTGCTGCCTGGAGAACTGTCATATTTATTAGGTTATGTGCACCAAAATGCTACAATAACCAAAATATGTCGATCTATTTCATTGTTGTATTAAATGTGCAAACTTATAGTAAAATATTTTCATTGTCATTAATTTTAATAGCAAAAGTGTGTATATTCTTGTTCAAACCCACCTTTCTATACCATCAAATGCTGTTCTTTTTGGATGCCTTTCAGCTCAGCTCAGCTCAGTTCATCTCAACTCACTTGTCAACTGAGTTGAGCTAAAACTTTCCAAAAAGAATACAGCTAATGTTACATTAAAGTAAACGAATCATTCCGAGTGTGATTCAGATAGATTGTTAGTCTGTGTTACAGGGTTCATGGAACCCCATTTTGTAGAATATAGAGTTATGTTATGAATGTACTGTAGATTTATAAATATTGATGTACATAATAAATACTTAACAATTAAACCGTGATGAACTCTTTTTAGGAGTCTTGTGTAAATATAGCAAAATTGGACATTAATATTTACCATTTTCTTTTCTCATTTCAAAAACAGAAGTCCCCTACAATTTCCATCCGCCAATCTGTGCAAATAATTTCAAATATTCAGTAATCAACTCTTATAATTGGAAAAATTCAATATTTATTTAATTTTTAATTTAACTGTCAAACTGAAATTACGTCAACGGAAAACTTCCATCAGAAAATAAAAATGCAAATGTCTCCAGAACATCCAATCCTTTCAAGAACACAAAATCACGAAGGCCATGAAACGCGAATTCATTCCATCAACAATCGACGATCTCGATTTCGATTGTCATCGCTTGTAAATACTAATTAATTACACTCAATTACTGCGTCCAATTAGAAAGAAATTAATTACAAGGCTGACAGATTTCAGTCGCGATGTTGAGTTGAAACTGAAGAGCAAGAATTTAATTACAGAAAGCAAATACCGGTGCCTGTGCGACATCCGTGACCTTCGAAAGGGAGGGGTGGGGGGCGCAGGGCTGGCCCGGGCCATCGATATCGGAAACGCGATGACAGATTTTAAAATATCTAATGAGAAATTGACGATAGTTTAACTTATAAACAAACAATAGTTATTTACTTTACTCCTGGGCAAAGTAAGGAATTATCAACGAGATAAATTTTAGCACACAAAAGCGATTGCTCAGTGTGATAACTTTATCGAGTGGGTAATTCCACTTTACTCACGAGTGAAGTAAAAGGTTTTATCTAATCAATTCAAAACGATTAAGGAAATATTATTTGAAAGAGACATGCTTTAAATTTAAAATGCCGATCAATGCAGTTACCAAGGTGTCGCTTATTATTATTGTTATAAATAAAAAAAATACTCACTAGTTTGTTTAATATTATACCCACTAGTGGGTAATCTGTTACTTTCCTTGTTTAAAATCGCCATAGTTTTAAGCATTTATTGAGAGGTATTGGATAAATAAAAATATCAGCCGATCTAGGTGGTGTTTAACAATTACTTAGCAAGTTAAAAGCATCCCTTTCTGAAACTAGTGTTAAAAGTAATATAGCAGCGTGTTAAAAGTGATTTTATTGTCACTTTTAACACGTTGCTTACAATTTGTATCAATAAATCAACAAATATAAACCCTACACATCAAAATATTATTCTACATTTTTTAGTATTTACTAATAGACTAGAAAGATCATAGATAATAGCTATTTACTTTATAAGTGGGTAATTCCACTTTGCCCACGTGTGGAGTAAAACGTTTTATCTAACATCTCTATTATTATGGTTGTAAATAGAAAATTACTCACTAGTGACTTTTCTCAAGATTATACCCACTAGTGGGATATCTGTTACTTTCCTTGTTTAAAATCGCCATAGTTATAGAGCATTTATTGAGAGGTGTTGGATAAAATTTTGAATGATGTACGTATTAAAAGAGATTTATTTCGTTTGTACGTTTATTTCACTCGGCTTCACCTCGTGTCACAAACTTCCCCACTTACTCATAAAATGTCGCTTTGAACACGTATCATAAATAAATATTTTATAAAATGTCATACATATTTCCTTTTTTGTTCAAATAACATTGATGTACCTGGTATGTAATATTTGAAACCTAAGTTGTATATCATTTATATGCGTGCTAATAACGTAATATACATATACCATGTCGGACATTGGTCTTGGACATGGTACATACCTACAACATGTATATGTTATGTTACCGTACTTATAACATATTCACAGTTAATTAAAAAGTTTTATATATTTTATAAAAAAATATAGCAAAGAAATTATAAATATTTTATAGTGTACAATGAACAACTTTGAAATATATTTAATTTTTCCGTATCGCAATTATTTGAAGGAAATTGGCAATTTATAAATAAATAA
Source organism: Poecilus cupreus (assembly GCA_963942605.1). NCBI lineage: Eukaryota > Metazoa > Arthropoda > Insecta > Coleoptera > Carabidae > Poecilus > Poecilus cupreus. The sequence goes on from OZ012716.1 coordinate 7,796,078, forward strand.
AGATTTTCAAAGAGATCTTACTAAAAATATATAAAAACAACTATTCCATTCGTATATTCAATGTTGTTTATACCAATACAATTTTTATTTGATTCTCTTTTCCTATTTTGTATCATATATAAGTTGTTTAGGCAGGAGGTTATGTGTTGCCCACATTAGATTTATATAAATAGTGAAAATGGGTTGAAAAGTAATTGAACCATATTTGTTCTTTTCATGTAGGAAGAAGTGGTTGAATGTATGGTTTCAAATGAAGTGTAATTTTCCTGAGATCCACTGAGAGAAGAAAATATTTGGCACACCACTGTATAGGATATTGTACTGATATCCGTTTGAGTATTTGAAATGATCGGCATAGCGTGATTTGTGATTGAAATTTGATAGGTCATGAATGTGATTGTTGGCCCGTGAGAATATATATAATTAATGTCATGATCGATGAAATTTCTGATTGAATATCGTATAGCTAATTAAATTAATTACTATAGTGTCATTAAATGGATTAGTTAATTGTGTTTCAATTTCGTCAGGGGTTAATTACATTAGGCATCAAGACTTATGGCAACTAAAATTTAAAAATAAACTTATTTTACGTTATCGGTCATAATAGTATTGGCTAAATAGCGTTATGGTAATGCATCACATTTTCATCTGTGGAGTATTGTGGAGTCAGTTGACGGTTAATTATCGCATACTGACTTTTGACTTTTTGTCCGAGGAATAAGTGGTTTAGGCAAGATTGATAGTTTGTTGAGTGAACGAATGATTCCGAGTGTGAAGAATCGCACTATGAATGTAGACGAAGGGAAAGTGCGTCAGGATAGGAATGTATCGAAGAGATTGATTGTTGGTTGCTTGTGTTTCTGGGATCGTGCTACCTCACTGAGTGAGATATAACTTGACATTATTTATGTATGTATATATACGTATAGATGTTGTTTTCAACTATTCAAACTGTCATATTCATGTTTCTGTCGTGTGTAATGGCGAATTTTTGTGAAATCAAGATAATTTGCTGATTGCAAAAACATATAAAACGCTGTTTTCAACTATTCAAACGGTCTTATTCATGTTTCTATCGTGTGTAATGGCGAATTTTTGTGAAATAAAAGATACATAGGGCACAGCAAATACAATGTTAAAATTTTCATTGGGCGATATTTCAACATAAAATATACAAAATGTTCGAAAAAAAAAACTGCATTAACTGAACTTAAATTTAACGATATAGTTCATTTTTGTTATATTTTTTTTATAGGTTTGTTTTTCGAATTGGCAACACTTTTTCCAGCGACATCAAATTTGACAGCTGGCTGCTGTTTTGTGCTCAGTTTTGTTTACCATTTCACAATAAATAGATTTACGTCAGAACCAAGGGACAGATTGGCCAGAACTACGCTTACAAATTATACAAATTTATTTTGAAAAAATTATTCTGCGATGACGCTAATTTTTTATTAAATGGCTACGACAACAAGCGAAATTATCGCCTATGGGGTGAAGAAATTCCACAAGTCATTACTAAGACGGTTTTACATAAACAAGAAGTCACTGTTTTGTGTGCTTTACGGGCTGTAGGAATCATATTTCTTTTAAATGATACGGGCCAAAACATTACAGTCAATGGAAACAGCTATAAAGTCATGATAAATTGTCTTTTCGTTCCCCCAATTGAATGGAATTAATGTGGAAGAACGGTGGTTTCAACAAGACGGCACAACATGTCACACAGTGCGCGATTAAATCGATTTTTTAAGGGTCATATTCGATGAATGCAAAATATCGCGCAGTGAACCTGCAGATTGGCCTCCAAGATCTTGCGATTTAACACCTTTGGAACATTTTTCGCGAGGATATATGAAGTCGCTAGTCTACGCCGATAAACCCGATACGACGGACTACATGGAAGCCAACCATTTATTGGGTTATTACCGATGAACTTCCCCAGTTGCCTCGATAAATATAGAAAATTAGACTTCCAAATTACGCTTAATTCGAGCCAGTCACGGCGTCCAACTTTCCGAAATCATATTCAGGCACAAATGTTCTATACCTCTAAAAAAAAAAAAAACAAGCGTTTGTATACTGCGATGTCCCTTCCAGCGTCAATCTATTATATGTTTAAACATGCTATACTTGAATTTTCCAGAACACACTGTTTTGAATGTGGGTTCATTAGGTGCAAGGCACCTTCAATGGTCCTAGTTGTAATCTGCAATTCCTCTGAGCAGGGAACCAGAACTACAGAGTAGAGAATCAGTAAATTGTCGTTGTTCCCAGGTGATTTATTGACATTTGGCAAACACGCCACAACCTACGACCCATGACATATAGCACTAGTACCACTAGTTAGGATAGCACCCCCAGGACGCAAGAGAAGCATGAACAATCGGAAGACAACCACGATGCTGGTGATGGAGATGAGCTGGGGCGAAATTCTCGGAATTCACTTGATAAATTTGCGACTCAAGCTTGTCTTCCACTCTCACTATGACAGTGCAAGGAAATCATATTTGAATTATACTATTATTCAATTATATTTCTTAAAGAAGAACCTTTACTAACAGAAAAAGTGGAAGATCACGACGAACTTGAATTAAGGGCGTACAAGATGCAAGCAAGAAATCTTGAAGAATAAGTTATTTTGGTAGATTTTGGATTACTAACTGAACAATTTATCATTTATTTATAAGATTTGTTAATCCAATTGTAATGACTTATTTACTAGTAAAATAATTTATAAACTCATTGTCAGAAGGACAAAAATTATAGTATAATTTTTTCCTATAAAATTTAAATATTCACAAAGTTGTATACACAAAAATTGTTATGGGCACCACAATACCTCCCGCCATATATTCCTTATGAAACATTACAGGAACACGGACAACCCCTATCAAGAAACCATCATCTCTTCAGAAAATGTACTTTTCAATCAAAAATATAATTTATTTAAAGTGTTTTGTAAATGGTGACACTAAGAAAAAAATGTTTCAAACAACAATTGTATATAATATTTAGCAAATTATTCTATAACAAAAATTGTCATTTAACCATAATTTACTGAGTTGTTGGTTGGATTAGCATTAGGGCTGCCAATTATCCGAGATATCCGGATTCACGGATCTCCGATTTGGGTATCCGGATAATTATAAGATCCGGATCTCGATTTTTAAATATATTTGAAGGGAGTGTATGTAAGGTTTTCGAAAACTCTTTTTATACAAATAATAATATTCCTTTGAATATCGACGTTAATTTATTATTGTACATATATATTTATGTTCAAGATCAATTTACTGTTTTGAAAAAAATGTAATTAAAAACAAATGTTTAAAAACAAAATTAAGAAGAAAACGAATTCACATTTTTTATATATATAATATACCTAGTACTTATAATTCTACTTAGTCAATTAATTAACGATTTGGTAAAAGAATGTTAGTAAAATCCAGATTCGTTTCCGGATCCAGATACTCGGATTCGGATACTCTATACTCTTTTCCGGATCCGTTCTGAGATCCATAGAGATTTGGATATCCATAATCCGGGTATTCGGATACATATCAAATCCGGATCCAATTGGCAGCTCTAATTAGCACCAAAAACTAATCAGCTCTTTCTAAGGAGATACAGTTCATTATATCAAATATCAAAATTTTCTGTTGAGTAGTTTTTGAAAAACCGTGACTCCAGTGATCGACTCACAGACAGACACACAGACATCATCGCGAAACTATAAAAATCGTATTTCAGGGATCCTAAAACGTGCTCATACACTAAAAACTCACTACAGGAGGAATTAGAAAAAATGTATAAGCTAGTTAGATATTTGTAGCAACCTATCCACCGAAAATATGAATAGTTTACTTGAAAGCATATTAAGTTATTTAGGCATATTTAAGTAAATAAAAGATTTACGTAAAATTTGTTATATTAAAAAAATGTAGAGTAGAATAAAATAGAATATGTGTTGTGGTATCAGATTATTTAAACCACCTAGAAGGACAAGTCTAAAATATATTTTTGAGACTATTATTTTTGAATTTGCTATGTTTTCCTTGCATTATTGAGTTATAAATATTTAAACTTTGTTTTGTTTCAATTTTCTTTCAATTGTTTCTCTTTGAATGTCAGGTACATTGGTATCATAAATAATGTAAAAGGAAAAAAGATAATATTACAAGTATTGAATATTCTGTGCCTAGTACTCTGTACCACAATCGAATTTAACATTACTATCAAATTGATGTTCCTATTGAAATAAATATGTCTTCACCAATGCAATTCATAAACGAAATACCTATAATAACATAAAATAAAATTTGATCAAAAGAAATGAGACGGCTTTAAAATATAAATGAGACTAGTAATTTATCAACTCGTATCATGGCAGAACGTCAATAACATTTACTTTTTACGTTGTAGAATACACAGAAAAATTACCCGCTGTCACTCAACAATTTACTCTCTTTTGCTTCGCTTTACTCCAGGGAGTAGTTGAAAAATTGATCCAATAGTTGAAACTAGTTTCTCTTTATCTCTATACATTGAACATATATTTTATAAATGAAACTGAACTATCGGGTCGTCGCCATAAAACTTTATATGTAAAATCATAAATTCGTTGTTATTTTATACCCAGTTTTCGCATTGTAATTTTATGGGAGAACGTTTTTTAAACAAAGCTTATATCTTATTTCACTTACTATAAATTTAAAATGTTCAATATTCAATATCCACTTACATTTTGAAGATTCTGCTATTGAAATACTGCATACCGCATGCAAACACACAGCACTCGACACAAAACACTACGAAAGTCCAAGCACAACTGCCTATAAAACGAAATTTTCATTTACTCTGCAAGTCATTGTTAATTTAGGTTTAAACTGGTTTGTAGACTGCAAGAATAAACTGCTGTTTATAAAAGAAAACATTTGTCATTAGTACAATTTCAGAGGTTCTCAAAATTTTATATGGAATAAAATATTATGTATAATCAATTTGAAATATCGCAACTCAAGACTAGAAAATTATTCATTTCGCAAATGGTTTCCTTTGTTCTATAAATAATTATTTTCTGTTACTTACACTAAGTTACTGTTTTTGCTTGTTTTTGTTGTTTACTTGTGACAAATAATAAAGTAGATATCATTCCCAGCTACTGTCAGTTCGTTGCATAAATATTTTTCGGTAACACTGTTTTGGAAACTAGGCATTCCACAATTAAAAATTGTTATGGAATCAATAACATTCCATACGCCGCGTATGGAATATTTTCGACGAATCAGAGCCGCGATATATGAAGTATCTTGATTCAGTTACTATGGTTACGTCTGTTTGTTTTAATTTTATTTATTTGAGTTTTACGTTTTCACAGTTTTGTATTTGTATTTTTTGTATAAATTCCAAAATCTTGATATAGAAAGTATAGTCTACAACATGTAACGGAATGGCATATCTCACACTCGCAAACCGTATCCCTCGCCTTCGGCTCGGACTACAAACTTTTTGCTCGTGTGGAATATGTGCCATTCCATTACTTGTTGTAGAATATATTATTATATCAAAATACTGGTATTTCAAATTCAAATTGATGTATTTTGTATTTGATACCGATGAAGTATTTCAAATACTTTTACTTGTTACTCACTTGAAAAAACACCATTTACCCAAACCCTCTATTGCCTTTGAAAATGAATCTTTACAAGTTACTAATTGATAGCTACATTGTAAAAATTTCACAAGTTAGTAAACAAGGTAAACAATGCACGTTGCCGCAGTAATGCTTACAAGGCTTATGCGAAATCATTTTAAATAATTTTTGACAGAACAGTTGTGTGTAACTGACAGGACTTGGTTATAATTTTAATTTAATTTACAAATTTACACCTGCTTCAAGGAGGTGACAAGCTCGCCTGATCGGCTCGCCGGTCATTTCCTCCATTCAGCAGTAAAAACTGTTTTACCTTACTTGTAATGTAAATAACTATTACAGATTAATAGTATATTACGTACCGTGAAGTGTAAGTGATAGTTTTTAGGTCGAGAATGTAGTTTGGGATGTCGAGACCCGTAGGGTCGAGATTTCCTAAACATTCGAGGCCTAAAATAGTTATTTACATTATACGTGCGGTAAGTTTAGTTTTACAGCGCGAAGTTTTGTATTGAAGCACGACGCGCAGCGGAGTGCTTTAATAAAACTGAGCGATGTACAAAAAACTTAACGCACACATAATGTATTACATTTTCTGGCCGATATACCTACTCCTTGTAAAGAAAAATTTCCATTTATAACCTAAAAATATGACTATTTAATAATTCCCGCATAGACTACATGAGCGATTCAAATGTTACCTATCTTTCTCGATATTCTGTATTACAATTCATTTAATATAATTAAAATAAAATAAATCACCAATTCTCATCAATCCAATCAATCAGTTTTATCTTTTGACATTTTATTAGTTATGTCATATTTACCAACTGTGAAATATCTGTACTTAGTTAGGATAGGTGTTAAGAGATGGCGCTGCTAGCAAATGTCACTTTTATATAAAATTTTTAGTTTTATTTATTTCTATGTTACTTTATTTAACGATTTTTGCGGTAACTAGAGTTTTTTAAATCATTCTTTATTATTACAAAGTTACTTTTTATTTTAATGGCATCAAAAAGCTAAAAAATATCGGTGCGTGTTCCCGCACCGCGGTGTTTCAAAAATCATGAACACTGTAAAATCGTAGTTACCGCAAACCTAAATGATGGTTGTTTGTTATGTTTACAGTTCAGGAGGCCAGAAAATCACTTACAGTTCGAGGTTAGTAAGTTATTTTTTGCAATACCTGCGTAAATATAAGAAAAGGAAAAATAGGTATCAAAATTAACAGCAGTCAGATTGAGGTTAAAAATAAAATTTGAATGATATATATTTACTTACCGTCCACCGTGCACGGTAAGTTTCACTTACCATCCACCGTGGACGGTAAGTAAATGATATAACCATGAAAACCAATTGTGCAATAAAAGTTCCACTTACTGTATTTAAATTTTGTTATTAATGGGTAACTTACAGTACAGGTATTGCAAAAATATTAATTTCTATTTGAATTTAAGAAATATGTAAATACAGTATTTTGTAGTTGTATTTCAAATACATTCTCAGACTGATTCTAACTTCATAGAGTATGAATCAACATAAAGTGCAGTAGGAATCAACCAATACACTGATACACGACACGTGTCAGTTGCAAGGTAAGCTTCTTGCAAGTGGAATTCTATACAGCAGCCGTTTTGCGGAATCTAGAATTCTGAATTCATGCTGTGATGCATGTATAAGGTGAATAGTGAAACGTTGTGAATATGTGGTATTATGTTACATTTATGCGCGATGTCGGTTGAATGTAGTTTATTTTAGAATGGTAATTATTGTGGAGCAATTTGTGTTGCAAATTAATTGCCAAGTGTAATATAATATTGTGGAGAATGTTAAATACAGTTGGCGGATATTTATGTAGTATGAATTGAAATTAATAGATGTCACGCAAAATTAGCTTCGAATTACTAATTTATTTAAAAGTATAATGGCTGGTATCACGAGCTATGTTTTTGGGTGTTTTAAGAGAAGTATTTTAGGTGCGGTTTTAACGCAACACAGTGAAAAATTATTTTATAAAAAAAATGCTTCGAATAGAAGTTACAGAGAATTATATTTTAAGTAATCATTTTTTATAAAATAATTTTAGTTCATTGTACAGGCGCATTATGTTTAACTGGTAAAAATGTCGATGATGGTCAATCAATTTGTCACCAACTATTGTCTATGCAATGCCATACCAGTTGGTTGACAGGAGTATCAATAAAAAAAATCTGTTTTGGACACCACATACCTTCCGCTATGCAGGAACACGGACAATAACTATCAAGAAAATTCATCTTTTCAAATAATTTTCCTATAGTTTTCAATTATGACACATATCAAATCAAAAAAATATTTTACTGGTAATACTTATTATACTGTAGATGAAATTTTAAATAACAATTTTGATTTGTTTTAATTGTTACTATCCTTAATTCAAATTTTATACTACTCTACTGTATTCTAACTATATTATTTTTTGCCATTGTAATACTCCTTCCAGAGTTTGACTACAGCACAATAATAAATAAATCAATCAATCAAAAATGACATCTTTCAAGCGTTGTTCTGTTTTTTTTTTTTATTTTCAAAATGCAAGAGTTAGTAGATTTAAACGAAAATATCAAATAATATTTTTCGCGCCGCCGTTCGACATTGACATTACATTACTCTAAAGCGGTCGGAAATCATGTCTTTGTCGAACTAGTTCGACAAAAATTACTAACTTTTTATGGTTATATGTTGGCATCACTTCACTAGTTTTAGCTAACTTCTGACGCTAGAAATGTCAAAGTATTACATTGACTTAAAAATATTGTGGCAATATATCTACATTTGAGTATTTGAAGGAAACAGAATATTTATGAATTTTAAACATATTTGTAAGTAATTATAATTGAATTTGCAATGTAAAATCAAAATAAAATTATGTTGATTTTTTTAGGTTATGATATTGGAAAATAAACATAATTGACATTCAAGTATTGTGAAGTTAGCAACATAAAAAAACTCCCTGTCATTATGAAAATGAGTAATAAATTAAATTTATTTATTTAATTTACATAAATGTTGGCGCGAAAAATCTTGTGTATCCCTCGGTTGGAAACTATTTTGCGAGTGCTCGTATTTGTAGAACTCGCCTACGGCTCGTCCTATCAAAATAAACTCGCACTCTCAAAATAGCAGTTTCCAACCTTGTGATACAAATAACTATTTTAAACGTGTTGCAATTCGTAAAAAATGTTTCAAACAACAATTGTAGATAATAATATTTGAAATATTATTCTAATAACAAAAATTGTCATTAACCCATAATTTACTGAGATAGGGCTTCCAGTAAACTAGCACTTCCAGTTATTGAAGTATCACCAAAAATTAATCAGCTCTTCCAAAGGAGATACAATTGATATAAACACAATATCAAAATTTTTAGTTTAGTAGCTTTTAAGAAACCGTAACTCCAGAGATCCACACAGATTGACAGACACACACACAGACATCATCACAAAACTATTAAATATCTTAAAACATGCTCATCCTCTGAAAAATCACTACCGAATTTTTAACATAATTCCTATACCTCCCTTACAGGATGTGGTGTGAGGTAAAAAATAACTTGTTATGTTCAACAGCCTACCTGAAGTTTTATATTCCATATTAAAAATGTTCATATTTTTTTAACTTTGTGATGTTAAATTTGAAAGTTTCCCACCACCCAACTGGCCCGGGGGGGGGGGTGGGCGGGGGCGAAAATTTTGGTGTCACTGAATTCCGTTTTTCACGTAGAATACGAATCTGCAAAAAAAATTTGGGGTTCCCATTTAAGATTTCAAACTTACCCCCGCCCCACCCCACCAGGGTTGGGGCGGGGGGGTTGAATTTGGTGTCATGGAATGTTCCCCTCGAAAATATTTTAGTCGTGTTTTTTGGATTTTTCATCCGATGCTTCGTTTCCGAGATATTCCTGAACGCAACTTAAAATGGCCCAGCCTGTATAAACTTGTGTATTTATTTTTTCTTTAAAATTATTAATTAACCAGAAAAACTGATTGGTTGCTTTAAAAAACTAATCCTGTAGATAATTTGCACATAAACATAACTTATACATCATCCAAAAACATTCCTTTCCAATAACGCACCAAAGTGCCATCCGTATGAAACTTCTCAATTATATACTGGCTTCATATTAAAGTTTTACCCAAAAAACAATACTTGAAATGATATATTTTATTAGGATTAAAAAAAAAATTCCCATCCATTTGTGCCAAACTACGACAGTTCCACATGTTGTCGTGAAGACATCATCGACAGCTTTACCTGTTTAATTTATGTGTGTTCTCAAGAGAAACTAACTTCGTGGAAATAAATACTTCTGCCACTTAAGTTTAACTAGATCCATTTCACTGTGTCACTATCACCTTTATCGCTTTAAAATTAAATAAGTTTCCGTTTCGCCAGTGCTTTGAAACACACTTAAATCATTCAATTCTTCTTCGTAAACTCATTCGCACTTCCGGTAAAGGTTGTGGTTGCCTGCCAGCAAAGAAACAAAAACATCCTGTCGGCGTGAAAAGTATTGTCCTTAAAGTTCGACGCGGAACCGCTGGTGGCAGCAGCGTCACCTATCTTGGAAACTCTTCAAATATATTTTGGCGGATTGTTCAAAACCATCTGTTATTGCTTTTGCACCAAATGATTGAATTGGAGCGAACACCTACGTGGTAACATAAATTGTGAGATCCTCAGTTCGAAGTCAACAGCCAACAGTTGCCATTTTAATTTTATGTATATATACTGACGTGATGATATATTTATTGCCTCCCACATTTATATATGGGAGGTATTGTGACTGGGAAATATTCGGTAATGAGTTTTCAACAGATATGTACGCATTAGGGTCTCAAGAATACGATTTTACTATTTTTACGATGACGTCTGTGTGTGGTAAATTTCTAATTTAGATTTTAGATGTTCATATTACGTACTGATTAGATTTTGGAACCAATCCATCAACCAGAAATGGTAGTATACTTGAAAACCTATAATTGTACTTTTTAAAACTGTTTCTCTAGTTTGTACTGTTTAAAAGCTGTTTAGATGACAGGTTATGTCGATTTCACAATTTTTAAAATGATATTTGTGTGTTTGTGTTTCTGTGTGTGATATTTTGTTCGTCCACGATATCTCAAAGTTTAATGAATTTACTACTACAAGCTTTACTTGGAAGTTTTTTTTTCTATTTTGCACCATTTAAAAGTTGTTCAGGCGGGAGGTTATGTGTTACTATAGTAAATAATTGATTTTTGTTATAATTAGAAGATATTACAATAGTATATTGAACAACTAGTGTTACAATGACTTTTTTTTTATAATACGAGTATAGTTTGCCTAAACGAGCCGCATAATACGAGTATTACAATGTTCAATATACTACTGGTCACCAAGGGGCTTTGCACGCGGGGCCTATCGGGTCCCAAGCCACAACCCCGACGCAGGGGCTCCGATTCAATAATTTTACGTGAGCAATGACAGCCTCAAGTTTGACAGACTGTTAATTTTACAAATAATAAATTCCCCAGTGTCACAAAATTGACTTTGTGTACTTGAAATAGGAAAATAATATTAGTTCTCTATATTGTACCGTTTAGGAATATTTCATGAAGAAGATTATGTATTACTAGAAAGTATTTTTCCCATATGTATAAATCGTAAACAACAATAGTATATTGAACAACTAGTCTTACAATGACCTTTTTTGTAATACGAGTATAATTTGCGTAAACGAGCCGCAGGCGAGTTACGCAAAATACGAGTATTACAATTAGGCATTGTAACACGAGTTGTTCATACTACCTTTCCTATTTCACGTTCATATATTCAATAAAAATAAAATAAAATTGTACGGCACGTTTAATATACCACTGGTCACCAAGGAGCTTTGTCCGCGGGGCCTATCGGGTCCCAGGCCGCAACTCCGACGCAGGGGCTCCGATTCAATAGTTTTACGTGAGCAATGACAGCTCCAAGTTTGACAGACTGTCAATTTCACAAATAATAAATTCCCCAAAAACAGTTGCACAAAATTCAATTTTGTAGCATTGTTTTTGAGAAAAACAGTGTCACAAAATTGACTTTGTGTACGTGAAATAGGAAAAATAATTTGTTTCAGAATATTAATTAATTTTAACATAAAAATAATTTACTTTTTAATATTCTGTGCAGCGGTTGCGACGCCACAAGTGAAACGTAATAAGAAGCTAGTGCCGATCTCGGCCACGACGCCACTGCTTGCTATGTCACGTCCTTCGACATAAAATCCCAGTGGTGGTCAGCCCCTGATCTGTGATTGCCGTTTGAATCTGTTATCAGCGTGAACTTCGTCCAATAGCGAACGTGTTTCCCATTTGCACTTAATTGCTTTTTAAGAGCTCAGGCAGAACAATTGCTGCGTATTTGTTTGCTGTTTTTCATTGTGTTTTGTTTTATTGAATGACAGGAATCAATTTGGTGTTTGATCGTCGAATGTTGCGATATTTTGTTATTGCGATTGGCGATTATTTTTTTGATGATGGATGAAAATTGTGCATTTATTTTTTATATATGATTTAGCAGAAATTAATCCGTTGATTGAATTTTAAATATAGATATATTGAAATAATAATTAATATACAATATTGTATTTTCAAATGTCAATAATAGCAGTAATTAATTTTAAAATTTGCTGTTCATTTAAATTAAAGTGAAGCAGAAAAAGAATATATATGTCAGAGTTGACGTTTGATATATTTCATAAAGTTATGTTATTATCGTTTTGAAATGTGATATTTGATTTATTTTTGTACTTGTCAATCAACTAATTTTGTTCGTTGTACAGGAAACACTTCAAACAAATAATAATTGACGAATGTACAGTATTTTTATGTTTTCACAACCTGTACATTGTTTTTTTTTTTGTATTTTTCAAACAGTTTTCGAGTCAAATTGTTGTCAGATTACAAGGTTGAGTTATTTTATTTATGAAAAGGTCTATGTAAAACTGCTGTAGGTGAAAATACAATTACTATATACCATATTTGCATATAAAGCAAATGACACTAATATGGTTAGTATTTTGATCTGGTTGATAGATGAAAGGTAAAAATAACGTTTTACCTTTTGCAAATAGTTACTTTCCTATTTATCCGCTGTCAAAACGATAAAATTGTTTTTTCTTTATAACTTACTTTATATAGGAGTTAAATTATCAGTAAAAAATTATTATTTTGACTGAATTCTTCCGCTGCGCGCAACTTAACTGATTACTTAGTTAAATTTACTGAATGGTAAAATTTTTTGTCAGTATAAACATCGTCGTGCTACATTTATGTAACGTACAAAAGAAACCGCCGAGTTCTGCGAAAGTAAAGAGCCATTCCAAATGGCTAAATGTCGTGATGGTATATTTATTTATTAATAATATCGAAAAAAACTGAATTACTCATTTCAATACCCAATAATACCTAGTCCTAGATAAGTACCACGAACATTATAAAATTCCATTGAACTGTCTGTCGGATTACAGACATTATATCGCAGTTATCAGATAATAATTTTATTACTTCTAAATGCTGATAACACGTCCAGAACATAATGGCTAAACCTCGGGCGAATCCACCAAACACGAACGTTCGCTGATGTATTTATTGCTCAATGTGTCAGTGCGGGCATCAGCTCAGCCTAATGCTAATGTATTTATTGTATCTATATTCGCTTGTTATCAGATCGCTAACAGTTGAAGGTGAGCGTGGATCCACAGCTTTTGTTTTGTGTAGAATGCGATAGAGTTGCTAGGAATTATTGTGGAATTATTTAATGTTTATTGCAGTTTAATTCTAGTTTGTTTGATAATATATTACTTTTTAATATCCTTTTATGAAGTATCATAGAAAAAGTATGAGCATTATTATTAAAATAGAAATTGTTCGCTAATATAACCAACCTCATTGCTCCTGCTCCTTTTATTACCTTATAATAATAAGCCACTGTTATGCTAACCTAACCTAACTATCAGACATTTGTCAAGAAAAACAAAATCTACAGAAATAATTTTGCTCGGAATAATCTCTTGATCTTTATTCTCAGTAAATAATATAACAAGAGGGAGAGAATAAATTGCAAATAATTTGACAGATCTTTCGAAAACTTGTTGCCAGGCAATAGCCACGAAAGCCCGTAGGGCTTTCGTGGCTATTGCCAAATGGCGACAAGTTTGAGAAAGATGCTGGAGAATTATTTTCTAATTTATCGAACTCTCGAGTTATATTTAATTAGATTATTTTTTGATTTCATCATCCGGCACGTCACTAAATCTATCTTCTTTGCTCATTTTTACTTGTGTTGATGATAACTATCTGACATCTGACATCTGTCAACAAAAACAAAAAAGCTACAGAGAAAATTGCCGGAAATAATCACAAGAGCATTATTCTCAGTATAATAATGACAGGATTGGTTAAAACGCAGACACGTGACATACAATAAAGCATTTGATTGGTTTAAATAAACGTCAAAAAATAATCACTATAATACAGACAGGTTGGGTAAAACGTAGACACGTGGCAAACAATAATACACTTCATCAGTTTTAAGAAATATCAAAAAATATTCAAACACTTTGTATAGAGAACTTTTAATGCAAAATCTATAAGACTGACAATTTTGAAAAATAGTTTTAAAATACACCAAAATAATAAATTTAGAATTTTGTTGAATTCCCCATACTTGAATTCTGATTGTTTAGTTAACTTTCGCCTTATGTATAAAGTTTCCGGGGAAAAGTCTGGAATCCAGCGTTTTCCTTTCTTTGTATAACAACAACGCAACGTAATATTTTGATTGTCAAGCCGCGTGTTGTTGTTTGTCATGAATCTACACATACCTACCTACCACAAGCATCAAGCACGCATCACGTTTGGAATCTAGCACGTTTCGTACATTTGTTACGTTGAAGTTCAGTGGAGTTAAATCGGAAAGCACACAGGAGGATTTACATGCTTGCAAGCGAATATCATCTGCGCTTCCAGAACATTTTATACTCATACACACAACAACGCAGAGCTTGCTGTAAACACGAATTTATTTTAAATTAACACGTTGGCTTTATGGTGGGCGAGGTAAATATTTTCGAGATGGAATTGCAAATATGAAACTTGTTAGAGAAATAATAGAAAATGTTGACAATTTAATTATGTTCGCTAGAAGAGTTTACCTGCAGAGACGATATTTATTTTTCTTTTTAATATCTTTCTTCTACTTCCGTTATTACAATTGTTTTATTAGAAGTCGGACAATTACATGTGAAGCACCCAAAGTCACATTTACTCCGAAATACTATTTTTTCTTCAAACGTAGAAAATAGAATTGCAAATAATTTTCTATTTGCCATAGAATATGCTGTTTTTTAATTTGTTTCATTTTTAACTATTAAATTATTGAATTACTAACTAACTATTTTTCATAATATTTTACTTTGTTCGCTGCCGGAGTAGAAGTGTTGTCAAGGTGAAACTTTAACGCCGGCGGCGACATTATTGAGCTGCTTATTTAATACATATTATATTTATTCCACGCTATGTGCAAAGCAGCATGAGACGTGCTTCACTCGTTCCTGAAAACTCGTGTCTGAAATCAAATTTATAAAACTACATGCAGAATGCCAATAGAAGTCAGTGTTTGTGTATTCTGTGTCCAATAGCAACAACGTCAAAATTATAACGCCCTAGGCCGTTATTTGGTATATAACTGCCCGACAACATCTGATTCAACCGACCCCTGTACTGAAACTAATATTGTTTGATGTTTGTTTTGTAGCTACTCATTGTAATACTTAAGTAGTGAAATGAAGACATTTTTATAATTAAAATATAAATTAATTAGGAAATAATATCGTGGTCGTAAAAAAGTATAGTGTAAAACTCGCTTGAAATATGCGTTTCGTGCTCGTATGAAATGAGTACCATTCCATTCTATGCTTGTTGTACAATATACTATTTTAGTTTAAGTTTAACGTAATTAATTAATTAATATATTAAATTAATTAAATATTAAATGGTCGAAACCGGTCGTATTTTAATAAATTAGAACATAGTGTGAAAAAGACGACAAGGGCTCTTATTACTTAATTCCCTTCTTATTTCCTATATATAATTAATTAATCATTATTTGCTATAACAATAAGCAAATAACGCTTTTAACATTTTATTTATTTGTTAAACATGTGTCAAAAATGACATTTCTGACAAATGTATAAACATTCTCTATGAAATTTGCGGATGAAATAATGCTTGCACTATACGAGTACTCGTAGATCAATAAAATTAATTTTAGTTTGCACAGACAAAGCATTAGTGCTCAGTAGCTTAGTGCAGCTCACTTACACACAAATATATCAGTCGCAGAATTCCGTATAATTAATCACAGTATCTAATTGGTAGATTCATAATGAATTCAGAAACGTTGTGTGGCAACTATATGCGATGTTCCCACTGTTCTGAGCCCTTAGCTCTAATCGTAATCGCGGGATTACTCGAAATATGCGTCGTTTGAGGTGATGACACCGCGGCAGTGTTGCCAACATTATAAAGGTTTGCAGTGGGGCCGATTGTACACAAAGGTAATTTGTTTTGTTGGGTATGGGCGGAGACACGCACTGGGTGTTTATGAAGAGGAAGAGAGTTGAAATTCTATTTATAATTCAATTGAAACTAGTTAATCGCGGACAGTATAGCTTATTTTTGTCGTGTGGCTTTACTAATAGGTAGGTTATGATAAAATAAAAAGTAATGTATTATTTTACTATCAAAAAGGCTGCTAAATATACAAGTTTTAAAATATTGTAACGTTCGTGGGTTTTAAACGTTTTTATTTAAACAAAAAGAAATATAATTAATAACAAATAATAGTTAATTAACAGTATATTTAAAGATTAAAATAACGAATACAAAAACTTATACAGTAACACTTAACACTACTATAAACACACACTATTATTTATATAAACAAGCCGAGCGATATTTATTTATGACGATATATTTATATTCAGACCGTGCGATATATTTATGTTCACAATTTCTCCATAGTAGCTTAGGAGTCAAGTGAGTAAACTGACTCAACACGACTAACTGAGTCAACTGACTGACTGACTGGTCCCGGTGATTCGCTCTTTTATATATCACGTTCCTTGTTTCTAGAAGTGCCTGAAATATTCTTTATTGTGGAGCGAGCGGACTAGTTCGAACAAGCCGGCGTTGCGTCATTTAGTCGGCGGCGTTAGCCGACAAGCTTCAACTTGTCGTTGCCTCGTCCGTTACAATATGTAAGCACTTAAATTATTGTTCGGATGTGACTTGGCGGAGGTTTGTTAGGGAGGGTTCAATTAATTGCCACAAATGTTTCGGTTAATTTTGTTAGATATATATGTAGTTGTTACAGAAACAAGATTATTTGAGACTAAAGCGTCAAATATTCTGAAATTTCGTCTTGCGGCATCATCCGTGTTGACATGTTTATGTATTTGGGCTAGGCTTAGCCGAGCCCTTATTTCAACTTCAGTATTTTTACGTAATCCTTGGGTTGGCTCTTGAAGGTATTCTATCCCGCACTTACTCACGTAGGATATAGTTGGGTGCATTTGGCCAACTCAAAAGTTAGTGGTTGTTCAGCGTTGGTGAAGATATAAAACGTGTTCGCATGTCAATATTAAGTTTTATTTCACGTTTGATGTCACAACTTCTACAAAAATGCTAATAAACTGCTCGCTTTTATGAAACAGATAATATGCATTGTATATTAAAAAGTATATTATTTGAATTTGGAAATTATTTTCTACAACAACTAATGTAGCAAAATAAATAAATCAAAATTCTTTTTATGTTGTTTATGGACAACAATGACGCTTGTAAAACAAAACTGTCATTACTATCATATTAGATATTTATTGTCTTGTTTTGTATAGGAATTAGTGGCAGTTGTTACATCACACTATTGATATCAAATTATTTACCAACATATTAACAAACTTTTTCGACCAGTGGTACTCAAAATACGGGATACAACCTTTTTATATTAGATAGGAAATAGTATATTGAACAACTAGTGTTACAATGACCTTTTTTGTAATACGAGTATAGTTTGCGTAAACGAGCCGCAGGCGAGTTACGCAAAATACGAGTATTACATATAGACATTTTAACACAAGTTGTTCATACTACTTTTCCATTTAACGTCCATAAATTCAATAAATATAAAAATAAAATAAAATTGTACGGCATGTTTAATATACCACTGGGCACTAAGGGGCTTTACCCGCCTATTGGGTCCCAGGCCGCAACCCCAACGCAGTAGCTCCGATTCAATAATTTTATGTGAGCAATGACAGCCCCAAGTTTGACAGACTGTTAATTTTACAAATAATAAATTCCCCAAAAACAGATGCACATAATTCAATGTTGTAGCATTGTTTTTGAGAAAAACCGTGTCACAAAATTGACTTTGTGTACGTGAAATAGGAAATTATTTTTTTATACACTAATTTGATTCAGTATTTCTGAATAGTAAGCTCAGTACCCTTACATAACAAAATTTTTGAGAAAAATATATATCAAATTTATATTAATTTCATTCAAATCGCATAGAAATCAGCGTGGTATGAAAGAAACAAATGAACAATTTTTGTGTGTTTGCAATTTTAAGTTATTGAACTTTGTATTCGTTGAATTCAGAATAAAATTTTCTTTCAAGAAAAAAGGAAGAATACGTTCCAATTTAAACTAAGAAATAGCCGATCTCGGTAGCGCAGTGGCTATGTCTAGCACGCCAGCGGTCGTGGGTTCGATTTCCACTGAAGAGCATGGTCGTTCATAATCATCCATGCATGAAGCGGCATATGACCGAAGTAGTTAGTCCTCTTCCTATCTTCATAAAAAATAATAATAATAAGAAATAGTATCCAGTATTTAAGAACCACTGACCGAAAAGAAATTTATTAATAGTTTTGTAATAAACTTGCAAAATGGTGTTTCTTTGCTCATTTAATCAAACTCGTAGCTCTTATAGTTCTTAATGTAGCTATAGTTTCACATTTAAACTGTAATTTCTTCCTCAAAAATGCGGTATTTTGGTGGAGGCGCCCATTTTCTTTTTAAGATTTCGTACCTCCAAATTTTTATAAGACAAAAGTTCGATATACATTTTATTGTTAACTCTAGAACACTATGTGCTATTGAGTAAATTTGGTATGTGTTGTAAATGATGCGACAAAGTTATAATTTAGGTTGTGTTAAATCAAACATTTCGTGAGGGATCTAATTAAAAATAAAACTCCTGTATTTTATTTGCAACTCTGAAAAAAGTAATTTTGCCAGTTTAAAAACATAAAAGCAGGAGTTTGCGGTAAGTACACAAATAGAAGTTTTCAAACTGGTGCGGTCGTACTGTTCTCTGGCTGGTTAATTAAAACAAACGACAACGCAAGTACACCACCGCCACCTCCGATGCTGCCAGCCTGCTTCTATTTCTCCTCCCGCTATTACAGCTGTGCTAAGTCAACATAGTTTTTGTTTGTCTCCGCCGGGCGCAGCGCTTGGAAATATTTTTTTGTGTTGTGTCTTTGTTATGTAACCACAGAGAGTTAATGAGTTTGCACAGAGAAACTGAAAAATATGAGTACTGCGCAGCGAGGCAGGCCCCGAGAATTTTACATATTTTTAATTTATTCGCATGCATTCAGATTTATATTTGTAAATTTTAAAATATTATAATTTACAAACAAAATATGTTCAATATTCTTGATTTTATAAATCCTGATAATAATATATAATGGCAGCAAGGTATTAAACAATTGAAATGCGATAAGAAAACTGTTATGATCAATGGGCTCCTCCACCAATTTTTACTTTCCTATACTTAATATAAAGTAATACCGAAATCTTTAAATTAAATGGACGACAAGATTTTTGGTATATTACGTAGCTCACGAACATAAAATGATACAGGAACAATGTTTTAAGGCAATGCACAGAACTGCGTTTACTTTAATCATAATTGCAGAACCAATAGTGGAAGTATACTATAGTCCAGTAGTTCTTAACCGGTGTTCCTTGAAACACTGGTCTTCCTCGGAATACTACTGTTCCGCGAATTTTTTTAAGTGTTTCGCAAAGCGACGTAGTAGCTTGATTAAACTTTAAGGAAATTATCAATAAACATTTCCGTAAATTTTTCGATTTCATGTAGAGAAAATACCACAATACCTCCCGCCATAGATTTCTTATCAAATAATGCAGGTACATGGACCACCGCTATCAAGAAACGCTCATCCCTTCAAAAAATTATGACACGTCAAAAAATAACATTTTTCAACCGTTGTTTTGTTTTTTTCAAAAAACACAGGTTAGCAGATTTAAACGAAATTATCAAAATATATTTTTTTAACGTGTAGCAATTCGTAAATGGTGACAATAAGAGGAAAATGTTTCAAACAATAATTGTATAAAATAATATTTGAAAAATTATTCTAACAAAATTTTCATTAAACCATAACTGAGATATTTTAAAATAACTTGATTTGGGCTTCAAGTAAACTACCACTTCCGGTTATTCGATTATCACCAAAAACTAATCAGCTCTTCCAAAGGGGATACAAGTGATGTATACAAAATATCAAAACTTTCAGTTTAGTAGTTTTTGAGAAACCATAAGACAACCTGGCACACAGACTGAATGACAGACAGACAGACATTCACACACACACATACACATACATCATCGCGAAACTATTAAAATCGTATTTTAGGGACCCTAAAACGTTCTCACCTACTGAAAACTCACTACCCAATTTTTAGCATGATTCCTTACAGGATGTGGCGGGAGGTAAAAATGTAAATAATAGTGTCAATAAATGCAGGAATGTTTCTTCTACAAAAGACTCTTTAACTTCAAATAAAGATTCGTTTAATTACTAACAAGTAAAGTTTAATATATATATATATATATATATATATATATATATATATATATATATATATATATATATATATATATATTTCAAGTAATTAGTACTGCTCTACTAAATTTAAACGATGGGGAAGGTGCCATTTCTAAAACCAAACTATTCTTGAATATTAACAATAGATTAAAATGATCGAAGACCATTTTAAGCAAGTTAGGCTATACTAATATTGAAGTAACTAAATACCTTATGTTGGTTAAAATATATTTCAAATTTTTAATCCAGGAAGAGAGATGTTTACCTGAAAAAGAAACATTAATTTAGAGGTTATTATTATTACTGAAGAAGAGACTACAGAATTTATATTAAAATTGAGAGCATTAAAATAAATATACCAAACGTATACTGCTGTCTCAGATTTCTGAAGGTATGATATATTTTTACGCATGAAGTGCAGTTACCAGCCATTAAATCACGAACATTTAAAAATGTTAGAGGGCATTGTACTTTAATAAAAGAACACATGAGACTAGAAAAAAGTTCAATACAAAATTAAATTTTCCAATTTCGTTTTTAAAGCAATATCTTAAAGTTTCCTTTCTCTACAAATCAATTCTTAAACTCATTGCATGCTGCCCCCTGCCGACATCCGCACCACAATATAAAATTATTGATTTAAGTTTTTTTCATTTCTTCTTTACCGACAGATTTGATATATTGCCTTATTCTACGAGTATTCCCTGTGATGTTAAAGTGAAAAAAATAATTAATCACCTTGCAGGAAATTCCAGAGAAATTTTGCGAAAATAATTAATTTAAACGTAATTACGAACCCTCGTAACTTTGCATATTTAGTTCTTATTAATATAACGTTATTAATATAACGAATATCTTTTTACTTTGTGCTAGAAATTTAATAGATCACTTATTAAATATGTTACTATAATCACGATCAAATTCACGGTGGGATATCTGAGTTAATCTCTGAGCAGATAATTTGAAACATGCCTAGATATTTTACAAAATGTTTGAAAAAAATTCAATCTGATTTACGAACAGGTGCAACATTGACAATTCAGTTCTATAAATGTTATATATACCGGGTGTTTACTTGTTTTACAGGACAGAGGAAATGTTAAAATTTTCATTATGCGATAGTTCGTTCCCTATGAATTTTAGAACGAAAGCGTAATTACAAAAAATGTGCAGCAACAAAAACTGCACCAAATGAGCTTAAATATATTGATGTGATATATTTCTATATCATAACGTAGAAGTAAAATATACAATTTTTAGCTGTTTCCAGATTGCTATGGCAAACAACACATACAATAGTCGTATTGTTTGAGTTTGATAGATGACATTTGGTATAGTTTTAATAATTATTGACTTGTTTAAATAATTTCTAAATGATAAATGTGTCCATGATTACTGAGAATTAATTTAAATAAATCTATAATCATTAAAAATTTGCCAAATCTCATCTGTCAAACTCAAACCATACGACTGTTTATATGTTTTGTTTAACATGACACTCTGAGAACAGCTAAAAATTGTACATTTAGTCCGTGAGCCAGCTTCAAAAACTGCAACCCATTTGACCAAAAGTTTCAGTATGTTCTATGGAATCTACCCGTTTAGGTATATCGAAAAACGCACGTCTGCCATTTAGATCTGGGTGGTATTAAAAATGGCGTCAATTAAAAAAGGAAAGTAAAAGATGGAATATTGAATCATGTGACCACAATTTTCTTTTTTATCACATGATACTAGACGAAAATACAAATCAAAAGACACCAGTTTGCCACTCGTATGTGGCCGGGTTGCCTCAGCAGACGAATTTCAAAATTTAAAATTTATTGCTCGAAATTTGACTCAAATGACCAAAATGTTCTTTTTATCCCATGATACTAGACGAAAATACAAATTAAAAGACACTAGTCCGCCACTCGTACGTGGTCAGGTTGCCTCGGCAGACTGGTGTCTTTTGTCTTGTATTTTCGTCTAGTATCGGATAAAAAGAAAATTATGGTCATTTGAGTGAAATTTCGGGCCATAAATTTTAAATTTTGACTTTCGTCTGCCAGGACTACTCGACCATGTACGAGTGGCAAACTGGTGTTGTTTCTTCTAGTATCATGAAATAAGAAAGAAAATTTTGGTCATTTAAATCAAATTTCGAGCAACAAAATTTAAATTTTGAAATTCGTCTGCTGAGGCAACCCGGCCACATACGAGTGGCAGACTGGTGTCTTTTGATTTGTATTTTTGTCTAGTATCATGTGATAAAAAAGAAAATTGTGGTCACATGATTCAATATTCTTTCCTTTACTTTCCTTTTTTAATGGACGCCATTTTGAACTCCACCCAGATCTGCATGGCAGACTGGCATTTTTCGATGTACCTAAATGGGTACATTCCATAGAACATACTGAAACTTTTGGTCAAATGGGTTGCAGTTTTTGAAGCTGGCTCACGGATTATTATATTTTACGTCTGTTTCGTGACAGAAATGTATGACATCAATAAATTTAGGCGCATTTGGTACAGTTTTTGTTGCTGAATATTTTTTAAAATTTACTCTTTTGTTCTAAAATTCATAGGGAACGAACTATCCAAGACTTATCAGATAATATCTCAGTAAATAATTGATTACAGTAAATTTTGTCATAATAAAATAGATGTAGAATAGCATTGGCTACAATTTTTATTTGAAACTATTTTCTATATTTTGCACCGTTTTGAAATTAAAATGTTTGGGAAGTTTTGTGGTGGCCACATCAGATTCTAATACAATACCATTTTCTAACTTAATATTTATATCTTGCATGTTCAAATTAAAAACTAGTTATATTTTGGTGACTGACCATCAACCGGTAGTGGTAGATTACTTGAACATATTTTGTGCATTTCTCAGTAAATAATTGAGTTAGAATACATTTTGTTATCATAAAGAATATATATTAAATAATATTAGATACAATTTTTATTTGGAACTTGTTTCTATTTTGCACCGTTTAAAAATTGTTTAAGCGGGAGGTTATGTGCTGGACACATCAGATTTTTTATAAAATATACAAGCGATACTGTCGGGCATCGAGCTACATAAAAAAAATTATTAACTTAGTTATAACACTATCCTTATTTATTAATTCCTTGTACTTCTCTTCTTCAACTTACGATTCCAAGCAAGTGTGACCCGAAAGCCCAGCGATAATTCTTAACATCATTATCATCAGTCCTTTCCGTTAATTCGTAAAAATTCTGTAGTAATTTAATTGTCTGCCTCTGCAGAAATTTTCCGCAAAAATTGTGAATTTAAACATCAGGCTGCGAAGTTTTGTCGCTTGGCGAGCGAAAAATTCGTTTATATCAGAATAAATAAAATTTATGTCCAGGCCCATTATGTGTAATAGAGATGACTCTGTCGTAAAAGTGAAACAAAAGATGCTAAACTAATAAAAAGTAATGTTACAGACCGTTAGTAAGCGGCATTAGGGTCGTTGTGGCCAATTCTACCGGGAATATATATACTTATGCAGTTGGTATGGACGAGAACAATTGAAAATTTGTTCTTGTTATCTTGTTAGGAAGAATTACCGCGGATTGTTCCACGTGTGCTTCTCGAATAGAAGAACATCGAAGAATAGTTATTGAAAAATAGTTTAGAAAATTTCCAATTATGTTACTGACTCCCTAGTCTATTCTAACAATAAAATGACTACCAATAGAATTTTAAAATCTGTCCGATCAATTTTTATTATATTTAAATGAAAATCATACTTTTCATTAGATTAATCCACTAGTTGCAAAAGTGTGTGTAACAACTAGTTGATTATGAAATAATTACAAAAAACTGCTTACGACTAAACTACGAGGAGTTCAGTCACGAAAGTTTATACTGCTCTTCTTTAACAAATTAGTACAGTAACATTCGTCACAATATTGATAATTTAGAGACAGCATATACACACTTTTACTGCCGACGTTTTCGTGTGTTTTTTGTAACGAATAAATTAATAAGCGAGTCGGACAATTACATGCGAGTCACACCCAAAGTTACATTTACTTCGAATAACACATACTATTTTTTCTTCAAACAACAGAAAATACAAATCATTAAAAAATGTCCAATACTTCAACAAATGTAACAGGTAAGGGTAACTGTTACACAAATATTCTTTCATATCCAGCATTTCTAGTTACTATAGAATATGCTGTTTTGTTATTTTTGTTTCTTTGTTTAATTTTTAACTATCAAATTATTGAATTACAACCTAACTATTTTTCATAATATTTTACTTTGTCCGCCGCCGAAATAAAAGTGTTACCAAGGAGACACTTTTACGCCGGCGGCGACAACATTGAACTTCTGTTTGTTAAATACAAATACATAACAACGCACTTTTTTGACATTTGAAGAAAAATGACAATTTTTATTCGTTTGTTTACTTTTTCAAAAAGCACAAGTTATCGGACTTAAACGAAAATGACAAAATAAAATTTGTCTTTAACGTGTTGTAACTTGTAAATGGTGACAGTAAGAGAAAAGTGTTTCAAACAATTATTAGAGATAAAAACATTTGAAATATTATTCTAATAACAAAAATGATCAATCAACCATAATTTACTGAGATATTTTTATATAACTTAATAGAGCTTCAAGTAAACTACCACTTCCGGTTATTGAATAATCACCAAAAACTAATCAACTCTTTTCAATGGGATGCAATTGATATATACAAAATATCAAAATTTTGAGTTAACTAGTTTTTGAGAATCCGTAACTTAAACGCTAAACTATTAAAATTGTATTCTAGGGACCCTAAAACGTGTTCATCCACTGAACACCCAACATATTTAAATTGTCCGCTTGACTCTCTTAAAGTTGGCAACCAATACTATTGGATAACACCTTTTCCCTTCTTCACTTAGATGCGCAATATAACACCCTTGCATCACCTATTTGTTTTTTTCTAGTTTAGCCTACTTTCTTGAAAGAAAACAGCTGCCAGTTACCACACAAAATGGCGCCAACGTACTTGGGAAACCTATTGAAAAAATTACGTAAAATTTTAAAGACAGCTGTATGTTTGATTAGTTCGGACAGAGCTTATTTTAAATCAGCGATATTATAAGAAAATGGCGACCTATCTACCCAACAAAATAGCAGATATCTATTTCAGTAAACGCAAAACTGTAACTAAATCTACTAAATCACTATTTGATTATATCCCCACATCTTGAAACAAAATGGCTGCCAGATATCAAACAAAACTTCTTGATTCTTCACAAAATGTAAAGATAGTTTTATCTTTGATTAGTGTTAAACATAAGCTAAATTTTGCACAGCAATCTTAAACCAATATTGCTGCTAACAGTACCTTAGCAATACCATTATAGTAGACTACGTAATAAATAGCATTTTTAATATATTTTCATAATTACAAAAACTAGAAATAGCTCTTTCCGTTTAATATCCCTCGCGCAGTAATTCCGACTCCATTCATCGCAGTTCGCAAATTATTTTCATGTTATTACGTCGTATTTTGTAGAAGAATTCCCTGGGCCCAGCCCTGCTCTCGGGCGACTTGAACAATGTGACATAATTAATGTTGACTTAAATACCTTTTCCCATGCTTTTGTTATAAAACTGCTTTCAGGCGCGTTTAATAGAGCATTTATGCGCTGGCGAAATAAATTTTCATTTTGTATGGTTGGCTATCCTGCTATGGAGAAGTTTCAGGGTGAGTGTGGTCATCAAAATAAGTTGAGAGTGGGCTTAGTTGACGCCCTTGCACTAGTTCAATCAAATAAATCTTAGTAAATCATAAAACGCATTCGAGAAATAACATAATATTTTATTTATTTCTCATATACTCCGAATGAGACGTATTTGACAGATTTGGGCGCCATTTTGTGTGAGATTTTATTGATTAAAAAAAAAATAGAAATTAAACAATTCGAAGAACGCAAATTAAAAAATGACTGTTGAGATATTTATTTGCGGACAGTAGAAATAATCTGCTCAAAAATTCGATTTTATTAAAATAACTATCAACATTTTTCAATATTCCAGCTTGTAAAATAGTGATTAGGCGCTTTTTAACCTCCAAAACGGAAAATCGCTATTTTTAAAACTGCACTACCGAAAAATAACGACAGTTAGTTCAAAATAATCGTATTTTTGCGCAGATTCTAGCTTTGGTCAGTAAATAAACAACTAAAGAGGAAAGATAATCTTCTAAAGTTCTAAAAAAAAAAATTGCTCCAAAACTAAACTAAACCCCAAATAAATAGCTCCGTGGTAACGTGTCGGACTGTGGATCGTGAGATCCTCAGTTCGAATCCCACTGCCGACAGTTACAAATTTAAATTTACCCCTGTGGTTCCCCCTCCACTAACATCCTTGGGGGCTATGATTTGACGGCTGGTAACCGCACTTCATACGAAAAAATATATCACCTACCGAGATCTGCGTAAGCAGAGTGCCACACCCGTAATGGGTAAAAGGCGTGATGATATATTTTTTTTATTATTTTTTTTTCTAAACTAAACTACCACTTCCGATTACTAGGCCTAATTGACGTGTTAACAAATTATTTTATGAAACTTGTTTTTTAATGTACTATATGCATATGTATTATTTACTCGTATGTACAAATTTGTCATATTTCATGTGTGATACGAAACAGTTATAATTTTGTTCACATATTTCCCGGTTAACATTGCCCCCGGGCACTCTATAGGCGTATGCAATATATTCAAATTTTAACATTAATATTATTTCCGGAAATACAATTATTTATTTCCATTCCAAATGAAATGGAAATAGCAAATTTCCATATGAATATTTCCGTTCACAAAATTATCTAGGTAATTGTAAAAAAAATACGTTTTATTTCGAAGGTATTAATTAATTCGCCATTTTAATTTCCGTTCTTCAAATTTAATCGTGTATAACTAAAACAATTATTATATATCATTGATAATAATTCTACTCTCCATTGAAATACATTTTATAAAATAACATATTTTACAAAATTAAATTCAAATCCAGGTTTTGAATTACTCTCTTTTCTGATCAGATTTGCAAATATCAACACAAAAGCAATAATTCAATTTATTCAAATAGTTTCCGATTGTGTGAATATCAAATTAGGTAAACAGTCCGTGTTAAAACTTTGAATAATAATTTTATGGAATTGGTTCATCTGTGAAAATAATGCACCGGCAGCATACAGTAATGATCTGTCAATAAAGAACAATATAGGGTCCATATTCATTGTGTCAGCAGCACTAGTCAGCAATACAGGGCAAAGCAATCGATTGTAATGAAATATGCAAATATTTAATACGTGCAATACACCAAGCACAGTATGGATTTCATTTACTTCCTTCTTAACTTTTACATTATTTATTCTCAATGTGACTTGTTTTGTTTTCTAACACAATATTTTTTTATGATACGTAGTTGTGATATTGGGGATAGAACGCTTGCCACATAAGTTTTAAAATCACGTATTTGATAAGGGTCTATATGATGTTCTTACGTACTAGTCCAGTCAAAGTAAACAAATAATAGTTATTTACCGGTTTCAGGAGATTAAACCTATGTTTACATGCACAAAAGTAGGCAGGGTAAGTATGTCATAACTCTATTCTGTAGGGTAATATTACCTTACTGACCTGTCAAAACTGTCAAGAAAATGAAAATAATACACATTGATAATATAACGCTATTTATTAATACACACGGAATTAAGCTGTTCAGAGATTCACCTGCTGCGTTCCAAATATTTTCAGGCAATTCAACATCGCCAAAATCCACTTTTTATCTAGCCATGAAGAACACATTTGACGTTTATTTAAAAAAATAATTTTAAATATGATACAAAAGAAGTGTAACCATGGTGTTAAATGAAAACAGACTTACTTGATCACCTTCTAAAATTATGACAGACGTTTTTCATAAAAGAATTTCAATAAATAATATTTATTAATGACATTAACGTCTTCATATTCTGAAACCGGTAAACTATTGAACAAACCACGGATGTTATGAGTCATAACAGGCCTTAGATGTCTTAAAATCCCCGCTCTACGAGCTCGGATTTCAACTGACATCTGCGGCAGTTACGATACTCATAACATCACTAGGAATGTTAATAGCTATTATGTATCAAGGCACTGATTTTATCACGAATATGGAATTTAGTTGCCGAGGCCCGTAGGGCCGAGGAAAATAAAACAATTGAGTGATAAAAAGGAACTTCAGTGCCGAGGTACATATTATGATTTATTTGAAATCTAAAATTCGAAAAACAGTAAAAAATTACAATATAGGTTAAGTTTATACATCTGTCAGTTGTCAATTGAAACTGACAGTCAGTGTTGCCAACCTCAAAAAGTGAAGTTATCGTAAATAACACTCAAAATTATATAAAAAAACTTAAATTTATCCCCTAAGCCTTAAAGTTATAAGAAATCTAATAAAGAATTCTAGATACGTATTTCGACAAGTAAGTTGTCATCATCAGTAGAACAAAAATAGGAATACAACCAAGATTACACAACTTGTAAACCAAGCCAGTGGTCAAGATTGAATCCAACTTGATAAACTAAAAATACCTATTTATACTAAAACGAAGCAATCAACCGTGTCAAATAAACCAATAATAATTAAAATTAAATCTAATAGCTTAATGCTTGGATCAACTTAAAAACTAATATTCTAATAGGTCGAACAATTTACTGTTAGGTATGGGACCCAGGTCAGAATTAATCAGCCGATGTTTATTTCTAAATATATTGATACTTTCAAACGCATCTAACTCTCTATTATTACAGACTGTTTTTATAAGTTTTTCGAGTTAATGTCATGATTATTATGGAAAATGTGTTCCGCAACGCTCGATTTTTCCGGGTTACCGTGTTTAACGTAATTTCGCATAGAGCTAAAAATGGGTTTTGGCCTTGAATACACTATTATAAATGAAATATCAAAAGTTCCCTTCGATCCTACCTCTGCCAAAAATTTTATACAAAGTTAAAGATCAAGCATACCAGTTTTTCGCATATTTCTCTTACGATAAATGTTACCGTAAAATTTTAAAAATTAGAAAAGTCGTATTCATATCATGTCTTATGTTGTATTCTTGTATGTGATTGTAGGGCAAAATTAGCTTTCTGTTTCCTTTAAAGTGGATAGGTGGAGGCAAATTTTAAGATTATCTCTAGTTCATTGAGGAATGTTTATTTCTCTGTATAAACAGTGCATACAAGGAAAGAAACCATGTCTACTAATAATTGCATATTGAATAAGTTATTCATAATATTCCATTTATTATTCACAGGAAATATTGAAAGTTCCAGAGAATTTGTACGTTGTTCATGCTTCTTCATCCACACCCAACATCAAACACTAACACAACATTATTCACACACAATCGAGCATCTCTAGATACATATACTCATGTTTCATTTTTAATGTTTAAGTATAAAAATGACAGTGTCAATGTCGCCAGTATTTAACGACGTGTAAAGATATAAAACACAAATTTACAGCACATTGCCAAGCTTTAGTTCTATTTTATTTTTTATTTTCAATTGTATTC
The DNA here is from genome assembly GCA_963942605.1 of Poecilus cupreus. Lineage (NCBI taxonomy): Eukaryota > Metazoa > Arthropoda > Insecta > Coleoptera > Carabidae > Poecilus > Poecilus cupreus. Next base: position 7,826,322 of record OZ012716.1, read on the forward strand.
ATAAAAATAATACACTCGCGCACGTATTGATCTGTATTCTTTTAATTTTTTTATTGAAACGTTTTTGTATATCCAAGCTTTGTTAATAATGCATATTCGCACTCGCAGATATTTGCGAAGTAAAAATATATGTGCTACTTTTTGTACATGTTTGGTTTTTGTGCTGGTTTAATTTAAAAAGTTAGCTAATTTCGAAACGAAGATACAATCTGAATGGTATAAAATTTTATCATATAAAAACCATCCCTGTGATTTCTTCTCCATCTTCATTTTTAGGAATTGCTATTTATCGAAATTGTAAGCGTAAAACTACAATTAAACTTCGATAATTCAAACTGCGATTATTCGAAATTTATATTACTCGAACATAATTGGTTGGCAACAGCGTGAAGTGTGAAGTGTGAAAAATATATGTAAAGTTTACTTAACAAGTCGAACTTCTATTATTCGAATTTCTCATTAACTCGAACAGAAAACACTGCTTGCATATTCCTTAAAGCTTAAGACGAAAAGAGAATATCGCGCTTACGACGAGACTACGCAATCAGTTCAATTCAATTCAATCATATTAATAATGAGGATAAAATAGTACTTCAAACTGTGTTACGAAGCTTGAATAAATTAAGATAATTCACAGGGAATGGGGTCTTTCACCATTTTTTTTTTTTGTTTTTTTTATGAAACTTTATCTATACTGAAGACTATCTACGCTTTTAAAAAGTCTTAATTGTTATTCATTAAGCCACAATGATTTTCTAAAAATGTTGTGACGTCATAGAGATCTAAAAGAGTAGATATTTAAATAATTTTTGTTACATAAATGTTCTATTTTATTGTAATAATAATAATAAAATAAGTAAAAAAATATATGACTACAATTACTTACAATCTGTACTGTTTTAGATCCAGCAACACCTCTACTATGACGTCACAACATTTATTAAAAAATCATTGTGGCTTAATGAATAACAATTAAGACTTTTTAAAAGTGTAGATAGTCTTCAGTATAGATAAAGTTTCATAAAAAAAAATAAAAAATAAATGGTGAAAGACCCCATTGACTCTCTATATATGCAGGTGAATGATGTTATAGTTACAACGGAGTTTCTTGCTGATTATTATGATTTTGAATTTATATTTGCAAGCAAATAAAAATACAACGAATTTCTGGAGATTTAAATAGAACTGAGACTTTTTTTGAAAATAAAACTAGAAAAATCTGGTGTGGTCACCACACTACTTTCTTATACATATAAAACAACTTGATACGTAAGATGTTAAATCTAGTTAATTTTTTCTTCTCATTTTAAATATTTTTTTTAAAGTAATAATAATAATAATATTTATTGTTTGAGAAAAAATACATCTCGTACAACGTAGGTTGGTATATAGTTGAATATATAATATAGCATGAATATATAGTGCGAAATATAATATATAGTATAACAATAATTTGAGACAATAATCTAATTACAAAGTAGTTAATTATAATAACAAAATCAAATTAACACATTAGAAGGGTACGATAAAAAATTATATACTTCACAATAATTTTATGGATAACTTAACAGAATATACATAACTATTCCAACAAATACAAATTAAGAAAGTAATAGAATAATAGTACCTATACAATCAATATAATCAGTCAATCAATGGCAAGATGTATACATACACACCTACATATTAATTAATATCTAGCCTAAGCCTAAAAAACTTTATAACTAATAACATATATATTGCTTTTATAATATTTCAAACGATACATATTTTTGACACTTTACAAATATTTTACGTATAGATGTTAAAAATGTTTTAGTTTTTGTCCCCATTGTAACGAAGATTATAGAAATTTATTATCAAATAAATAATTAAGTTTTTCGTAAAATTGGAATCATGTACAAGATAAGTGCAAATAACATTTTATATCTTTCATTTGAAACTCTCTTTCATAGCTGATTCTACTTTTCAAAAAAATGAAATTTATTGTTTTGTGTGTCCAGTAAACTTCCTCTTCTGCTTTTTCAGTTTTCTTCAAAATCAACTCAACTCTTCATATTTTCAAGAAACATAAATTCCAGAGTCCTCGCAAATATTTACGACTTTGGCTTACGCCTCAGCTGTAAACAACTTGCTTAGTACCTTAAAGTTTCACTTTTCGTTCTAGTTACATAAATAACTATTTGAATTTATAAGAAAAATTAACTTGAATTTCCCTATCAGACAACGTGAAACAAATAGCTTCTCATCTAATTTTTGCTTATGAAACTAATTAGCAATAACCTTTGTCTAACGCTGTCTGAAAACATAAATACTCACTCACAAATAAGGTTAATTTTCTTACAAAGCTAAGAGTCTTTGTGCCCTTGAGCCGAGCCCTAAGAGGATTTCGCTAAGTACCTGAAACTTGTCAAGCTTTGTATGAACGCCTACAAGCGGATGTCGAAGTTTTTGGAAAAATTTTATTAATAGGCTGTGAACTTCGAACGGCTAAACTAAAAGCAAAAGAAGAGGGGGGGGGGGGGGGTCGTGTCAATGAGTCTTAAGACTTTCATTAAAATGTCACTGTCTTGTAGGATATTAATTATACGAAGGTGTTTCATGTTGTTGACATAATTCGGGAAAGATGCAAACAAAAAACGAAATAATTAATTGCAGTGTATGAATGGGGAACAATTTGCATGGAGCCCTGATGCTACCAATTACTTTTTTGATGTGACAATATACTGTAGCGTTGCCAACCTTACTTTATAATAACCTATCCTACGTTATATTAGGTAGGTAATTACACTTTACACTTTTGCGTAACAGTAAAGTATGCAAAAATAATTAAATTTAAGTATTTAATGCATGAAACGAAACAGTGTCATACCATAGATAAATAATATCTTAAGATATTTTTTAATCATTCATCATACGTAATTTTCAAACAATTTATCGATATCAACTATGATACAGTTCTAGTTATCAAACTTTCAAAGAGAACAAACAATTGTTAACTAATAAATATGTATTTAGGACAATAAAAACTTAAATGTAAATAATACTTTTTTTCTTACAAATACTATTCTTTTTTCTTTTTGAAAAGACAAATTATGTTATTTTCCTCATAAAAAGTTGACAACCCTAATATACTGGGTGTTTCAATAAGCTTACTCACTATTTGTAATTATTGCATTGTGCCATTTTAAAGAATAAAATTGATAAAATCGGCAAAAAAAATAAATTTTATTAGCGATTCCCAAAAATTGGAACAAAATATAAATTTTTTAAATGGATCCATCTGTTTAATCTTTTATTGGAAAGAATACTATTTTTTTGTTTCAATAAGATAATGTTGTTTGTGAACAATTAGGTATTACCTAATGTCAGTTCTGAATAATTTTGTTTAAAAGCAATGAAAAAATGAGTGCTTAAAAATAAAAGTTTATCTGAGAAAATCAGAGAGGTCGTGTGGGTATTTGATGAGATACAATCCAAAGACAGCACAAAATGAAATAATTTAATTATTTTTAAACTTGAAATATTAATTAACTGTCACACTGGCAGTTAAAAACAGTAACAACTGTTTATTTACTTGATAGCGGAAATTAATCGAGGTAACGGTGTTTTATCAGTATAACTGTTCTCTATGGTTGAATTTTCAAGCGTTTTGCATCATGATTGGTTAAAAGTAAATATTTTCTTGGAACAAACAGATTCCTCTTAAATGAAGAGAAAAATTGATTTGAATAGTTCCAATCTGATTTCGTTTTCATTGAAAACTTTTGTATGTTTATTGTTTAATAATAGTATTCTTGTATGAAAATTTATTTAGGTTTGAAGGAACATATCAAAGTATTCAACTGAGACTCATTATTGGGACGAAGTAGTTTGAATAGAAGTAGTTTTAATAATATAGTTTTAAATAAAAACGTTTTGTTTCAAATTAAAACTTCTTTTTCATTATTTTTAAAAACAAAATTTAAAATATATTTATTTCATTTCAATACAGAAAAAAGAAGATAAATAAAATTTTATTTAAAATTAAAGAATCTAAATATTTTGTAAGAAATAAAATTTTCTTAAACGAATGCACACAAAAAAATAAGTTTTAATTGACAATATTTTAACAAAATTTTTAGTCACAGATAATCCACCGTTAATTTTTGTTAATTTAATAAGTTTCAAATTTGTTAGTAATTAACTAATTATTTTTGTGTATTTCGCAACTAAATAGTAATTAACATTTACTTTTATGTGCTTTTGACTAAATATTTCAGTAATTATATTGAAAATTGAAGCAGAACAATAAATCATAGTTATTATAACAAATTAAGTTGTTACAAAGGATATAAACTTTGTTTAACAATTTCAAATTGATAAGTTAGCTAAATTTATTCAGAATTAACAAATTTATTCAGAATTAATAAATTTTGAATTTAACGAATTGTCATATTTGTTCAAATTGTTAATTTAACATAATATATTTGTCAATATTAAGTAAAAATACTTAACCGCAAAATTAACAAATCGCAAATCAAATTTTTTACTGTGCATACTGAAAAAACTGAAAATTTTCTTGAAACAAGAAGTTATGACTATAGAAATTGATATTTTTATCCTTTTATTAATATCCGCTACACATTCAACGAATTTTACAAAACCACTTATGAACATTCTTTTTCCTCCGAGGCCCCATTCCGCGTCCTTTAGACTAATTCACCATTTCTCGTCTCTTCTTGTATTTTATAAAGCAAGAAAAAATAATGAGGATGGTCCTTCCCCTCCCAATCTCCCCAAAACACTCGCGTTATTTTTTATCCTTCGCGTTAAGTAATTAATTATTCAAGCAGGCAGAGTTAATTTGTCTTCTTCTTCCTTTTGCCGAGAAGTGAATTATTTTTCTTAAGATCCACAGGTTACGGCAGTTTCTGAATTATGTGATAAGTTGGGTAATAAATGTTACTATATTGCAGTTTTTAATTACGGCTGCTAAAGTTTTTAATTAGTAAAAGTGGAATTTTTAGCTCGTGAAAGTTAAAATATTGTTTTTGTTAAATTAAAAGTAACACTGCACGAGGGTATGAGAGAACAGGAGATAGAATATTTAATATTATCAGAAATTTACTTTGTTATAGAGGGTATGAAATTTTAAATACTTCTGAAGTAATTAGCAAACCGTCTTATCTTAAAATTTCATTTCTGTATAGTCACAATATCTATAACAACGTAACAAGTACATAATTTAAACCGGTACTTATGGCCAAACAAGCGCAGCATACGAAGCTGATACCCATGATCATAAAATATAAGTATTTTGATGAGGGCTGAAACATAAAGCGAGTTTATCAAGTCCGATTATAGAGTGATTCAATTGAAAGGATCACCACTAGGACTTCGGTTAAAGTAGACAAAAGTTGCAACACTAGCAGGCAAATTAGTAATCATTTTGTTTTCCGAAAAAAAAAAGTGCGCAGGTGGCAAAATATGGATAGTTATGGAAAGTTACATGCAGGGTGATTCATAACGTAGGGAAAAGATTTAAAGTGAAGCTAGGGGAGGCCAAACTAATGTCTTTTCTTTAATAAAGTTTTGACAAAAACTTAATAACAAAAAAGTTACAGCACATTAAAGTTGAATTACTTAATGAGCACTTGTTACAAACTACGGCAGTTAATTATATTTTAAATAGAAACTTGCAATACTTGAAAGTTAGGTGAACAATGTTTAGTTAAAAAAATTAATAGTGTTGTATTATTATATAACTCATGGCTATTTAATTTTTTTTTATTGTTCAAAAATTATACTGTCCACATAGCTGAGAGCCACTTAAAAGCTGGAAAACTAGTTGCCTTTGAAATTCATTTAAATGCCAATTCTAGTAACGTCAAATTATATTAAAATATAAGTGCAAAATTTTTAATACTTTCATTAACGAGGAATATGTAGATATTATTATGGTTTATGGAATAAGTTCATTAATAAAAAAAATATATACAATTCACTGTTTTTGCCATTATTTTTTGTTGGGTGCATAATTTAAAATTAAAATGATAGCAAATAGTCAAAATTGAAGGAAACATATTTCCATAGAAACGAAAAGCGGTATTCAATAGACGGGTGGGGTGTTAATTTAAAAGAACATTAATTTGTTGTAACTTTTTGGTTATTGAGTTTTTGTCAAAAGTTTATTAAGAAAAAAGCATTATGTTAGGCCCCTCTAGCTATACTTTCAATTTTTTCCGTATATTTTGAATAAATAAATATATCATCACGCCTTTTCCCATTATGGGTGCGGCACTCTGCTTACGCAGATTTCGATAAGTGATATATCGTATTTTTAAGTATGAAGTGCGGTTACTAGCCATTAAATCATAGCCCCCAAAGATGTTAGTGGAGGGGGAAACACGGAGCTATTTACCCCATGAATAACCCTGTATTTCCATTGTATAACCAGTGGCATTCATTTTATTATATTCGAGATATGACAAACTTATATTTCTTTAAATGGAACTAATAGTTAAAAATAGATCATAGATAAAAAGTTAATTTTTTCTGGTGTCAATGATGTACTACTTTGTACACTTCTAATAATATTTTACCTAAAAAATAATTAAATACCGTGAGTTTATAAATTCTATGAACAAAAAAAAACATTGAAACAAACGACTATCATTATCATTATGTGGGTTTCATATACTATACAAAAAAAGTTAAATTTAAAGTCTACCTAATTTATTTATGTTGGTATTAAATTTTTATTTGTTAATTAGTGAATATTCCACAAGCATGTTTTTCAGTCCCTTGAATACAATTTCACTTTTTTCACATCGACGTGTGTCGGTGTGTCGTGTAAGTGTGTGAGAGATATTTAATGATGATTTCTTGAAATTTCATATTTAAAATTTAAATGTTAAATTACAAGTTTACTAGACTTTGGTAATAATACATCAACCGGAAGTGGGAATTTACTTGAAGGACCGTTAGGTTTTTTAACACTTTCTCAGTAAATGTAATAAAAAAGAAAGAATAATATTTGCTACTTTTTTCTATATTTTGTACCGTTCAAAATTGTAAATAGGTGATTCTACTTACAGAATTTCAAGATAAAATATGCCGTGTATTGGTGCAAAAGAAAAAACAAATTTCAGAACTGAAAGCATGCCTATCTAGTCTAGACGAAACCCATGGTATGTAATCTTTACTAGGATACCAAAACGCTATTTACAAAATAGTTTTAAACTTCAATATCTTTTGCATTACACGAGCTATAGCCAATAACGATAACACGTCTCATCTCCTTTTCAACTATCAAAATAAGGATATTAAAAATTTATCTTCATTACACAAAGTAGTTGGCTGCGGCTCAAGATGTCCGCGAGACGCGAAATGGTATCCGCTCTCGCGTTCCAACACGTGTGGTGTAGTTATAGGTTTATACGTTTATAGATAGGATTGGGTGGCTGGATACGGTGTGACGGTGTGTCATATTGATTCCTGGTGCATTATATCGCGTGGAGATATGAGGATGAGGATCGTATGACATGGGTAAGACGAGAGCTGATGGAGGATCGATTTAACGGAGTCGGTGTGGTATTATTTCGAAAGAACATTTTTATTTATTTACGAGACGTGATCGTCACCTTGTTGAACAAATGAATCTGAACATGTTAAATTATTACTCTCGACAATCATTTGTCATATACGGTGTGTTTCAATTTTGAGGGTCGCCATTGTGATCTCGAGAACTAAATGAGGATTTTGGTTAAATTAGACAAAAGTTGTCACACGATGGACTAATTTAATAATGTTCTTGCTTTCTCTAAAAAAAATCATAGGTGACTAGATATAGACCAAGAAACCAATTTTTGTAATTTTTTTCATTTTTAAATTATTTTTACCTCCCGCCTACCTCTAGGTAAGGTAGGTATTGTTTTTGGTCAAAAAATTGTGTACTGAGTTTTCAATGAATAAGCACGTTTTAGGGTCCGTACAATACGATTTTACTATTTTCGTCTGTATGTATGTATGTGTGAGTGTGTATTCTGTGGCAATTATTTCGTCTATACTATATTACCAAAAAATACAATTTTGTGAATTTTTTCTTCTTATATTTAAATGAAGAGCTATTAGATTTTGGATAAAATTGGTCCACCGGAAGTAGCAGTTTACGAAGCCCTTAACAGTTTTTCGTGTTGATTATTTTGATTACACTAATTTTATTAATTTTCATTAGATTTAGAGATAATAAAATATAAAGAAATTAGATTTCATCAATCTTGCATTCCTTGTACACCATGGAAACACTTAAAAATTTTAATTTTTTTACGAAATGTGACACATGTCATTCTGATTGTGAAGTTGTTTTCTTAGTAAAATATATGTCAACAAATTAAATAAATATACGAAATAAAATTAAATTTCTCAAATATAAATAGAAAATAAACAAGGTATGTTTCTATATCATCAAATACTATTTTATACCGTTAAAGAGTAGTATTGGGCGGGAGGTTATGTGTCGGCCACATCAGATTTTTTTAATTATTACATAATATCTGAGAAAAATGTATCAAATAAAAATAAGGTACATATTATTATTACTATCTAACGAGTGTCGTATAAAAATAGTTTCTTCTGTGGCTCATATTCGAAATATGCCACATACTTATAAATTTTTAAATGTAACTAAAGTATAAAATATTACAGCAATATAGATTTTATTTTTCTCTTTTCAATGATGTATAATTTATACACTTCTAGCAATATCTCACGTAAAAGTAATTAAATATAAATTTGTATTTATCTGACGATGAGTTTATGTATAGTTTTTTGTTAAACTAGATAGGAAAGCGCTTTTTTTCGCACTCGAGCTCAAATTTTGCCTCATGAGCGCAGTGAATGAGGCAATTTTTTCACGATATGTTTCTAAAAACGATTTTCTCGGAACTTAAATACACTTTGACACGTTAAAAGTTAGGTTATCAGACACAAGACTGTGTAACAGTGTTGACAATGAACTAATCTTAAATCTAAATTAAAATTGTCAAATTGTGAATTAATATAGAAAATACATAATTGTAAGATAATTTAAAGTATGTATATCATTGAAATAAGGATTTTTAATAAAATTAGGAATTTATTTATAATTTTTATAATATATTTTTTGTAAATAACATTCATATTGGTAACACTTCTATATTTTCCTCTATAGAGAGGAAAAACACATTTTCCTCACAATTTCGGGAGAAAACCTTGTGGTTTCCTGGCATGTCGAAAAAAAAAATTTTTACAGAAATAATCTATGTTACATTTAGTGTAACACATAAAATTTTATAAAAACGTACGTAAAGTACCAACATTACGCATTACTTGCCTTTCATAAATAACAATAGTAAAGCTTTTCTTCATTGTAGTAGAAAAATGTTAGTATAAATCTTCGTAAAAGTATATATGATCCTAAGAACATAATAGAAAACAATCCGTCCAAAACAAAAACTCACAATTTAGTTTCATATCGGAAACATCCCCCACAAAACAAAAGAAAGTCTCTAGCCCAACGACATATAGACATCATAAAACAAGACAACATCAAAAAAGAGAATTATTACCGTAATCTCATCGCAGCAGGTTGGTTTTTCACCACGATCCAATACTACTAGCCCTCGCAACCTCAAACACAAAAAGTTCCCAGAAATAAACCTTCGATAACGTAAAAATATCAGTCGTTCTTCAGACAAACGCACGGACAACAAATATAGTTAATTCGTTTTTAAAGAAGACAAACAGAGCACGTTTAGCTGCGATTCCATTATCGTTAAAACAATAATACTGGGTCGAATAGTGAACCTTGCAATGGCATCGCATCTTGTTCAGTGCACGAAAGATACGTGATTTCAGAATAACATTTTCTTGGAAAATAACCAAGGAAGAGAGGAAGATAGGGGCTTCAGACTCCGATGAAATCAAAGTTGCATTTATGTTTTGTTGTGTCGTACGATTGACAAAGAAAATCAATGACAGTTTGATTGGCTAACTTAAAGGTAAATATCTTTTAGGATTCTACACCAGGAGTTTATTTTATCAGTATACGTAGGATATGAATTATTACCACAGTTACAGTCAAAGTGATTGACTCCAAAGTATTGAAGCGTCTCTTGCTTATAAGGAAATTTACATGGATTATTAGTCAACAATTATAGTGAAAGAAAAATTCCAAGTTTAAACAAATTTCTTATTTGTGTAATTTTTTATGAAGATGGTAAAGCGGACTAACTACTTTCGACCATGCTCTTCAGTGGAATTCGAACTCACGACCTCTGGCGTACTAGGCTAATGACATAGCAACTACACCACCGAGATCAGCTAATTTGTTATTATTTCAGTTATTATTTTAAAAATAACCAAATTTAAGGTACAAATAAATTAAGTACAATAATTTTCCATTTGTTCAAATCAGAACAATTTTTTTATTAGTTATTCTAAAAGTGTTAATTGGGCCAAATGATATGATTCTGGGCTTGTATATAATATACTGTATCTATATGGAAGAAGATTTCGGACATATTTAAAATTAAATAAAATAATGAATTGACTTTTGGATCTACTCTCATAAGAATAACTTCTCGATTTAAGAAAATTTTCAGTTTTCCTTTTGTATGCCTTCATTGAAGAAAATTTTCTTTCTTACAAATTTATTAGGTTCAATTCAAAAAAATATTAATTTTGAATATACATTTCATTAATCTTCTTTTATCTGCATTGACAGAAAATGAATATAATTAAAATTTTATTTTTAAAAATAATGAAAAAGAAATCGTTTTAATTTTAAACAAATAGTTATTTGTTTAACTAGGCATCAAAATACCAGATTTACAGCAGAGGCTGCCGAAGCTGTAAATCTGTGTTTGATGCCGAGTTGAACACATAATTTTTTTGCCGATTTGGAATTAATATTAAATTAATGATTATTTTATACAGATATTTTGAAGATTATCGCTGTCAAATTACGTTGCCATGCGTGTGTTTACAGACTGTTAGCAGTCCGTGAAGTGTCATCTTTAATATCAATCAGCAAAAAACGTTTTAGTTAAAATGGTATCCTTTTGAATTAAAATTACTCCCATTCAAAATACTTCGTCTCCAAAATGAATCTCAGTTGAATACTTTCATATTTCTTCAAAGCTAAATTAATTTTCATACCAGAATATTTACCAAACTTATAAAAGTTTTCAAAAAATAAATAAATATATCATCACGCCTTTTACCCATTATGGGTGTGGCACTCTGCTTACGCAGATCTCGGTAAGCGATATATTTTTTCGTATGAAGTGCGGTTACCAGCCGTCAAATCATAGCCCCCAAGGATGTTAGTGGAGGGGGAACAACAGTGGTAAATTTAAATTGGCAACTGTCACACTGTGGGATTCGAACTGAGGATCTCACAATCCACATTATTTACTCCATATAAAAGTTTTCAATGAAAACGAAATCGGATTGACACTATTCAAATCAATTTTTTTTTTCATTTAAAAGGAATCTGTTTGTTTCAATAAAACATTTTTATCAGTGCATGTATAATAAAACTTTTTACTATTAAAAAAAAAGAAAATACAGAGAAGTCCATAAAATAATACCCAAAATATTAGGCTTAAATAATTATTATGTAAAATTGATAACTTAACAATCAAATGTAACTCAATTCATAAAATATTTCATGATATAAATAGAATTACATGTTTCCTATATACTATTATATCCGGTGTAATTAATATATAGTGTTTATACATGAAATTAATTAATCATTTAATATTTATAATACCTTCCATTATTTATGTTGTTAATTATAATAAAATGCATCGCGATTAAACATTAACCAAATTTCATTAGCTCGTCTAAAAGCTGTCATTCATAACATTGAAACGTATGACATAATGCTTCACCGTCAATTAATTTATCAAGTAAAAATAATTATGGTGCTCTTCAAAATTGTCAGCATTATTGTATACACATACGAGTTAAGTGGGTATACAAAATAAATACATCATCACGCCTTTTACTCATTTTGAATGTGACAATCTGCTTAGAATAGATCTTGGTTAGTAATATATTATAACGTTCGTGGGTTTAAAACGTTTTTTATTTAAACTAAAAGAAATATTGTTAATAACAAATAATCAATAAATTATTATAATAAAGAATAAAAGTTAATTAACACTAGGTGTATAATACTAAAATAACAAATCCGAAAACTTATACACTAACACTTATCTCTACTGTAAATAAACACTATTATTTATATAAACTAGCCGAGCGATATTTATTTATGACGATATATTTATATTCAGACCAAGCGATATATTTATGTTCACAAGTTCATCATAGTAGCTTCGGTATCAACTGAGTCAACTGACTAACTGAGTCAACTCAACTAACTGACTGCCTGTTCTCGGTGATTCGCTCTTTTATTTATCACGTTCCTTGTTTCTATAAATGCCTGGAATATTGTTTATTGTGGAGCGAGCGGACTAGTTCGAACAAGCCGGCGTTGCGTCTTTTACTCGGCGGCGTAAGCCGACAAGCTTCAACTTGTCATTGCCGCGTCCGTTTCAATATTTTTGCCCTTGAGCAGTATATTATCCAATAACAATCCCCAAAGATGATAGAAGATTGAAAAATGAAAAACATTTATAATAATTAATTTAAATTGGGGTGAAATTCAACACTTTCATTAAAAATACCAAATGCCTAATTATATTTTTCGACAGCAATGCTCAAATATCACGGCAGCGTCATCCCACTATTTTCCTTTATTTACCCGATGCTAAAAATGACAAAAACGGACGCGGAGTCAATTACCAATAATCCAATTACCAAATTATCATTTCATTTCGTGGGAGCATCAGCATTCTTTTGTTCTTTTCGATGGACTTCAAAGCAGTCGAACAAGTTTTCCAACTTCAGGCCAACGTGGCGGAGACTTAAATTACGTGCAATTAAAACTTCGTATTTTTAATTGCGAGAGAAATCTGCACGAATATCTAATTCCGAATTAAAAAAACTTATTTTGTTTAACACTTTTACGGCGGGTTTTCTTACGAGAAAGTTGAGATTTTTTATTAATAATTATTTGAATATTAAAGGAACTTAGTACAAGTAAATGCAGATTAATATATTACTAATGTTTTGTATACATTCAGATTATTTTTACGGGAGTAGCCTTTAGGCTCATGCTACAAATCATACGAGAATGAAATGGACATTTCATGCGAGTTGTACACTATACTTTTTCTAAGACAACTATATTACGTATTTCCTAATTAATTTATATTTTAATAATAATAGTATTATATTCAATGAGCATGTAATTTATGATATTACTCATTCGAATGAATAGTTCCCATAATTTACGATAAAGAAAGATAGTAAATCCATAATTCACGGTTATTTTAAAGACGTAATATGGATCACCAAGCAATCGCCGTAGTCAGTTGTTATTGAGTATTTTTATGTTGACGTTTTTCAACGTGTGTTTTCAACGAATTTCGATGATTTTCAAAAGTGATTTCCGGATTTACAGGAGTAGAAAAAGTAAAGTATTGTATACCCGTGCGAAATGAGTGCCATTCCATGCTTCTACCATACAATATTCTTTGATATAATTCAATTTAGGCACTACAATAATCAACATCAATGTCAAACCTCACACACGTGTCAAGGAAATCAATTGATATCCAAATATTTCCTCTTATGGAACAATGGCCATTATTAAAGTTTAAATTAAATTGGAACAAATCAGATAAATGTTATAATTGAATATTGCGAATAGTGTCTATAGCTGAGTGCAGACAATAATGATAATCCTTTATCTAGAAATGAAATAAACTAGATACGTGTACTGATACTTGAATAATCGTTATCTCAATTTGTTATTGTCATTGGTAGTTGCTAAGTGAGGAAAAAACATGAAAAAATTGCATCACTCATATTGTGTACACATAAATATTTTCTATAACACTGTTTCGGAAACTACGCATTCTACAAATAAAAATTGGTATGGAATCACTAACAATCCATACGCCGCGTATGGAATATTTTCGACGAATCAGAGCCGCGATATATGAAGTATTTTGATTCAGTTACTATGGTTACGTCTGTTTGTTTTAATTTAATTATTTCAGTTAGACGTTTTCAACAGTTTTATATTTGTATTTTTTGTATAATTATTTTAGCGGTTACCAACACTGCGTTGCTCAAAATTGTCGTATATGGGTTACTTCAGTGACGATTTCTGAGCTTTTTATGACGATTTTTGAGTACTTTAGTGTCATTTCAAATAAAAATCATTATATAACAATTTGTTAATCAAGCTAGTGCTTAAGATAAAAAATGATCAAAAAAGTTTTCGAAATTCTGTTAATACTGTTTCTTTATGGACTAGATACGTGTCAAATTAAAAAAAATAATTTATTCGCATAGATTTAACAATAATAAAATAATAAAATAATATATATTGTAATAAAGAATACAAAAACGGTACAAAATAAAAACTAATAAAAATATCAATAAATTCATGTGTTTTTATCCTTTCTTTGTTACCTGAATTAATTTATCAAACTCCGAATTTTTGAAAAAATCTTGCAAATCATTATTTTAATTAAATTCGAAAGGATTTTTCTATTTAATATGAGTCATCCTGGAAAATGACATCCTACATCCGAATATGGAAATAATTCTTCTTGTAAAATTCTTGATATTACGATAATTATTTTCTGGCAACAAAGAATACACTTTAATTTAGTTTTCATTTTTAGTTTAGCGTATTGTCTGATTGAAAATCTATCAATTCTAGTTGCATATTTACATAAACGTCATCAGCAACGATCTCGAAAGGATTTTGAAGTAAAACAAATGATCTTTGAATCGCTCATTTAAGTTATTTTGTGGCAATGTAATTTTCTCTATACAATAGATTTCAATAACGAACCCACATGCGCGCTATAAAACGTTCTGCTTAAAAAGATCGTTTCTTGGGAAGTTATTTTTGCAGTTAAAAATGTCATAAATTATTTTGGGATGTATTTATATATTTATACATAAAGTAATATTTATTTTTTGAATTTTTTGGACATTGTGAGATTTCTTGCACTAAAACCTGAACCGGTTCACCAATTATCATAAAATTTCGCACACTAAAATATTCCTGCGAGCTGAATCGAATAGTATAATCACTGATATATTAATATCTTTATGTCATACTGGTTACTTATGTTACATTTTTCGGACTATTTATCGTACGAAAAGTGAAACTTTAAAGTCCTAGGACTTTAAAGTAAAATTTGACTTTTAATTGGTTCATTATTTATAAACAAATACTTGTTCCTATAGAAATGGTTATTTAGCCTACTTATATCAACTCATATTTCTATGAATTTTTGATAATTTCTGTTAATAAATTCTATAATTTAACAACTTTAGTAACCAGTATGAAATAAAATTTTGTATGTACCGCTAACGAAAAGTGACTTTAAGGTCCTCGCAAGTAATTACGGCCTCGGCTACCCGCCTCGGCCGTAAACAACTTGCTCATACCTTAAAGATTCACTTTTCGTTCTAGATACATAAAATACTATTATTTTTCGATATTATCGCCTATTCAAAATTTTGAAAAAGTCTAAAATCTTCGAAACTTGTAACAAATTTCTATTAGTCATAAAATACAGCAAAACGCAAAATTGAAGACATAATTGAGATATACAGTAAATTTGTAAGATAGATCATCTCAAAGTTGACCCTTGTAAAACCACAAAAACTAAGACAGATATGGGAATGCGGGATCTGCGCAGAATTACAAAATAACTTATAATACCCGTTAAAATTGTAAATTTATTACGCTTCTATACCTGTTATTTTCCAAACCCAATCAAGGTTCCTGGAATGAATCGCAGTATCGCAAACAAAACATCGATTTTTTATACCTACAGACACATTTCACATAAATCATGAATTGTATCGACGCGTCCCGTTGCCAAAATTTGTGCGGTTCGCGATATTATATGACAGTGTTATCATTAAACGGCACGCGATTTGAATGAAACTGAATATAAAACCGATCAGTCGTTAGTTATCGGATCAGAACTGATTACGGAATCAATAACAGTGAAAAGATATTACGTATAACTGTGATTTAGTGATGAATGAAAATTGTTTTAGTGGATAGCTCAGTGAAATCCAAATTTAAATGTCAACAATTATTAGAGGAAAGTGTCCAAACATGGAATACCAGTTTTTCTTTACCAAAAATAATCATGGTACAAATTACAGACCTTTAATGATATCAGTCATGCATTTTTGCATAATTCAGTACCAGTTTTTTGTTTTTAATGTTAATTGATATTATTATAATTGTACACAAAACAAATTAAATAATAATAAAGTAGCTAATTATGGAATAGCTACCCAAATATGGAGAATTAGACACTTTTTTTAATAACATGAAACAAAACTTGTATTTTTCTTCAATAAAAAGTAGCTTAATTTACTTACAAAAATCTCAAATTCAAGTGACAAACTCTGAAGCAGCGAAGTTCCTATTCCATAATTAGACCCCAAGCGATTGTCCATATTTGGAATTTCAGACCCGTTCAAATTTGTCATATGTACAATAAATAGTTTCGAAAATATTAAAAGAAACATAAACAAAACACGCTAAACATATAATCACATTATTATGTCCAACGAATTAAAATAATAATTTTACTTTTTATAGTATCAATAAAACAAAACATTCCTGCCACAGCGACAGCAATCATCCTACAGGTGAGATGAAATGATTGGGATACTAAACTATTTGTTCTAGAGAAATGATAGTATTCCACATTAAGGATCCTAATCCATATTTGGTCACTTTTCTCTAAATTGGAATTGAAAGTAGATTCCTATATTGTCTTATTAAAAATAAATAAATCCACATAAGGGAAATATTAATCAATATTTACATAGCATAATTAACTTATGACGGCACTACTGCTAATAATAATTGTGCATTAAAAAATCTAAATAATTCTATGTTGAATATAAATACAATGTGTTAAAAAAGTTCGGGGACGGTCAAATATATTGAGAAATATACATCGGGGTGCACTTTGAAATTTTAAATGGGAACCCCCATTTTTACCTCCCGCCACATCCTGTAAGGAAGGTATAGTAATCATGCTAAAAATTGGGTAGTGAGTTTTCAGTGGATGAACACGTTTTAGGGTTCCTAGAATATGATTATAATAGTTTCGCGATGATGTCTGTGTGTGTGTCTGTCTGTCTATCAGTCTGTGTGGATCTCTTAAGTTACGGTTTCTCAAAAACTACTAAACTGAAAATTTTGATATTTTGTATATTTTAATTGCATATCCTTTGGAAGAGCTGATTAGTTTTTGGTGATAATCCAATATCCAGTAGTGGTAGTTTACTTGAAGCCCTATCAAGTTATTTTAAAATATCTCAATAAATTATGGTTTAAAGAAAATTTTATTAGAATAATGTTTCAAATATTATTATCTACAATTATTGCTTGAAATATTTTCCTCTTACGGTCACCATTTACGAATTACAACACGTTAAATAAAAATTATATTTTGATATTTTCGTTTAAATCTGCTAACCTATGTTTTTTGAAAAAGCAAAACAACGGTTTAAAAACGTCATTTTACGACATGTGTCATAATTTTTTGAAGGGATGAGCGTTTCTTGATAGTGGTGGTTCGTGTTCCTGCATTGTTCGATAAGAAATCTATAGTGGGAGGTTTTGTGCTGCCTACAACAGACTTTTTATTGTACATTCGGATAGTACGACTAAAACTAAGTAGGTTTTGTATGAAACTACCCCCAGGTGGTGGCAGTGGGGGAACGTGCTTGGTGACATAAGATAGGTTTTTGAAAAATATTAAACAATTGTTTTTTGTTATTTCTCGAGATATTTCACCGTCCCGAAACTTTTTGTACACCTAGTATAATGTTTCAATTTAGAGACTCACCATTGGGATCTCAAAAGTTATAAAACCAAGACTTTTGTTAAATTAGGCAAAAGTTGTCACACTAAAATCTAATTTAATAATGTTTTTGTTTGTCCGAAAAAATGTATAGGTCACCAGATATAACCAACCTTTTTGTATTTCGCTCAATTTACAAAGCCTCGTCTAATGCCTCGGCCGCAAAAATATGAGTTCAACGCAAAAAGTCCTGTTTCAACTCCTAGTAACATAATATACTATTATTTTACTTTTTCTTCCACAATGCAAACATATTGTAAATTTTTGTATTATTGGGACAAAGTCTAAAATGTCAACCCCAACCTGATTAAGAGGTCAGAGGTCAAATGTTCAGTGTTCACAAACTACAGACGATTATAACTCAAGCTATGTATACCATAATCGCATCAGAACTTATTAATTATGTTACTAGTTCAGATTATAATGTTTAGGAACTATTTGTCAAAGTTGGTATCACATTTTCTGATAAATTAATGTAATTATATTGTCCTACAATAACAATTAAGTGTTAATATTAAAATGAATTCGAAAATGAAAACATACATTTTGTTATTGTTTGTAACATCAATGAATGAAGTACTGATCCCGACCTGGGATAATACATAATTAAATTTTTATCTTCAATTTTCCATTCGCTTTATTAAGTACCGCATTATATTTCAGAGAGGGTAGATAATGAAAGCGCGAAACGAGATAACAAGTGCATTTCATTATTAAGCAGGCCTTGGCTCAAAGCAAAATAGAAATTGGACTCATTTTACACAATTTACAAATTATTTTCCAAACACAAATTTATATTTCATTTACATAATGTCTTCGCAAACATAGTCTAAGGAGCGGGTAAAGCACTTGCCCCTACCCCAATTTGGACAACCAATAGCAAATATTTGTGAAGATTATATTAACTTTAAAACTTTTTAGTAAATATTTTTGAGTATGTGAATTTTTCTTCTATTTAAAAATATTTCATTATCAATATAATTTATCGGGATTTAAAGATTCACTCATTTACATTTAAGAAAGAATATCAATGAATAAAAAAATATGTTCCTTATTAAACCCCTAAAAAAACACTTTGATATTGTTCCCCAATGAAAATGCTAAAATCCCCGAAATCGTGCCATTGAAAATAGTTGTTTTCAATGAAGAAAATAGTGCAATTGGTACACTCATAAAAATAAATTCTTGTTTCAAAAAAATTTTCAGTTTTCTTTTTGTACGCATTCGTTGAAGCAAATTTTATTTCTTACAAAATGATTAGGTTCAATCCAAATAAAATATTAATTTGAATATACATTTTATTTATCTTCTTTTTCAGCATTGAAAGGAAATGAATATATTTTAATTTTATTTTTTAAAATAATGGAAATGGAGTAGTTTTATTTTCAAACAAATTTTTTTTTTACATACAAAACGATGTCATTTTAAATTTAAACTTCTCCTATTTAAACTACTTCCCCATAATGATTCTCAGTTGAATACTTCTATATGTTCCTTCAAAACTAAATTAATTTTCATACAAGAATATTTATTAAACCTACAAAAATTTTCAATGAAACGAAATCGGATTGGCACAGTTCAAATCAGTTTTTCTCTTCATCTAAGAGGAATCTGTTTGTTCCAATAAAACATTTTTATCAGTGTAACTCTGATATTAAGGCTATTCTGTTACTTACCTGTTAATTTTTAAGTGCTTGTTAACCAATGATAGCAGACGTCACTGAATAAACATTGAAAATTTATTTTGACATATTTTTATATTGGCTATAATTTTTAACGGGGCGTTAAAAATTAACAGGTAAGTTACAAAATAAGCCCCATCATCCGTTATCCACATATTTTGTATTATCAATGCAATAATACTGATCCGTGATTACAATGTCACAAAGAATCATTTAAGAATGAAGCCTTATAAGCATTATGTGTAAGAATTTGTCATTCTGTAATTCATACCACCATTAAAAAATAAAAAGCTCTACATACAGTGTGCTTATAGACCTTCTTAACGATATATTTGCAATGTGTTTTAGCCTTATAAGAACAGCGACATACAAACTAATTATTTGTTGTATGTAACAAATCAATAAATCAACGTGCCCGAAATATTTTCATACTTTTTCAATTTTGTTAAGGGGTCATGAAAGGTGAGGTCTGCAGGACATTTTGTGGCAGGCCTCACAAAAGTGTTTGAAGCCGAAGAACCCCTGGGACATCACAGAACACGGCCAGGTTCGTAAACCCCATTTTAAACTTATCCACTGCGGTACCAACTCTTGAAATTTAAAGGAAGAAAAATCTTACGCTTTCTTGTATTTCAACAAGCTTCCACTTACTAACATTCAACTTTAATAATTCTGAATTAAATGTCTTAAAACTTAAACAGTAATTGATTCTTACAGCTACTCCTGTGGTTAAAAGCCTCCATGTTAGTGAGAGCCGCAACAAATTAGGTAAATAGCGTGATATTGTTTATGTACTCATATAGTAAAAAGTATTGTTTCACGTAGCATAAATAACATCCGAAATGACCATTTCGCAGTTTTCCAACAGATAAGTGCTCGATAAATTTCGGCGTAAATTTTTTAGTAAAAAAAATTATACAATAGAATAACTGTATTTCTGATAACGTGTGCGAAAGTAACCAGTCACAATGGGGTCTTTCACCATTTTTTTTTATGAAACTTTATCTATATTGAAGACTATCTACACTTTTAAAAAGTCTTAATTGTTATTCATTAAGCCACAATGATTTTTTTTTAAATGTTGTGACGTCATAGTAGAGGTGTTGCTGGATCTAAAACAGTACAGATTGTAAATAATTGTAGTCATATATTTTTTACTTATTTTATTATTATTATTACAATAAAATAGAACATCTATGTAACAAAAATTATTTAAATCTCTACTGTTTTAGATCCAGCAACACCTCTACTATGACGTCACAACATTTTTGGCTTAATGAATATCATCTCTGGAATGAAGCATTTACGGACATTTGCTCAAATGAACTTGTCACCTTATTTTTAGGTGTTTCAGTTAGGCCGTTTAAATCTGGGACACCCTGTATGTATAAGAAAGTAGTGTGGTGCTCACACCGATTCTTGTTTCTGTTTCTTGACATAATAATTATAAGCCACTTTCAGAAATCGGCATCCCGTAACCAAAACAGATATAGAATGTGTTTTATTTGATTAAAAAACGGCCAAATGTTATCCTAAAACTAATACAAAATCGCAAAAAAACGTGAACACATTAACACAACAACAAAAAGCAATAATATTGATTTAAAACGGTTAATTATTAACTATTGTTTCTTGGAATACAGGTACATGCCGCTATGGCAGCTAAATTATTTTCCCCTTTCCTCTACAAATTTGTAACTGTCCGACCTGCCACCAATATTCGAGTTTTTTACCAATACAAAGATTGTTTAATAATAATGAAACAATATGTCCATATTACGATTTCAATTCGATATTTGAATTAAACTAGGTATACCCTTTTATATACTTTATCTGATCACTCAATATGTATGTGAAATAATACTCTAGAGTCTAGAGTTTATGATTGTGCATGTCGTGTCCATAAATATTTAGTTCCAAATAAAAACAAAGCAAAAACTTATTATGATAAGAACATAAATTGTAGTTTGTAGTTTTCAACCTCACATACGTATCAGTATCACCATATTATGATTTGTCGGGGTTAATGTCCGCTTCATGCACCATGCCACACAATCGTGTTATTCTGGTCACGCATGTCATAAAGCTACGTATGAAATCGAGCATTTTCCTTGCGTACCCACTTTCACGTTGAGATTTACTAGATGTAAGTGTGTGTGCGTGTGCGTGTGCGTACTATATCTCACTAAGTGAAATGATGCATGCAGCGTGATAAGCCTATTCACTTATTCACAACTCTTCATACTATGGAAAAACTACCTGAGCGCTTTAAACTAAACTAAATGCTCGTATTGCACTAGTCAAGTTCATTTGATGTACATTGACAGAATGTTTAAACAATTTTCCAACCAAAGCAACAAAACTTAATTACACTATACTCAACTAATCATAGAGTATATCCACAAAGAACTATGCATACAAAAAAATACATAACCTCCCTCCTAAATAACTTTCAAACGGCACAAAATAGAGAAGAAAGTTTCAAATAAAAATTGTAGATAATATTATTCTACATATTTTTTAATAGAATAAAATTTAACGCAAGTCAATTATCGTTTTCTTATACGTAACTTAGTATAAAGAAGTACAGCAATCATGAAAAAAGTCGAATGTAAGATTTACATAAATAATCTATTAAGTGCTAGTTTGATTTCCACAGGTAATCAAACTAGCATTTGTACAGTGTATATAAATACTCGTTAATTTTATTTGCAATCCTTTTAAGAAAACCGGTGCACCGAATCTGATTATTGTATAAAAACTGGAACCATAATCATAACGGAAATTTTATTTCACGATAATCAAAACCGAAACACAAACGAATATTTTTTTACTTTCTTATATAAAGTATAAGGAAGTATTGGAATCACAAAAAAAATTGTTGAGATTTTTGCAGAAATTTTGACGTCCACTGAATCCGTTAAGACCAATTTCTCAATGATGTCTGTGTGTGAGGATGGATGGATGGATGGATGCATGTCCGTGTGCGCAATATCTCATGAACGAGACGAAACTTGGAATTTATAAGTATCATGAAAAAATGAAGAACTGAGTTAATTTTGAATGAAATTGATAAACCGCATGAGGAAGTTTACTGGACATACAAAACAGTAAATTCCATTTATTTCAAAAACAGAATCAGCTGTAAGAAAAAGTTTCAAATAAAAGATGTTGGCAAAAATATTTGAAATATAAAATGTTATTTGCACTTTTCTTGTACATGCTTCCAATTTCGAGAAAAACTAAATTATATATTTAAGAATATATTTCCATAATCTTAGTTGCAATGGGAACAAAACTAAAACATTTTTAATATCTATGTGTCAAACGTGTCAAATATTTGTTAAGTGTCAGAAATATGTGTCGTGTGAAAGATTATAAAAGTAATATTTGTATTACTAGATATTAATTAACATCAATTTTAAAATAAATTCATAGTTTTAATGAGAACAAAAAATTAAACAGGTTTAACATCTATATATGAAATAATTGTCAAAAGTCATACGTGTTCAGTTGGTTTTATTTGTATAAGAAAGTAGTGTGGTATCACACCAGATTTTTATATCCTTGTTTGTAAGTCTCATGGACGTAAATAAATATAGTGAATTTTACGTTAAAAGTAGGAAAATTTGCAATTACAAACTAGCTCTCCCAGAAATGTACAAAAGGCGTGTTGATATATTTTAATGTATACGGTATCCCCCAGTCTATCGTTTCATCTTCACATTCGTGAAATAAAATATTCAAAACCACACCTCTTACGCACAAATCTTCCAGCTCTGGTGCCAGCAACGCAGCGACAATCACATAATGCCGCAAATCAGCAGATAAAAACCGCATTAACTCTGCCATTATTATTCTAAATTAAACGTTACACACTTCGTTCACGCACTACCAAATACCTACTATTTTAACGAGCCAATCCGAGAGGAGATAGACTCGGCAGGAAGAAGGAAAGAGATGGGGAGAACTGGAAGTCTGCTTTAATGCAAACATACGCTCCCAGAGGACATACATACATACGAATCTACAGTATCTCTGCCTAGTAAACATATGTACAGGATGGTGATTTAATTATAAAAAATATATTCCGTTTTTTGTGCTGGGTGGTGCAATACAGAGAAAAAAAATATATCTTTTTAATTATTTTACTCTACATCCTTTTATTTATTGAGATATATCCAAATATCATAATCGATTTTTTGACCTGACAAAAAATTATACAATATATTTCAATTAGGAGGTTTTTAAATTGATATCTCGAGAACAATAGAGCCACGACTTCGAGTAAAATAAACACAAATTGTCACCCTCGAAAGCCAATTTAATATTGATTTTTTTCAAAAAAAAAAATGCAAGGGTCACTAAATATATAAAAAAAAATGTTTTGCCAATTGACATTAAAGATGACACTTCACGGATTGCTAACAGTCTGTAAAATGTCACATTTATGCCTAGGCTGTAAAAATATTTTACATAACAACCGCTCAACAAACACATAGCAACCGTCAATAAATACATAGCAACCTTTCAACACATGCATGGAAACGTATTTTGACAGCAAAAACCTTCAAAATATCTATATAAAATAATCACTAAATTAACATTAATTCCAAGTCGGCAAAAAAATATCTGTTCAACTCGGCTTCGCCTCGTTAATGAAACGGCAGCCTCTGCTGTAAATCTGGTATTTTGATGCCTAGTTAAACAAGTAACTATTTTTAATCGTATGATGAGAAAAATATTTCAAAAAAGTGCATATTACTACTGCACTAAAGTTTAACAAAGTGGCGTAGAAAAATAATATTTTTTAAAGTTTTGTTCACAATTGGAAACATTTTGAACAAATTCAACTTACAATAGAACTTGGGTATTGGGTCGTCTTTGCGTACTATACAAAATTGTTTGATAAACAACCTCTTCTAGGAAAACATCAGATAAAAAAATAATTTGGAAATTTTGTAAAGGTGTATTTAGCTGTAATATATCAGCAGGTAATAAGCTGCTTCCCTCAAATTTTACATTTTCTATCTCAGTTTCTATAATTAATTATCCTTTTTCCACTTCAAATTTTTTTTATGTTGGTCAAATTGGGAGGAATGACCTAATTGGCAATTGACAAAATGTATATAATGTTCCCAAATGTTACAACATGATTGCCATGAATGTAAACTGCATAAGAAAAGAAAAGAAGAATTTTACATTGTATGTTCCCAATCGGGAACAGTATGCAATAGAGGGTTAAGTTGACTAGTGGTGTTCAAGTTTATATAACGATTATGTTTTTCAAATTTCATATTTACAATTAGTATGTCTAAGTTACAAAATAATTATATTTTGGTACCAATCCATCAATCAGAAGTGGTAGTTTACCTGAATGCCTATAAGGTTTTTCAAACAAATAAGTAAATAAATGATTTATGTTCAATGTTGTTATAATACGAATAATGAAATATAATTTTTATTTGCAACTTTTTTCATATTGTTTATTTAAAACGAGAGGTTTTGCGTTGAATAGATCAGATTCATTTTATTGAAGAAATTATCCAACCGGAAAGGTAATTCCGTCACAAATGAATATAATTTTCTATTCAACAATTTCGTGACAGGAATTAAAACATTTTTAAATAAAGGAATGTATGAGACATCCTGTACAAAATAACACATATGAGTATATATCTTTTCCTTTTCAGCAGATTTGGGATTTGTGCGAACCTACCGCGTCCTTTTATTTTGCACATGGAATGAATGCCGGGCTGAGCGAGAAGATAAAATTTAGATTTGGTTTTTTGTGAAATATTTGCCAGAGTATAAGATCTAAATGTTGTTTATGGTACAGAATTTTTAAAATGCGAAAAAATGTGTTCTGCGTATCAGATTATAAACACGTACATTGTAATTTATTTTAATCCCAGTATAACAATAATTTTTTATAAAGAAACGAGAAAAACGGAAAGAGGATATTTTATTTGTTTTGATTTCTAGGAAGCAACTACAATAAAACAGCAGTGTATACAATATTTTTTATATTGAAAAAGCTTTTAAAAGACTTTCTAAAGAAGTAGTTGATATAAAATTTTATACTTCTCAGCTTAAAAGCATTTCTTAAAAATTAATAACACCTTTGATAAAAAGTACAAGAAAACACTTAGCTCTTTACTTTTTAACATAAAACATTACGCAGACACTAATTCCTTACTACATGTACCTAATGTTAATTATTTCATCCAGATTCAAGTTTTCTGCACGTTCGATGTAATTGGAAAATATTTACCGTAGGTAATATATTTTGATACAGAATTTTTTATTAAGTTTACAGCCGAATTCACCAACATACCATTGATCAATGATCAACTGATTTGTGGATCAATCAAGTTCTAATTCGCATACATACATAACATCACGCTATATCCCACTCAGTGGGGTAGCACGAACCCAGAAACACAGTCAACCAACAATCAATCTCCTCCAAACATTCCTATTCTGACATACCACTTTCGCCTCGTCCACATTAATAGTGCGATTCATACATTCTCGTTTATTCTTCACACTCGGAATCATTCGTTCACGTAACAAACCTTTAACCATACCAAACCACTTATTCCTCGGACGCCCACACAATCGTTCACATTCAATCTAACCCACATATATTATAGCTTGTACAAATTTGCGTGGCGATTGATTCCATTAGTGTTTCTCAGCAGGTATTCCATAAGAGGATTAAAAAAATTTATGAGGGACTACTTTACAGGGTTGTACTAGATAATATTTTCAAATGAGTATTACACAAACAGACACAAGTAATATCAAAATAAGAAAAATTTTAATAAAATTAAATATGAATACAGTATTGTCATTGTCGTTCAGTAAATATAAACATATATTGATAAAAAAAACTTATGTTTTATTTTACATCTATGTTGTTTTACTTAGGTGATTAATCAATAACAATATCATCATCAGTGTCGTCACTTGACTGTCCAACATTTATAATAAATTCATCAATAATATTATTGAAATTTAAGTAACTGTTTTCTATGTCTATCACATGCCGAACACTACTAGCCCAATTTAAGTCACTAATATTATTTATTTCACTTTTAATTAATTCCACAACATTAGCGCACACGGTTGGTGTAACATTTTTTCGTCTAATACTTGTTTTTAATTGTCCCCAAATTAGTTCTATAGGATTTAATATACAGTAATACGGAGGCAGTCTTAATACAGTATGACCAAATTTTTGTGCCATTGTATCGCACACGTACATTCTTTTAACAAGTTTTGTTTGTGCTACTTCCAATAATTCACTTTTACTGTACGATTCTTCAAAAAATATATCATGATGATACAAATATTCTTTAATTTCTGTTTTATTACTAGATTTAGTGGGTATTTTAATTAATTGCCTGGAATGGTAACTAGCGTTATCCATAACTATTACACTATTTGCTGGAATATTTGGTAATAATTGACCGCCAAACCACTCCTCAAAAATATTAGACGTCATATTATCATGGTAATCCAAACAAGCGTTTCCCATATTGAAAAGATAATCGTATTAAAAATTTCGGAGATTTGAAGCATCTAAGCCCAAAATTATAATAATCCACTCCTGAACATCAGACAAACTTGCACCCCGCTGGCTAGGGCTGGCTTATCCCATTAGCAAGTCAAGTCAATCGCCACGCAAATTTGTACAAGCTACAATTTCGCCAACCCTTCATTCGACTTCGCCCAACATGTCTAAACCACCTCGACTAACTCACTCCCGCTTTCTTAACAACTTTCTTCTCAATCTAACACTCACCATACAGCAGTTATACGTCGTTCATGCTTCTTCATCCACACCCAGCATTCAGAACCATACATCAATGTAAACACTAACACACCATTATAAACATTCAATCCAGCATCTCAAGATACATTCACGTTTCGAGCAAATGTACCCAAAGTACCCAATACCTTGCACCCTGCAGAAACCCACCTTTCAATCTCCCGGTCAATACGTCCATGCCTCGAAAACATACTACCCAAATATACAAATTTATTCACTTGTTCCAGTCACCAGTCTAACACCATTCACTGAAACATTACAACCAGTCACCAAATCATTCTTCTCAAACACCAACACTTTACATTTATCGACATTCAAAAACAGATTTAAACCTTTCCAATTCATTTATGCCCACAATCATTCTTCTCAATTGCTCCTCAGTTTCGCCAACTTTAATTATGAATTAAGTAACCATCATCAACTAACTCACATACTTATTTTGTTTTTATAAACATACAAAAATAAATATATCATCACGCCATTAACCCATTTTTGAATATGGCACTGTGCTCAAAGCAGATCTCGGTATTGTAACATATTTTGGCGCGTGGATATAGTGATCAAAACGAGTGATCAGCGCTTGATTCGTGGAATTTGATGAATCAATTGATCACTAAATTTGATTACATGATTAGCATGATTTTCAATGGGGAATTGGGTTGATTTACGGGTCAGCGTTGATCAGTGAATTCAGCGGTTATTAATTAAACATATTAAACCATATTTATAGGATTTACGATTTAGACATCCAGTTTTTCTAGTTTCCTTCAAATAAATCTTTAATTACAATTTTCATGTAGAATTGTTTACTAAGTCTGAGTAAAGTATTCTGAAATTAAAAGCTGAATTTGTTTTTGTTTCTTTGTAGCAATCGTGTTTCTTTTTTTCAACCCTGAACCTAGGGCCATGTGTTAACAAATTTGTAACTATAAATCAGCCTCACAAAATTATTTATCCAAGAAAAAAGTATTTTTAGGTTTCTAGAAATAAATATTCCGAATGTCTCATCAGTCAACAGTTTCATTTCTTGGGAAAATAAAACATTTTATTCGCGCAAGTTAATTTTCCATCAGAAAGCAAGGATTTTTTACAGCATGAATGTTTATTTCATCTAGAAAAACATGAGGAATCGACATAAAAATATAGTAATTTATAGGTTTCTAACTGCTCCGATACAAATACGGACAGACGATGTGAGCTAAGCTTAAACTAGCTCAGATAAGGTTCAATCTTGAGGAAAAACAATATTCGTGGTGTACTTTATGCTCTGAATAGAATGAAATTCGTTTGTAATACTTTAAAATGACAATGATATTGGAATATTGAATTAATCAATCAAATATTTGGTGTGCAATATAGTTATGAAATTATACACATAATAGTTATTTGTTTATCAAGGCAATGAAGTTATATTTTTATTACGAATATGGAATAAACCATGCAAGTAATAATAGTTATTTATTGTGCAAGTGGGCAAAGTAAGGAATTACCCACGAGAGAAATTTTAGCACACGAAGCCGAAGGCTGAGTGTGATAATTTTATCGAGTGGGTAATTCCACTTTGCCCACGTGTGAAGTATAACGTTTTATCCAACATCTCTTAATAAATTCAAAATTTATATATGAAATATTATTTGACAGTGACATATGCTTTAAATTTTTAAATTAAAATGTCAAACGAAGTAGTTACCATGGTGTTGTGTGTTATTATTGTTATAAATAAAAAAATACTCACTAGTGACTTTTCTTAAAATTATACCCACTAGTGGACAATCTGTTACTTTCCTTGTTTAAAATCACCATAGTTATTATAGAGCATTTATTGAGATGAAAGGTGTTGGATAAAAAATATTTTAGTGGCCGAGGTATACATCATATTTCTTCCGAAATCGTTGAATTATTAATTAAAAACAAATAAATAGAATTATGTTTTTGGAAAACGTCAGCTAGCTGTTGAGACGGGGATGGTTGTGTTAACAAAAGTACTGTCAAAGTGCCAAATTTTGTTTTAATTTTTATTATTTTTTATATGTTCTTAGACAAATTCTGCATGTGGTCTGCATTAAATCCAATAAATTATTGTCAAATAAATTCAACAATAGTATATATTATACAATAATTTGTTTGTTTTTTAGGTTTGTAATTAAAGCTTGACATAAGAGTCTGTAAAGTTTAACTTTAAATACTTTTTGGCTAACTTCGCGTAATAATATCATGTACTTTATTTTCAATTTACTGGACACGCAAAATAAATAACTAATTTAAGAAACCTCATATGTCAAAAAAGCAAAAAATTTCAAGAATCAAAAATCTATCCGAGAAGAAACTGAACAAAAATAAAACTAAAAATTATTGCAGTTAATGAAGTTTACATTAATTATGGTTTTCAGTTTGTATTATGATTAAAATTTACTCAAATATGAATAAAACAATTTGACTATTGTTGTTCCTCGAACTTGGGTAATAGTACAATCGCGGAAGGGTAAGTAAGATACATTTTTGCTATTGTAGCAATCCATTTTCCTCCGTATATGAATGTGGACGAGGCGAAAGTGGTTTGCCAGGATATGAATGTTCGGAGGAGATTTGTTGTTGGTTAATTGTATTTCAGGGTTCATGGTACCTCACTATGTGAGATATAACGTTATATTACGTAAGCATCTGTTTTTAATTTTGAAACAAACTAAATACTATATTTTATTAACATTCCGTAAGTAATGTCAATTTCGAAAATTTAAAAAGTTAGAAAGTCACTTATTTCTATCTTTCAGTTTCCAAACTATGAAATTAAAGAATATTTGATTACTAACTGATTGTGAATAACAAAAGATTTTCTGCACAAGCAAATTTTCTGGAGCTTTTTTGTCACTTGCCGTATTTCTAGTTGAGTACAATTTTTTCAGTCAGTTATTTCGATCTGCCCTAATTTTAACTTTTAAATTTATGGGGTAAATAGCTCCGTGGTAACGTGTCGGACTGTGGATCGTGAGATCCTCAGTTCGAATCCCACTGCCGACAGTTACAAATTTAAATTTACCCCTGTGGTTTCCCCTCCACTAACATCTTTAGGGGCTATGATTTGACGGCAGGTAACCGCACTTCATACGTAAAAATATATCACCTACCGAGATCTGCGTAAGCAGAGTGCCCCACCCGTAATGGGTAAAAGGCGTGATATATTTATTTATTTATTTTAAATTTTAAAGCAAAACTGTTTACAAAACAAACAAAATTCATCACGTACCAAACAATTTCACCCGAAAAAGAAAGCGTTAACTATAATATTTTATATATTATTCATTTATTAAATTTTGATTGTCATAAAATAGTAGAAAGTTTAATTACAGTCTCAGTTTAGCTGTATCTTTGCTTTCGGCTGCAATGAAACATGTTCCACCTTGATATGTAATATTCTATGAATAGTCGCTATGAGAATAAACAAATAACAAAAACATCCATTCTTTATGTCATATATGTGTTCAGTGTAATTATTAAATATTTAAATTTATTTGTTGTGTGGTTGTGTGCAATGTAAGGTTGTCCTCATTAGATTATTAATTATTAGTTGTAAATTGGATTGAACGAGACTTGAACCCGAGAACTTACACGCGAGCGTTCGAACTGCAGAGCCACAACTGCTGGTTTAGAAATATTTATTCGTATACCCAACAAGTAGCTATATAAATTTCTTATTGTTCTGGAAAATGTTTTTTATTTAATAAAAAATATAAAAACAAACTAGTTCTATTTACAATCAAATGTCGTGTTAAAAAACTTCATAATCTTTAATAAACAGTATTCAGCGTGTAATGATTTATTGTTTTAACACGCCCATTTTAATTAACCACTATCACGTCATAATTTTAATTGCCTTTTTCATAATCAAATGTATTTAATCATATATTGCAATAATTCTGAATATGATTGTAACAGTAATAAATTCCTACCTTGTTCCAGTGCTTCAAAAGGCGCCAATCAGCATTCTTAAGACATAGAAACAGGAACTTATTCTACGATGTATTACAATCAACACGTAACAGTTCGTAAAGTTAATAGAGTTAAAATTCAAGACACCATTTTCAGTATACAACAATAAACAACAATATAAACATCGAAGACAACAACAATGAATTTAGAAACGAGAAACATCAACGCACAGAGCGACAGTCAGTAATCAGCATGAAATGCATTCATTGCCCAGCATCCGAATTTCGCTCGTAGACTACTCGAGCGCCGCGGCGGGCAGGTGTGCTACTAGCGACGACGCGAAACCAACTGGCAAAGAGCAGACGCATTTCGGGGATATAAAGTTGGATCTAGGCGGCGCCGACGCTCGGGAAGCGTCGCCGGGCGTCGGCTTGCCCGGGAACGCACGAGCGGGGGATGTCTACAGGTGTGGTGACAAATTTTATTTATTATTATTACGTTTCATAAATTCATTAATACGAATATAAACGCCATTACCCATGTGTGAGTGCGGCAGCCAGCTTTAGAGCAGATACATACTTATATGCACGTGTAGTTCCGTCATTATTATAGTGGAAAATAGGCAGTTCGCACACGGAACTATTTACTCCAGCAATACTGTTTTTTATAGTGATCTATGCATCTTGTCGGGAAATCTAATTCATCATTAAATTGCAGTTTCCTCTAAAGCCATTTTCATTTAATTTAAAAAATAAATATGAATTATCAAATGTAAGCATTCATGCAATCATTTAATTTATGTTCTCATTTTCATTTTCATTTAATTTAATTTATGACATAACCAACTTTTATCTTTTAAATAAAAATGATAAATTTTGACGTTTGTGATTGAAAAGGTTATATTTTAAATCGTTGAGAATTGAAATTCTTTGTTAAAATATAAAAGATTTCGATGATTTCACTGTAGTAGAACTGATCAAAAATGATAAAATATACTTTTTTCTACG
Organism: Poecilus cupreus; assembly: GCA_963942605.1. NCBI lineage: Eukaryota > Metazoa > Arthropoda > Insecta > Coleoptera > Carabidae > Poecilus > Poecilus cupreus. The sequence continues at coordinate 7,858,798 of OZ012716.1, forward strand.
ACCACTTAGAAATCTGCTCATTGTATGTTTGTTGTTGCTAGGGATATGAGGTACATTGCCAGCATCGTGCGAAATGAATTTGTTTTGTGCGTATACGTATATCGATACAGGTCAGCTCATTTAAGTACAGGTGCCATTGCTAGGATACATATTTCGAATTGTTAAATATTCTAATAGTAAAAGCGGGACAAATTTATTATCAAAATTAAATTAATTAGGAAATAATACCGTGGTCGTAGAAAAAGTATAGTGTACAATTCGCATGGAATGTCCATTTCATACTCGTATGATTTGCAGCATTCGCCTTCGGCTCATGCTACAAACTTTCATACTTGTAGGAAATGAGTACCATTCCATGCTCGTTGTACAATATACTATTCTATATGATAAAAATAAAATTTTATTCTAACGTAAGGAAGCTCTTTTGATCAGGATGTAGTAACATAGATTTCAATTTCAAAAGGTTATTGAAGAAATATTTTTCTCTATAGAATTTATTTGTTGGACAAACGACCTAACTGGGTCTTCGTTTCTTCATTTTTAAATGATATGATAGAATATATAATCACTTGTATAAGATCATGATCACTAGTTAAAAAAACTTAATGCCTGCAAAACAAAAATCGCGTAGCTATTTGTGTATTTGTCTATTTATTATTCCAATATTTAAGATTAACAGACTTAAATGTGACACATGATGTGCTTTGGTGCATGCATTCATTTTCATTTAATTTAATATTGTAGTGTTCCAAGTATGATACATTTAAAAAATATAAAATAGAATTAAATTAAATGGAAATGGTTGCATGAATTCGGCATAAGTATAATAATAAATAAAGATGTTAGTAGTCGAGAAGGAGGTCTGTCCCAAGCTGATTTTCACATAATAATAGTTAATTAACGTAAAGAAATACATATTTTAATTACAATTTTGTCGAATGGGTACAAACGTTCAATGCGCCAATGACAGCAATTTTGAATATTGTGTGAAACCTTGAAGAATTTTTTCTTTAAAAGCCTCAGCATCAGCATCAAATATCTTGTCTGGTTGTCTGGCTTTTAAATTTATATTGTCCTTTATCTTTTTATTCAAAGCGCTAGTAGAATCGAATTTTATTGCGTGACGCTGACGATCTGACGGTTGTGAAGGTTTTCATCGCTGGAGAGCGTTAAATATCAATATTCCACTGTTTGAACTATTTCGCACTTGTAAATAAAACATGTTTTTTGCTTGCAAATGAAAAACATTTTGCACTAAATTGACATGAGTCGTTACAATTCACATTTTGCTTTAGCGAATCGAAAATAAATTAAATTTTAATTTGATACGGATGATAATAATAATAATATTCTTTATTGGCATAAGTCAAGGGCGGGGTTCAGCCAGAGGCTGCTTTTCAACCCAACCAATACATAATCATACAGGTAACCAATAAATGTTCATACTTTCAGTAACAAATATAAAGGTATTTGTTGGGTAAACACAGTTTGGTTTGCCATTTCACAATAAATAGACTTATGCCAGAAACAAGGGGCACATTGACCAGAACTACGCTTGCAAATTGTGCAAATTTATTTTGAAAATTTTATACAGCGATGAGACTAATTTTTTGTTAAATGGCTTCATCAACAAGCAAAATTACCGCCCATGGGGTGAAGAAAATCCACAAGCCATTATTGATAAACATACTCGTTCATTTGCACTACAAGACTTTATGCTACTTTTCAGCCCATATTTCTGTTTTCCTCAGCATACACATTCTTATTTTCCATATTCAACAACTACTAAACCTGAAACTTAAACTTAAGAATTATATTTCAAATTCATAGTAGTGTTACGTTTGTAACTGACGGGTTATTTTATTCACTAACACTTATATTTATTTAAACTACTTATTTATTTTTATACACTTATTAATAAAAACTAAATAATGAATAATCAATAATAAACTAAGAATATTACACTAGAAAGATTTATTTACACTATTTATATTCACTACGCAAACGTTTTATTTATTTCCACTTCCAATATATTCGATGTTTCCTGAACCTCGTAGCGGAGTCGAATGCCCCACTGAGTAGGCAAGCGCATTTATAATACCGGTTGAGCAGGCGGTCTGGAATTTTCTAGTAGCTTTCGAATGGAACCATTCGAGAACGATGAGTCATCGTTGCGCGCTGTCTGTCCAGGTCTGTACTGGCTCGTTACAGTAACATTCAGAAAATGACCCCGCACATTCCTTATGGAAAAGTGGCTTCCGTAAAATTAAATAAATTTTAAATATGTGATTCTTGAGACATTTATGAATAAAACTCTCAATGTTCGCACTTCGCGAAAATCAGTATTACGTAAATTACAAGTGTTTTTATATTGCAAAATGTGATCGTGAAATAGAAAAGTGGTATCACATCTGAGCAATATAGCAAATTCTCACGAAAATGTGCGTGCATGAGTGTGCGAGTGTGCGAATTTTGTAAAAATTTTCAAAATCTTGTTACAATAGCAATATTTAACTTCACTCCTTAGGTTAACTCTCCATTACCATCTTTGATGTTTCCGGCTTGAGCGTACTTCGCAAAAATTTATCACTTATCTACCTGGATCTGCAACAGCAGAGCACCACCCCTAAAAAGAGTAAATGTACAATTATTTTGTGTAATAAACTAAGTGGAAAAATTCATGGCTCCGTAAAAACACAAATTATATATTAATCAGCTTTCGTTAATTACCAAAATATATCTTTACAACGAAACATAAATCATTTTTATTTGGACGGTATACAAAAAATATTTATCAATATTGCATTAGCGTTTCTTTATTCATACCTCAATGGATTACAGCAACAGTGGCGTACCAAAAACATTTTCATTTCAGTGCACTTAGTACCGAACTCCGGTGTTTTCTGATCAATAAAAATAACTATAACAATAATCTTTGATACGGCATAACTTTCGATGTCCCACATGATTTCCGTTTTTAATTTTCATAATTTTTTTCAATTTTTCCCTGATTATTTTTATGAGTACTGTTTTTTTTAAACATATTTACTGTCAAAATATTTTTGATATATGTTTTACACATTTTATAATTTTTTATTTAAATTTTACAACTTGGGAAGATTTTTGTTAATTAATTTATATTGTTCCACAATTAATGATTTATATTTTTTTAGCTGATGGTGACATGGAAGTAGAAATGTTCAAATAAAAATATATAATACATCATATAATCTTTTTATTTTATTGATCCTTAAAAGTACAGTTGTAACTTGGATTTAATTTACTTTTGATTTAGAAATTTAGATTTTATATTTAAGATTTATCCTCCTAGTTTATACTGAATTTATTGAATTTAATATGCACTATTTAGGATTAAAGCTTATGATTTTTGACAAATGTATAGAATAAAAAAAAACCTTAACTTGTTAACTTGCTTTCATAATGCAATACTCTTCAATTAATATTTAATACTCTCAGCATCCATAATATGACAATATTTTTTTCACGACACGTCGGGAAACCCCACCTTACTTCTCCTGAAATAGTGAGGAAAATGTGTTTTTCTTCTCTAGAGAGGAAAATATAAATATGTTACCAATACGAATGTTATTTACAAAAAATATACATATTATAAAAATTATACAATTATAAAATAAATATATCATCACGCCTTTTAACCATTATGGATGTAGCAATCTACTTACGCAGATTAAATCACAATTAGACAACTTTAATTTAGATATAAGGTTGGTAACACTGTTATACCGCCTTGCCTTTGACGTGTCAGTTGTGTTGTCAAAGTGTATTTAAAGTCCGAGCAAATCTTTTTTAGAAGCATGAAAAAAATGTTGTTTCTAACACGAAAAGAAAGCGCTTCTTCCGCTTTCGCTTGAATTACCTCGAGATCGACTGGAGTGGGAAAAAGAAGCGCTTTCTTGTCTAGTTTGACAAATTACTAATGATCACATCTTACTATTGACACAGTTGTTTTTTGTTTCCCAGTCAAGTTGTGATCGGTTATATTTAGAAATTAAGTTTTTGAATATGAATTATGGTGATATTTTAAACGTAAATATCAAATTTAAGAAAATAGTAATTTCAGCATAAAACAGTAAATCTGTATGTGTTTAATACTTTTCAAATTAAATCCAGTATAAACCAGTCATTAGTACCATAAATGATGCGAATTTTTTATTTCCCTCAGTACGGCACTGGGCAAGGTCTTGGTCGTCTGAAGCAACCTACCTGACAGATAAACATTGCGTGTAGGAAACAAAAGCGTGCGCTGTGTAGGAGAAAACGATATTGAGACGAGATCGCTTGAGAATAAATTTTGTACAAGGTATTCTCCATTCGTGCTTTTATATAGTATAAGCTCAAAGCTCGGTGGAGGAAGTAGGCTTATATTTGAGTTATTAATAAATTAATTCATGTATAATTAAACAAATATTAAGTGGAGTTTGTTTTTATGTCGCTTGACTCTGAAAGGAATTATGAAAAGTTTATCAATTCACCGAATACTTTTTGTATTTTTACGTTTATAAAAAAATACAGGAAAACGTTGTCTTTTTATTAATTATTTAAACATTAATGCTTATAGAGGTACGAATTAAATTACAGGAAGTACATGCGTGAAATTCTGAAGCCGTTTCCATTCCATTCCATTTGCAGTTTTTGAATTAAATTTTTATGTTTTACAGGAGTTTTATAAATACTTGACATTGGCACTTCATTTTGAATGTCCCTCTGTATACCGGATGGTCTATCAGTCTGTATTTCTTACTTCCTTGTACGAAGTAAGTATTGAATATAATTTGACTAAGTACGTACGTATGTATCTCGCATAACTCAAAAGGATACCTAACAACACATTTCTCGAATGTAAAAATACAAATGTCGAATATTAGAAAAGTTACAAATGTGGAATGTTACAACTCTCGAAACTTTGTCGAATAGTTTGGATGTTACAATTCTAGAAAATACATTTCTCGAATATACAAATGTCGAAAATTTAATTGTGCATTTATCGAAAATACAAATGTCGAATCTTGGAAATATTACAAATGTCGAATGTTATATTAATATAAATTATCTGCAGGTAGTCTCGCTTCGCTCGCACTTTTAACAAAAAACCCTAAGCCTACGCAATTCACGCTCAACAAACTCGAATCACAGTACTCATTTTTAATGGAAATTATCTGTAGGTAATATTCGATATTTGTATATTCGAGATATGTACTTTCGAAATTTGTAATATCCTAGCCTTTCGACAAATGTATATTCGAGACTAGTAACATATTCAGCATTCGACATTTTCGCTAAATGTAAAATCTCTGAAAGTAATTTTCAACTTTTGTACATTCAAGAAATATATTGTCATGACTTGTATTTTTGTGAAATTGCTTATTGGGAAGTAGAATATTGCACACGCGGTGTTTTTTTAATTATTATTATTATTTTTCGCATAAATCATAAACGTTTAGGCGTAGGACGTTGAAATTTTATAACATCTGGTTGTAAAACTGTCTTCCTTATTGCAATCGGCAGTGCCAAAAGAGCCCTTTGCTTTAAGAGTTCTTTGAATTTTTCGTAAAACTCAAAAACGGTTAGCCGTAGAAATTTTATATGTGGTAATGTTATAATATTTAAATGACATATGGCAATGCTGGGCATCAATGGGTTAAAGATCATTTCCTTGTCTTTAAAACTTACTTATTATAGTTTTAAAATAATTAGTACAAAAATTACTCGCGTTGTTATTAATAAATTATCAAGCATTGAAAGTATTTCATGAATTGTGTGGGAATGTTTAAACTATTACACTATTTACTATCAAATCGTCAATAATTATTATTTGCATTTCTCAATTAATTTATCATCGTTGTTACATTCTATTCTATTTAGTTGTAGTACTGAGGTTGAAGAACAACATAATAATTTTATTTATATGAAATCGGCACTAAAGTGCTCAAAAATCGTCATTAAAAGCTCAGAAACCGTCACTAAAGTAACCCATTATACGATCTTTTTGAGCAACCCAGTGTAGGCAACCGTTAAATAATTATTGCACAATTAGGATAATTTTAGCAGATATATTGACGTACTATAGTAAATTTGGACGTAACATGAAACCAAATTTGCAAGAAGAATTAACTAATTAATTCCGATAACGAAATTCAGGACAAAACATATAATTTTGAGTGTTATTTACGATAACTTCACTTCTCGAGGTTGGCAACACTGACTGTCACTTTCAATTGACAACTGACAGATGTATAAACTTAACCTATATTGTAATTTTTTAGTTTTTTCGAATTTTAGATTTCAAATAAAACTTAATATGTACCTCGGCACTGAAGTTCCTTTATATCACTCACATGGTTTATTTTCCTCGGCCCTACGGGCCTCGGCAACTAAATTCCATATTCGTGATAAAAATTGAACTTCAGTGCCTTGATACATAAATAACTTTTATTTATTGTTCTGAATTTTATGGCGTACTTTCTGTATCCAATTCTTTATTAATGAAAGCATGGAATGCTCTAAAGTAGATCTTTAAAACTTTGCATAAATATATGGGTGTGCCATTAAAAAATATCATTGCGCGAAAATGAAACACCCGGTAGAAAAAATTTTGGTAATATTTAAAATAATCTTGTAAAATGAAAAATACAGACCAATGAACCATCCGGTACTTATTAAATGTAGTATTGCTTGATAATGTGATGTGTAATAATTGATAAACAGCTAAAAAAGAAAAAGCAATAAAAAACTTATCTTTGATATAATAACTCATTGTATACAAACTCAATGTAGTGTGCCCATATCTAAAAGATAAATTAATAATAACAAAAAGTTGGATACTAAAGTTAGTCCATAAAAGTATAAACTATAATACTTTTACATCCATCATAAAAATTTATACGTGTCGATCATTTAAGGGAAACTGCTCTACCTAACCTAAAAATCGTTAAACTCTTCCAAAGTTTCCAGACTCATTCACAAAGTTTTTAATCTTGAATTATACATTAACATCTACATTTGAGCAATAAATAATATTCGCGTTATGTCACACACTTTGATCTTTTCATATAAATATATAAAAACTTTTTTTTGAGAAATGTTCAAACTCAAACTTACAGAGCTTATTACGAAAAATATTTAAGTATTTATCTGGATATACACGTATCAATTATGTATGAAATATAAAAAATTCACAAATTCCATAGGTATATTTATAATGCATAATGTTTTTCTTCCTGTCTGATGCTTATCAAAAGTTGAAGATTGTTTTCATAATATTTAAATTATGTTCGGAATTATAAATGTATTGAGAATATTTTGCAAAACAATTTTTGACAAGTTGTTATTGTAAACTGCTTTATTTACTAAACAAGTGTATTAGATGTTTATATATTTAAAAAGTTTATTAAACACTGCTTTTAGTGCTTAAATATTTTGATATTTAATATCACAAACTAGCTGATTGTACTGGATGTGTACTATTTTGCATTTTATATACCAAGTGTCTATTGTAAATACAATGTTAATATTTTAATTTTGTTCTAAGTTTTTACCTATTAATTTTAGAGCGAAAGTGTATATAGGTAAAATGTTCAGAATTAAAAGCTGCACCAAATGTGCCTAAATTTATTGTTGTGATACATTTTTGTAATGAGATAGACGTAATGTAAAATGTATAATTTTTAGTAAATGCCATGGGAAACAAAACATACAGTCATATTGTTTGAGTTTGACAGATGACATTTGAAATAGTTTTAATGATTATTGCCTTGTTTAAATTATTTCTCAGTAATCCTGGACACATTTATTATTTATAAATAATTTAAACGAGTCAATAATTATTAAAACTTTGTCAAAAGCCATCTGTCAAACTCAAACTCAAACTCATTTTGTATGTTTTGTTTACCATGGCACTCTGGAAATAGCTAAAAATTATAAATTTTATTTTACGTCTATCTCAAGACAGAAATATATCACATCAATAAATTTAGGCTCATTTGGTGCAGTTTTTAATTCTGAACATTTTACCTAATCACACTTTTGCTCTAAAATTAATAGGTAAAAAGCGAAATAAAAATATTAATATTGCATTTCCCATGGCTCAAAAAAAAAAAAATTGAACACCCGGTATTAAAAACCTACGTTTGGAAACTGAAATTGATCTCAAAATATTTCGATTTACTTATATATGTTTATTGAAATGACAGTATAATGCGCGTATTTTAATCATAAATAAAATAAATATAAATATATCATCACGCCTTTTACCCATTACGGGTGTGGCACTCTGCTTACGCAGATCTCGGTAGGTGATATATTTTTTCGTATGAAGTGCGGTTACCAGCCGTCAAATCATAGCCCCCAAGGATGTTAGTGGAGGGGGAACCACAGGGGTAAATTTAAATTGGTAACTGTCGGCAGTGGGATTCGAACTGAGGATCTCACGATCCACAGTCCGACACGTTACCACGGAGCTATTTACCCCATTTAATCATTGAATTACTTATTGTTTACAAGAAAATGCTGAGAGGAAATTGCGAATGTTAGGAGAGAATTAAATGTCATTTGTCACTTTTGCGAAGTACAAATATATTTTATGTCATACTGGTTACTTATGTTACATTTTTCGGACTATTTATCGTACGAAAAGTGAAACTTTAAAGTCCTAGGACTTTAAAGTAAAATTTGACTTTTAATTGGTTCATTATTTATAAACAAATACTTGTTCCTATAGAAATTGTTATTTAGCCAACTTATATCAACTCATATTTCTAGGAATTTTTGATAATTTCTGTTAATAAATTCTATAATTTAACAACTTTATTAACCAGTATGAAATAAAATTTTGTATGTACCGCGAACGAAAAGTGACTTTAAGGTCCTCGCAAGTAATTACGGCCTCGGCTACTCGCCTCGGCCGTAAACAACTTGCTCATACCTTAAAGATTCACTTTTCGTTCTAGATACATAAAATACTATTAATTAACAATGTAATCAATTGTATGTACTTTCTTGTAAAATTGTTGTTATTTTAATGTAAGTAATTAATTACGAAAGAATAGTATATAAAAACACAAATCTTTTGCATCAATTATTAAATGTAGCAGTGAACGTATGAACAAATAACAAACCATTTTCGATGTCAACGCTTGAGACGTAATCCCCTCACTTCCTCAGTAATTTACAATTAACATAACCTAATATTTTAACCCTCTAAAATAGAGCACAAGTCTAACAAATAGTGCAAGAGTCCGCTATTTAAACTTGGTCCATTTGTATGAAAATCTTGGGATGTAAGTATTTGCATAGCAGAGGAGCATCGCGCACGATGTGGTCAAGCTCAACAACTTTAAATTTCTAAAATGACTTTTTTATGGAAATGGCTCACAGTTTGTTTGTTTGTGTGGGCTTGGGGGCGGCAGCAACAAGGGACGAAAGCGGAGGAAGTGGACCGGGCACTGAGATTTATTTTCGAGGAATTCGTTTTTGCAGGTTTTGTATAGTACATTCCGAAAACGAAACACGGTTACCGTGATAAAATTTTCAGGTTACCGGTGAGATTTCGGAACGCGGTTTCTGAAATTGGTGGTACTTTCTGTTTACCACGGGAACAGACAGCGGTTAGGGCGGTAAACATCTGTAAAACAAGCTAACGTCAACCGTCATTGTTGAAATCTAACTCTTCATTATCGTCTCCCTCAGAATGGGTTCATACACCTTCTTCGTTTTATTTTTTTTTTTTTTTCTGTAAGTTTGGCATCCCATTTCAAATTTTTCGCTTGTAACGTCAGCACCTACGTCATCTTGTAATTTTACGAAACATGCTCTTGCGGGGAGCGAGGAACTACACAAACTGTCAAATTGACTCTTTTCTGTCATTGTTATTCACTGAAAGGTTTTTACAAATATAGTTTATTCACATTACCTGGGCAAAATAATATAACAAATATAATAAACATAAGTTTAATTTGAAAATAGTTAACTGCAACAGATGACAATGACTTGAGCTAACAGGTGTGATAATGAGACTACCGATATTACCGACAAGCGACAAAATATAGTACATCAAAGCATTTTTATTTTAACACGTCCTAAACTTTTTGTCTAAAATCGTTATAATTAATGAATACCTAATTTAATTTATCGGAGTGTTCATTTTAATAATAATAATAAGTAATTATTACAACCCTGAAAAGGAAATTATTATTTGATATCAACACGTCACGATTTTGCACCCGCGAAACTTCATAAAGAAAATTATGAATGAAAAGGTAAAAAAATATAAGAAATATTGAATAATATGTGACTGAAATGTTCTAAATTTTTATAATTTGTAAAAAAACACAATTTTTTTAAGGGTATGACTCAATTATTACGATCGGTTGAAACAAACTCGTTAAAAGTATTCCACGTCTTCATTTTACAAGAAAGATGTAAAATCAAACATTGACATAATCACGGTGTTCCGTTTCTTTACCGTAGAAGTGGTGAAACCAAAAACCGCAACCGTGGTAAAACCGTAACCTCGCAAAGGTTCGTTTCCGAAATGTACTATTAGTGTAGAAGCGGCAAGTAGAGTTAAGTTGTTTGGATGGTTTACGTGATACTAGTGAATACAATATTTTATAAAATTATATTATTTTGAATAAGGAAGGTATTTTATTACAAAATTTTAACAAATAAATCTCGGTTTGATATATTTTGCACATGCATTTCCTACAAACAAATGCAACGTTCTTGTATCAAATAAAATCCTATAATATGTAAATGTACAAGTACAATTTAGTGCTACCCTAAATTTTCGAAGGTATTACGTTTACAGCTAAAATTATTGCTTTGTGTTTATTTTATGCAAGCACTACTCGTACATTTCTAAAATTTCATTTCTTGCTGGTTTATTGCTATATTTCATGTAGTTTTGTAATGCTAGTTTCAGAAATATTGTGAAGGAAAGACAAGAAATGTTAAAGTTGTTTGTCTGCAGTTCGAAATCGATATATTATGCAAGTTTACGAAAGGCACACGAAAACAAGCCTATAATACTATAAAACGAGCAGTTCGCAGTAGTAAACCCATGTGAAAATGTGCTTGAAATGGAGTCCCCATTGTCATCACGGCCTTTGGAATATTATATGTGATCTTAGAATAATTGTATCATGTATAATGTAGCTGTAACTATTTCTAAATAATTCATAATAATTTCAGAGTTTCGTCTACCAAATGTACTCGTACACCCAATAAGGCAGTATTTTAGGTTAAGCTGGATTAGACCAAACAATATAACTGCTATAAGCAACTTCCGTCATGTATCAAAAAAATATGGAAATAAAATAAATAGGTTCCAATTTATTTTGTTTTAAATGTATTAAAAAAAATCTTCCAAAATAATAGTTATTTGTTTAACTAGGCATCAAAATACCAGATTTACAGCAGAGACTGCCTCGTCAATGAATGTTGCCGAAGCTATAAATCTGTGTTTGATGCCGAGTTGAACACATTTTTTTGCCGATTTAAAATTAATATTAATTTAGTGATTATTTTATATAGATATTTTGAAGGTTATCGCTGGCAAATTACGTTGCCATGCGTGTGTTAAACGATTGCTATGTATTTATTGACGGCTGCTATGCGTTTGTTGAGCGGTTGTTATGTAAAATATTTTTACAGTCTAGGCATAAAAGTAACAATTTACAGAATGTTAGCAATCCATGAAGTGTCATCTTTAATATCAATCGGCAAAAAAATATAATTAATAATTTTCGACATATCAGTTTATCATTATTAATTATTAACTAATACTAAAAAAATAAATTTCTTTCTTATAGGTAGCTCTGTAAATTGCCTTGAATCGCTTTATTTCCCTAGGGAGTACTTGTCACTTATATTTTCATCGATAAATAATGAAGTACATAAAGCAATGATTTTGATAAGTTAACATTATTTATCGGTTTTATATAAAATATGTATTATATACAGTGTTGTGACTGATCTAGATCAAATGATCAGGATCAACTCGTAAAATCTTAGATCTCATCTAAATCGTTTAATGTTTTCTGATCTTGATCAAAAAGAATAAAATCTATGATCTTAAAAAGATCAGATAGTTTTCTGTATACTGCAAATTATCAGCCAGTGTTGCCACCGTATATTTGCCAAATTCCGCCACAAATACGTTGAAATTCCGCTACCTGTCGCTACTAATATTTTTCTTCCTAAATTATAAGATTTAATTTCTGCTAACACTTTTGGAAAAACAAGTACATATAGGTAGTAACTTTATTGATTTTATTTTGTATTTTCTTCTTTGTTATTAAAATTGTCATTGAAGTATATCTAACTTTATTTATATACGTAACTTTAATTTCTAATTTTGCGATCTATTTTCTTAATAACAATTAAAATTTTGTGAAAAAAATGATTACTGATCTTTTTTATGACATAAAAAAGCAGATTCCTGATCTAAAAAAATTCTAAAAAATAGATCCAATCATAAAAATTGACCTATGATCTGATCTAGAAATTATTAAATGTGAAAATCCTTGACCTTGATTTAGATCATTTTAAAAATTATAAACGTAATATAAAAATACCGATCCGTCTGAGTGAAATATGATTTTACAGAGCGGGGTGAAATATTACATTGACAAATCGTTATATAATATAAACGTAGCAGTGTACACGTATTTACGTGTGAAAATGTGTGAATGGTTACACATCAATGAATATGTCAGTCAGCATGTAACACCTTTAACACATGTTGCTGAACATAATAACTTGCACACCATACAGACTACGTATATTACTTCATTGGAAATAGGTAGTACTTGTACCAAACAATCTGATAAACTAACTATAAAGCAAAAGCTTTTGAATTGCTAAAGAATGACAGTGCTATCGCTGGTCTGTTTTGACTTCACTCTTTACTCAGCTTTATCACAGGTTCCCAGAGTTATTCAAATCACGTCGCATCGCAGGCCATTCGCAAAATTAAAATTTATGCAGCGATGCGAATAACATTGACCCCGTAGTTTTATCATCGCAACATTCGCTTCTTCACTCATGTGATGTTTTCATATGATTCTACACTCTTGACATGGGTAAGGACAAGGACTAAGGAAATATTATTGTGTTCAGTGTAGGACAGATGACACCACGTATCGAGTGTTGAAACCGATCAGTCGGACCGTCGATCTATGTTGTGGTGATTTCTCCATTAGTCAAAGGGACCAGTCCCTGGCTTTGCAGTGCTAGAAGAAAAATCATTCTGATGTATAAATTATTGTACTTAAAATGTGGTAGAACATGCAAATTTCAAATGAAAGGTACAGCAAATTGATGATGTAATGAGATTCTTTCTTATACACAGATTGGTATGATTGCATTAACTATGCAAAATATCTAAGCAGCAGGAAAAATCAGTCATAAATCACAGTCAATAAATTAACTTTTCTACCGATAAACTCCCTTAATGAAAATTGTCAACAATTATTTTTTATAAATACAGGATACTATTGTATCGTATACTATGTACTGTTCATCCGAAATATTATATGATTCTTAAAACCATGCGATTTTTTTTCACTTTAAAATTAAATATTGAATCGTATATTGTATATTTCTAGAGAGATAGGTATGACGGATCATGGATCAAAAAATTTATGTAGAATTAGCACATTTAAAGGCCTCTAATAGTAATTTATATGACTAGTGAGGTAAAGGCCTTATTAACCAATGAGTGTGTATTAACACGAATGGGTTATACCTCCTAACTCACGTGTGATATACAAGACTTTATCTGCGCACAAATATACAAAAAAAAAATTTTGCAATAATTTATTTAGTCAAAATCAAAGGAGTAGAATATATATATATATATATATATATATATATATATATATATTTTTTAACTTTAACTTTAACGTGTCAGTTGTGTGTTGTGTTGTCAAACTGTATTTTAGGTCCAAGTCAATCGTTTTTAGAAACGTCATGAAAAAAATGTTGTGTGTAACACGAGAGGAAAGCACTTCTTCAACTCTCGCCCGAATTGAAACTTCGAGCTCGAGTGGGAAAAAGAAGCACTTTCCTCTCTAGTTTTATAAATAACTATTACTTGTTACTCACTTATAAACATCATTAACCCAAGCCCTCTTTTGCCTTTGAAAATGAATTACTAATTGACAGCTTCATTGTAAAAATTTATATAGTAAACAAGGTAAACAATGCACGTTGTCACAGTAATACTTACAAGGCTTATGCGAAATCACTTTAAATAAAGACAATTTTATCAATTCAAAAAAATATTAATTTTGAATATAAATTTTATTTATCTTCTTTTTTCTGCTTTGAAAGAAAATGAGTATATTTTAAATTTTGTTTTTAAAAATAATGAAAAAGAAATTTTAATTTTAAACAAATCGTTTTTATTTAAAACGATATCATTTTGAATTAAAACTGTTCCTATTCAAACTACTTCGCCCCATAATTAATCTCAGTTGAATACTGTGATATGTTCCTTCAAAACTAAATAAATTTTCATACAAGAATATTTATTAAACCTACAAAAGTTTTCAATGAAAACGAAATCGAATTCATTTAAGAGGAATTTGTTTGTTTCAAGAAAACATTTTTATCATTGTATGGATATTTATATTCCACAGTTTTCTAAACGTCAGGTGAAGGCGGAAGTACTATTTGACATTTTAAATAAATACAAATAGGTTATGTTAAGTGCCTGACACCTAATAAAATTTTGACTTGTGAGTGTTAAAAATATTTCAAATTATTGATGTGTATAGGTAAATAGCTCCGTGGCAATGTATCGGATTGCGGATCGCGAGATACTCAGTTCGAATCCCACTTCCGACAGTTGCCAATTTAAATTTACCCCTGGTGTTCCCCCTCCACTAACAACTTTGGGGGCTATGACTTGACGGCTGGTAATCGCATTTCATACGCCAAAATATATCACTTACCGAGATCTGCGTAAGCAGAGTGCCACACCCACAATGGGTAAAAGGCGTGATGATATATTTATTTTATTTATTTATAGGTAATGTGCGGAATTACAAGGATGTAAGGCTAGCAACGATTTTTTTTATGTCAACTCTCTATTGCATACTGTTCCCGTTCGGGAACATAAAATTTAAAATTATTTTTTTCTTATGCAGTTTACATTCATGGCAATCATGTTGTAACCATTTGGGAACATTATATAAACTTTATCAATTGCCAAATAGGTCATTCCTCCTAATTTGACCAACATAAAAAAAAATTTGAAGTGGAAAAGGATAATTACAGAAACTGAGATAGAAAATGTAAAAATTGAAGGAAGCAGATTAAACCCTGCTGATATATTGCAGCTAAATACACCTTTACAAAATTTCCAAATTTTTTTTTTATCTAATGTTTTCCTAGAAGAGTTTGTGTATCAAACAATTTTGTATAGTACGCAAATACGACCCAATATCCCAAAGTTCTATTGTAAGTTGAATTTGTTCATGATGTACCCAATAGTAAACAAAACTTAAAAATTTTTTTTTTTTTTATTTTAAGGAAAAAATTTATGTAACACACTTTATATATTTAAATATTTCTTTTGTATAAAATAATTTTTTTGAGTCATTATTTAAAAAAATAATAATTCATGCAATAGAGGGTTAATGTCCAAATAGCAGTCAACAACCGGAAATGAATTTGTGTATCAATCTTACCAATTTCTAATTAATTTAACTTCGTGCTGATCACCGCGCAATAAATATGATGATTTGTTTTTAATAAATCATTCATAACACTGACCAGACGTATTGACAAATGCATCATTACATTAATAAAAGTTGCAAAACCAATATAATAAACACCACTAGCTGACCAGCTCGTATTCACAGACACATCGCAATTATTATCGAAACACTCGCACACTACTAGCATTTCGATTCGCGTTAAAAGTGAATTAGTGGGTCAGAGATTCACCGGCCCTACGTGGATGTAGTATCAAACACTCTCACATACACACATACGCACATACCTATACTCGCACATCTCGTAACCCAGCTCTACCTCTGTCACATGTAACATGTAGCTGGTGCGAAGAATAACAATGACTTTAAATGGATATATAAACAAGCGCGGGATTAGTAGGGCATCAGTTTGGTTTTGGATACGAGATTACCATGTGGGTGAGTGGAAATAAATAAACAAATAATTATATCATCATGACATTTACTCACTGCTGAGCGTGGCACTCTGCGTGGTGCAGATTTCAGTGTATGATTAGGTTTGTTCCAAGTAGTTATTTCTGACAAGTTTGTGATAATTTCAGTGCGTCTAAAATAAATGTAAACAAGTTAAGTTAGAAACTTAGACTGGAACGGCGAATGAAGTGAAGCGCATGTGCATATTTATTTTTTGTTTTGACAGCTAACCTTAAATATACATATAAATAAAGAAATTCATACATTTTTCGCTACAAAAAAGGAAATGAAGCTTACGTTTAAAACTTAACTTGTTTACATTTATCGCAGGCGCAGTGAAATTGTCACAAACATGTAACAAACTTGTCAGAAATAATCACTTGGAACAAACCTATAATTTTGCGTATGCAGTGGCAGAATTATTTCACATGAATTTGTGTTCCTAAATATTATTCATAAATTGGTTTGTTTATTTATATATTTGGCACACCACACAAATACATTTTATAATTAATCAAATTTTGTTGTGATATTAATTATGTAATCATTTTGGTAAATACAATATCTAATAATAAAAAATATATATATATATATATATATATATATATATATATATATATATATATATATATATATCATAGGGATTTCTAAAACTACAGTAGCTACGATTTCGGTTAAATTAGAAAAAAGTTGCCTAAATAGTAGGATAATTTAATCTTGTGTTTGTTTTCCCCAAAAATCGTGAAACAGTAGAAATGGACAATGGGCAAAAAAAAAACAATTTCCGTTGTTTTTTGTTTTTCATTTTTAAATATTGCATATTTAGAAAAATGTCTCAAATAAAAAAGGTACATTACATATTTTTACAGACTAACCAGTAACGTAGAACAATATTTATTTCTGTGTGTCATTTAATTCAAGATATGACACAAACTAATAATAAAAAATATCACAGTCAAAAAGTTTATTTTTTTCTGATTTTAAAGATGTATCACATTTTACACTTCTAATAATATTCTACGTGAAAATAATTAAATATAATTTTTGTTCACTGGATGATTATAAATTATTTTTCCAGAAATCAGCCATGGTATAATTGAATTAACATATACAATTCAATTAAAAAATAAAATGATTAATAATTCACTTAGTAGTTAGTAGTCTTAAACGGAAGATTTGATTAACGTTTTCGAACCGGACATTAGTATCTTATAACTTTAACGTCTACATAATGTACTTATGTTATATGGCACTAAGACAACTAAATGAAGTATTAATTATTTGTTTATTGAATTTTATTTGGTAATTCAAATGTAATGACTTACTTCTGAAATAATAATTCATAAATTCATCGTCAAACGAACAAAAATTAGTATTTAATTACTTCACGTAAAATATTACTGAAAGTGAAAAATATATACATCGTTAAAATACAATACAAAAAATGCTTAATTACTATAATACTTTTTATTATTGGTTCCAAAATCCAAGTGGTAGCTCAAATACTCACTACCCAAGATTGGGCAACTTTTTACTTCTTAAGGGATGGGACAGTGGCACTCAAAATAATTCTATGGCACTATTCTCACATAAAACTGATTAAATATTTCCTACAACATATTGACATAGAAAAGAACTGGAATGTTCCACGAACAACTAAAAATGAACTTCACTTTGCTTGAAATTTTTGAATATCATTTGAAATTTTTAATTGTAATAAACGCAAATTACATAAAGAAATACAATAATAGTTATTTATTATACAAGACTATAAAGAGATACTTTATTGATTAGAGAAAAATGTTAATTCACGAGCGACGAAGAAGCGAGTAACGAGTGAGCTATCTATCATGATTCGATAAAAAAAAAATATATTATTTTATTTTGTACCAGCAGTTAAATAATAATTAATAATTTATTATACTAAAAATAAAACATAAAGCTTACTTTTAACTTTAACTTTTTACTTTGTCGTTCGTTTCAAATAGCAACGAGTGCAAAGTATTTATGTCGCTCTCACACTATTGCAACATTCACCTGCGGCTCATTTTTCAATACAAAACATAACTTTGCGCTCTAAATATACCAATAGCAATTAATGATTATTTGTCTTTTCAGGTCATAGTAGTTTTAGCATTAGCATCATCCGTCATCGGCGAGGTTCCCCCATACCCAGCCAGTGGTTGGCGTCCTCAAGGTCAACCATTCAACCTACCATCTCGTCAACAACAACCACAAGCACAATATGGCGCCCCACCATTAAACGAACAACAACAATACAACACCATTCAATTCTCAGCACCTCAACAACTAAATCAACAATACTCTTCACCTCAAATCAACAACCAATATAGCGCCCCACAAATCAACAACCAATACGGCGCCCCACAAATCAGCAACCAATATGGCGCCCCACAAATCAGCAACCAATATGGCGCCCCACAAACCAGCAACCAATATGACGCCCCCCAAGTGAACAACCAGTACGGAGTGCCATCTGTTGACCCTCTGAGAACTCAAAACGTCCCGCGAGAAGAACCAGCGAGAAATTTCGCCGGAAACAATTTCAATTTCAACCAAGTAAGACCCACTGTTCCAGGAAGGACGTATTTATCACAAACTCCCATAAACAACAATCAAAATCCTAATTTTGACAGTTCAAGTAGCCCTAACCTCAATAACGGTCAGCGTCAAACCGCCAAACTAATTTCGCCGAACTCCCAATTTGAGTTCGCTTCAAACCAGAATTTCCAAAACGTTGAACCTTTTAATCAAAGACAGAATTTCAATCAAAATCGCGGGAATGAGGAAATAAGTGACAGCGACGAGTTAAACCAAGACCAACTGGAGAATCTGAATGGAGAGGAGCTTAGTCCGGAAAGGGAGTATGGAACGCCGACCACAACAAAACGACCGATAAAGGCGCCGAGGAAGCCGGAGAGAACGACGGCGAGACCCCGAACTACCACTGAGGTATGTTGAATTATTTTTCATGGAATTTGACAGTTGTGATCTTAACGCACTCTAACCAAAATGGCGGCATTAATTTATTGCAGGGAAAATGGCAAAACAATGTTAGATTTTGTTTTACGTGTTTGCAATTCGGCACTTTCTCTTTCACATTCGTTTTCATTCATCACATACATTTACTTCGTTGGTTATAAGTTTTCTTTTTATTATAATCGAAGCAATTTTTTAGGGATAAATGTATCTGCTAAAATTTATTTGTTAAAAAATTCAATCTGACAATCAGTTGTCGAAAACTATATCTAAACCTGGAAAAACCATGCTGTTATATTTTTATTTACATCTATTTAATTAAGCAGAACATGCATAAAACTAAAGAAAATAAAATTAACATTCAGCAAATAAACAATAAAGAAAAAAATACTGATCCTCTGTTGCAGCCTCTTGGTTATTGGGGCGTAAAACTGCCAAAAATAATTTTTAGGGGCCAAACGAGAAAAATTACAAATTAGTATACCTGTATACATCACCTATGTTATAAAATTTACATTTTAGGACAACAGCAAAAGAAAAGTACCAGGGGTGTTTTTTACTTACATTTACACCTCTTTCTGAATCTGTTTCATTTGAAATGTATATTTGCTGCATTAGAAATGTTAGAATCAATCTCTTATATTTCATCTTCCGTTCAGTTAAAATACACCGAGACATGTTAATTATAAAATCAACGTAACTGGTATGGTGGGGTCAACAGAGACCCCAATTGTTATTATCTCCTTAACTAAGAAATATATAGATTCGTGTGACCGTCACTAAGTCGATTAATAAACCAACTGAAAAACTCGAACATTTAGTTTTTAACACTAAACAACTTGATTTAAAACATTGGAGTCTTCAAAAAGAGTTAATTATTAATTTTTATAATAAGTTTACAACGAATAAGCATGTTTGGACGTCTTTATCGTTTAGAATTCAAACGTTCAAGTTACGAGTTTATTATATTTTGGTAGTAATCCATCAACCGGAAGTTGTAGTTTACTTTAAAGTTTGTAAGGTTTTCAATCATATCTCAGTAAATAATTGACTTGTAAGTAGATTCACAAAACTTGATTTTTATTATTAGTCGTAACTTCATTTTTCATTCTCAGAACATATTTATTTTAACTAAGGTTGTTAAGATTGGTTAGCATAACATTTGATATATTTTGTTAATTTAATTAATTTAAAAACAAAGTTACAGATGTTGAAAAAAATGGAGTTAACGTTGATTCCTTTTGGGAATCTGCCTGTTGATTATTATTTCCTGAATGTAAATATTTTTTAAATAGTGGTGTCGGCTTTTGAAGTTTTATAGACTTATAGCCCCTCAAATACCAGTTATTTATTATACTTTACATTACATATACATTCAATTATTTGAAAAGACAAGCCCCCGGTGGAAATAGAACCCACGACCTCAGTTGTGAGGACAAGGTCGCTTGAGCAACTCTCCTGAATATAAATGAAAATAAACAAATTAAATATTTAAATGTCATAATTTTCAATATTATATACGGTTGCTTAGAATATGGTGCAGGGATTTTATCAGCTATAATATGCCAAGGACATTGGTAATTACGAAATAATTTTATCACAGTTACCGAAAGAACGTTGCTTGTTGCTTGGTAACTGGCCGATGTCGAAGGCTCAAAATCTCATCAGCTCGCAATTGGAACATCCTAGTTATAAATATGATATCGTCATTAAATTTTGAGTTATCGTCGACGAAAAATAGTCATATACATCAAGAGACCTCAAAACATAATTATATATGTATTTATATTATAAAGGTATTTTAGTTTATTCATATTGAAATACCTTGAACATAGAACTTCTATCAGTTTACAATCTCAACTAAAACAGGAAATCGCTTTAAAAATATATACATTTATATACCAAATAAAATAACAAATTTTTTTTAAAATACAGTACGTCTCAATCATGATGTATTAAATGTAATAAATTGTAAACGTCTGTTGTCGTTATTTTGTTACCTGCACAGTGATGAATCGTGCTACTATCTTCTACTATTACCCTAAGTCGCAATGACGATTGGAGCAACGTATGACTGTTTTTGAATCGTATACGAGAGTCGTGGAGCGGTTAACCAAAGATTCCTCTCAACACAAAATATTTATTACTTTTACTATAATGAGTTCCAAAATGTTTTCAACTTATTGAAATATAATTCAAATAGCAACCCGACAACGAGGGCGATTTCGACCAACCCAACGTTGCCATATCAACCGCTGTTGCCGGAGCTAGCACCACTGGGCAGTACTACATCCTGCAACCAGATGGCAGGCTGCAACGTGTGGTGTACATGACATCACCGGACCCTAAGGACGACAAAAGCGCAGCGGTCATCGCCAACTTGATGTACGAGACTGTTGAGCCGCTCAAAGGGCCGATATATCAGTATGTCGGCTCTGAACTTGTTAGAATCAATTAATAATTATTAATTTTGATTGTTGATAAAATGTTTTTGTAATGTTTGTAATAAATAATTTAATGTTATACATTGCGTTTACATTTCACTTGTAACGTCACAACTGCTACACTGTTCCCAAAACTTTGAATATTTTAATGAAAACAGACTACAAAAAATAATTTTCTAACAGCTCAAATTGAGAAAGAAATTTGATATTTAACATTATCTTACATCTTTTTTTATTATAACAAAATTTACTTTAAAGCCCATTTGACACGCTCAATTTTTTTGTACAATTTTGACACAGGTTAGCAAAATTTATCAACTGTAATTACACAAGAGCTTTTTAAATTGCCAGATAATTTTCTTGCGAAACCTTGTTACCTAGCAATTTGACAAGAAAACAACGGTGTCGTGATTTTATTTTGAAAACAGTTTTCGAGTCAAATTGCTGTGAAAATTCATCTTTCAAAGTGTAAACAGTACTCGAAATCTCAGACATACAGCATTTATTCTTCTTACATAACCGACGTTTCGGTTTACACTTAAACCTTCTTTAGGGTTAGTAAGATCTTACAGCAAACTATCATGTAACAAATACATTCGTAAACAATCATTAAGTTTGTTAAAAAAATTCCGTTGACAGTATTGAGACTATGAATGTGTATGTGTTATGCTTTTGTATGTACAAAATTTTTTACAAACTGAATTATTCTTTACGAATGTATTTGTTACATGATAGTTTGCTGTAAGATCTTACTCACCCTGAAGAAGGTTTAAGTGATAACCGAAACGTCGGTTATGTAAGAAGAATAAATGCTGTATGACTGAGATTTCGAATATTATTTACAATTTACAATAAACACAGTCAAATAAACATCCAGATATAATAATCTTCCAGTTTATTTATGTTTCTTACTAAAATTAATGGAATTCATGTACATTTTAATTACTTACCAGGAAAAAGTTATTTTAATTCCATTTAAATATTTTTCTAAACAATAAAATAAAACATTTATGTGACTACAATTATTTGCAATTACAATTCCTACTGTTTGAGATTCAACAAAACCTTTACAATGACGTCACAACACTTTTAAAAAATCATTGTGGCTTATTGAATAACAATTAAGAATTTTAAATATTATAGATAATCTTTAATTTTGGTAAAGTTTCATAAAAAAAAATTAAGAAAAAATGATGGCTACTTCACACTTGAGTGATTTTTTATTCAATATGTGGTATTACTTATGATAATTCAAATGTTATATTGACTTGAGTATTACATTATTAATGATTGACACAGTTATGCCATTAGCTTCTCTTTTTTATTTCTGTTTTACGACTCACAATAATATCAACAATTTTTCGAATACCTTTATCGCTTCTACTATTTATTACATAAAATATTATTTACTGTTGTTTAAAAAAGTATATAGATACATAAACATAGTTAAACTTGCGTAATAATGCAATACTTTAAGTTGTTGGGCGATAATGAATGTAAATGACGAATTAGTTTGTGCGCCAAGTTATAACTAAAATCATATTTCTGTGCAAACTCAGTAACACAAAAGTTTCAAGTGCACTTGAATTTACTTAACCCAAACAAGAAGAGCTTTAAACAAATAAAACAAGTAAGAATTTGCTTTACATATTTAGATAATTCAATACTTCAGTAAAAAATAAATTAATTAAACTTTAAATGAAGTGAAGAGAAAAATAAAATTTTAAGTGTTCTTCATTGTTAAATATTTGGCGTATTGTAAAGAATGCGTGGTGCGCAAAATAGTCATTTCGCGCATTGTTATAAAAAATCTGGTGTGGGCATCACACTACTTTCTTATACTATATATAACTGAACAAGTATTACTTGTTTCTTGCATATGACTTTATTTTAACAATTATTTGACACATAATTAATTTTTTGCAATACCTGTACTGTAAGTTACCCATTAATAACAAAATTTAAACACAGTAAGTGGAACTTTTATAGCACAATTAGTTTCCATGGTTACATCATTTACTTACCGTTCACGGTGGATGGTAAGTGAAACTTACCGTGCAAGGTGGACGGTAAGTAAATATCTATCATTCAAATTTTATTTCTAACCTCAATCTGTCAGCTGTTAATTTTGATACCTATTTTTCCTTTTCTTATATTTACGCAGGTATTGCAAAAAATAACTTACTAACCTCGAACTGTAAGTGATTTTTTAGGCCTCGAATGTTTAGGAAATCTCGACTCTACGGGTCTCGACATCCCAAACTACATTCTCGACCTAAAAACTGTCACTTACAGTTCATGGTACGTAATATACTATTTTGCTCTCATTGTAACTATGATTTTATTTTAAAGTAGGTATTAATTAATATCTAGTCTTTTCTAATATTTCAAACGACACATATTTTTGACACTTCACAATTATTTGACATATAGATGTTAAAAATGTTTAATTTTTTTTCCAACACCTACTTGTAAAGTGGTATTTTATCCACTTAATTCTCAATATTAAAACAATACTTTAAAAGTAAGGATGAATAAATTAACACGTTGCTATAATAAATGACAAAACGTAGATGTGTACACTTTGTCCGCGATGTGGTGGCTGCTACGTCATCAAAAATATTCGTATGCGTTAAGATTTGACTGATGGGGGAAAATTTATGACGTCACATAGGTTCTCAAACAGTTAAAATGAACATCTTTTATACTTACAAATTAAGAGTTATTTGTTAAAGAAAAAAAGTTAAATAGTATATTGTGTTATTAGGAGTAAATGTGATACTTTGTGTGCTGAGCATGTAAGTTTGAACGACGAGCGAAGCGAGTCGGACAATTACATGCGAAGCACCCAAAGACACATTTACTCCGAATAGCACATGCGATTTTTTCTTCAAACATAGAAAATAAAATTATAAATATTATAAAATGCTCAAAACTTCAAAAAATATTCTGTCTTATCTAGCATTTCAAGTTGCCGTAGAATATGCTGTTTTGTTAATTTTGTTTATTTGTTTCATTTTTAACTGTCAAATTATTGAATTACAACCTAACTATTTTTCATAATATTTTACTTTGTCCGCCGCCGGCGTAAATGTGTTGCCAAGGATACACTTTTACGCCGGCGGCGACAATATTGAACTTCTGCTTGTTGAATACAAATACATAACAACGTACTTTTATGACGTTTGAAGAAAATAGTATTTTTTCATGCTAGTATCATTATAAATTACTTCAACATTGAATACTTATGACAATGAATTAATTTAATAATTTGAAACGAAGACCATTGTTTTAGAATCAATGATCTGACATTACTTTGATGTTTGAGTTTGACAGTTCGAGATCAAGGATGTTCGAGTTAACAATAATATAAAACTCTTCTGTGGCTTACGATACTGCAGGTATTTTCTTATGATTCCTTTTTGAACATTTTATTATTATTAATACTTATTATTATTACTATTAAATATGAAACTGTAGTTATAACCTAAAATTAATACTGAAATGACAGATTGAATTCTGACATTTGCGTCCGTGAATTGATCATCTATTCTTTTTCTTTTCAAGTAGAGGGAAAGAGATGGACATATTAGACATACGTTAAAATAACCAACGATTGAACAAGCGTGTATGTGACAAAGACAGACCTTTACATAAAACTGTTAATTATTAGTTCGGTAACTAATGAAGTAGCAGCCACCACATCGCGGACAAAGTGAATATTTTCTATATTTTAAGCTAAATTACATAGCAACTTATAAGGTATACAAATAAGCGTTGGTAACAATATAAGATGAAACATAAATATATCAAATTTTTAGTCAAATGTCACTTTAATTTTTTCAAACAGCATATTAAAGGTAGATGTTGGAAAAAATATTGTATGCATCATGTGAATACAGACAAATTAACCACTCGCGAAAGTTAAATCACTCGGATAACGCCTCGTGAGCAAAACATTCCGCTTATGGTTAAAATAATCTTTATTCACTTAATACATAAATAACTATTTTCTTCAAACGTCATAAAAGTACGTTGTTATGTATTTGTATTCAACAAGCAGAAGTTCAATATTGTCGCCGCCGGCGTAAAAGTGTATCCTTGGCAACACATTTACGCCGGCGGCGGACAAAGTAAAATATTATGAAAAATAGTTAGGTTGTAATTCAATAATTTGACAGTTAAAAATGAAACAAATAAACAAAAATAACAAAACAGCATATTCTACGGCAACTTGAAATGCTAGATAAGACAGAAAATTTTTGAAGTTTTGAGCATTTTATAATATTTATAATTTTATTTTCTATGTTTGAAGAAAAAATAGCATGTGTTATTTGGAGTTAATGTGTCTTTGGGTGCTTCGCATGTAATTGTTCGACTCGCTACGCTCGTCGTTCAAACTTACATGCTCAGCACCCAAAGTATCACATTTACTCCTAATGACACAATATACTATTATTCCCATTCTAACTAAGATTACTAACATATAATATTAAATATATAATTTAGTTTTACTCAAAATTAGAAGCATTTCCAAGAAATGTGCAAATAACATTTTATATTCCAAATATTTTTGCTAACATCTTTCATTTGAAACTTTTTTTCACTGCTGATTCTATTTTTAAAAAAATTGAATTTATTGTTTTGTGTGTCCAGTAAACTTCCTCTACCGGTTTTTCAATTTCATTCGAAATCAACTCAGCTCTTCATATTATCATGATACTTATAAATTCCAAGTTTCGTTTACATATCTCGTTCATGAGATATTGCGTACATGGACATCCATCCAACCCATCCTCGCACACAGACATCATTGAGAAATTGGTCTTAAGATATTCAGTAGACATCAAAATCCTTATATTTTGTATAAGAAAGTAAAATTAATTAGTTGTGTTAAATTTCTTTAGGTGGTTAGAATACTTGTGTACATTTTTATAATAGTAAAACAAAAAATATATTTCTGATAGCAATGTCAAAAAATGATGCATGTCTTTAAGTTATCAGGTGCCATTCAGAAAAATGACACCCACATATTACCAACATATAAAACATAAAACACTACGTGTATTACTTACTAACCTTCAATTCTAAATTATACAGGATACATGAAAGATGGGTTCCTGATGATAACATTCATTTCTCGATCATTTACAATATGTGATTTGTGAAATTGTGTCCAGAAACGATTGAACGTTCACCATAATTTGCACGAAACAGTCTGCAGTGAAAACAAGCGAAATGAATAACGTTGATACCGCTGGGAGAAATAGGAATGATTTTGTTTCAAGGGTTGTTATTACGTCATTGGTGCCCACGGTTTTGTTTTTGTTTTACTTCAACGATGTGTGAGTATTACACTTGTTTTTGTTTGTTTGTTTGTAGCATTGCTTGATTTTGCGAAATATTTATGAATTTTTGTTGATGCAAGTTGTCAAATATAATTTATTGAGATTGATTAGCGTTCATACATAGAAAATATTTTGTGCTCAGTACAATAAATTGATAAATTTTGAGGTAGACCTACGTCTGCGCCTCTGCTCATTTTCCGAGTCATAAACAGGGTGATTCATAACGTACGGAATAGATTTAAAATGTAGATAGAGTAGTCCAAAGTAATGTGTTTTCCTTAATAAACTTTTGATTTAAACTCTATAACCAAAGAGTTACAGCAAATTAAAGTTCTTTTAAATTAACATCAACCTTCTGCATGCCGCTGAAAATAATTGGGAAGAATTAATAACATTATTTTCTATTTTCCACAGAATAGTTATTTATTTAACTAGGCATCAAAATACCAGATTTACAGCAGAGACTGCCGTTTCATTGACGAGGCGAAGCCAAGGCAATGAATGCTGTCGAAGCTATAAATCTGTTTGATGCCGAGTTGAACACATAATTTTTTTGCCGATTTGGAATTAATATTAAATTAGTGATTATTTATATAGATATTTTTAAGGTTATTGCTGTCAAATTACGTGGCCATACATGTGTTGAACGGTTGCTATGTATTTATTGACGGTTGCTATGCGTTTGTTGAGAGGTTGTTATGTAATAGTATATTACATAACGAGAGATGTAAGTAGCAATTTACGCACGAGTGAAAAAATTGACACACGAGCCGCGTAGCGGCGAGTTTGTAATTTCACGAGGGCGTAATTGCTTTACATCTCGAGTTTTGTACTATACTTTTTCTGCGACCACTCAATACTATTTCTAAATTAAAAACAATATTCAAATAGTTAGAAATTTATTATGTTTTTTTGTTTTCTCTAATCCATGAATTTTTGATACACAAATTCGTATCGTTGTCGAGATTTTGTCACCAAAAGATTATTTGTTGCACTTTTAGTTTTGGCTTGTATCTCCAGTGGTGTTCCAATTGAAATATCACTGTCGCTTGACATTTCTTACTTAAAATATTAATAAATTTAAGTAAAGGATAATAATATTTAGTAGTATATATTTACCTCACAATAAAACACAGATTATAAACTATAGATGCAGATGGGAGACTATAAAATATTACCAGTTTACATGTAATAATCACACACATAACCTAAATGTCAAAAAAGCTTTGTTGTGTTTATAAAAATAAACGACAATTCTTGAGCGTAGGGATACATGACGAAACATAGTCCCCTCTACATATATTATTGAAATATTTATTGGTGTCATAATTTATAATAAACCCAGCAAAATATGAATTTAGTTATAAAATTTTATCAGTTAGCCTTTGAATCCATAACATTTAAATCTAAGATTTGATAAATCAAATTTTAATTATTTGGTAATGTGACAGTCAGTAATGCCAACTTAAATTTCATTTTCAAGTGTTACGTAATGAACATTACGTAACACTTGAATGAACATTACGTAACACTATTCGTAACAACGCACTTACATTGATTGTAGTTTGTTCTGCAATGACATACTTTCAGTAGTGGGCGTAGAAAAAATATTTTACAGTCTAGGCATAAAAGTGACACTTTACAGACTGTTAATTGTTTTATAACCGAAATAAGCAAATAAAATAAATACATATAGCATCACGCGTTTTATCCATTATGAGTGTGGCACCCTGCTTACGCAGATCTAGATACATTTTTCCGTATGAGGTGCGGTTACCAGCCGTCAAATCATGGCCCCCAAAGATGTTTGTGGAGGAGGTAAATTTATATTGGCAACAGCCTGCTGTGGGATTCGAACTGAGGATCTCACGATCCGCAGTCCGATGCCTTACCACGAAGCTATTTACCCCGAATAATTATTATAATCAAATAATCAAAATTTAAATATAAGAATTGCTTCTTTATAGTGTTAGTCATGGAATTGAAACTACCAAATGAATGATGTTTTAACTGTCAAGAAAGTTTATTATGAATTATTGATTGATTTAAATTTTAAGTTATTATTGAAAATGGTTATCTATTCCATGAAGAAAAGTAAATTATATTTCAGGGGAATTTTATTTTAAAATGTTTTAATATTTATTTGTAATAATTAATAGAACATGTCGATATACTACTTTACCTCCAAATTAGATGTTTCCTTTTGAATTCTATTCTATTTACTCACAATTAAAGGGAAAAATAGTATTAAATCATAATCGGAAACATATTAATTATTTTTTATTTCGTTTTAAAAATCAAAAACCAAAACCAAGACACATTCAATTTGAAGAATAAAACAAAATAAAGATTGTTGAAGAAAATGTAGTTGAGACAGGTTTCTTGGGCATATCTCAAGGATTAAATCAATTAAGAGTAAGTTTCAGTTACAATTTTTGTTTGATACCTTTTTCTATATTTTGCACCGTTTAAAATTAAATATTTTCGGGAATTGCAATATTATATTCAAATTTTATATTTAGAACTTGGATGTTAAAAGTACGAGCCGATTAGATTTTGGTAGCAATCCATCAACCGGAAGTGGTAGTTTACTTGAAACCAATATATGTTTTACCATATCTCAGAAAATAATTTACAGTAAATTTTGTTATATTTTAGTATAAGTAAAATTATAATAGAAAAGATGTAAAATAATATATTTTAGATTTGTTTTTTCTGTATCCTTTAAAATCGTTTTGTAGTGAGGTTTTTTTTGTGTTCCCATTTCAGCGATCGCTATATAGTGTGTTTTAAGCATTTTCAAACATAATATTTGATAAAAATGCCCCGTTACCTGTTTAAAAATTGTTATCATTTTCGAATGTCATTCTTTATTTTTGACTTGTTTACAACAAACAGATAATATTATAGGTATTAATTATAATTTTCTTCAAACTCGCTGAAAATATATTATACGTTTGTATTTCCTGATTAGAAGCAAATACAGTGCAGAATTTCATGACTAATAATTATTATGAAAAACTAGATTAAATATTGTAACCTTGCACGTAATTTATTGTATAGTAACATGTAATTTTTAATGATTATACATTACAGGATACTGTTTGAAACATTCCAACTGTTGCTAACTTCATATTTCGTATTGTTCCTTATTATTCCAATAATATTTAAATTCAACTATACATTTCAACGGAACGTGGTGTTCTTACACATCAGTATGTATATGAGCAATACCCACTAGTACGAACAATCGATCTGTCGTTTCACTTTATTTTTAAAATATTTTAGAGAAAAATGCTGCGAATGAAAGATGCCAGTGGCGTGCATATCCATGGATGTGGCGCATCCCTTAGAAATTTTAAATTAAATTTTTCAATACTTCTATACCTATATACCTATACTTCTATTATGTAAATTTACTCAAACAGTAATTGTATTCAATATTACAAAATTATGAAAAACAAATAAATTGTTGAAATATTTACGCCTCAAATATCTGCTGCCGTATGCGTCCGAGCTCAACCACGAAGAGCTTTTCCTCACCGTGGATGCCACAGAAATATAATAATTCTGGTGCGTGCACTGTCTATGCTCGCTGTGTAATGCCCTGTTCCGACATAGACACACAGAGGACAACATTCAAGCCACACACAGGCAACAGTAGCACAATGAAGAAGAAGTGCGGTGTGTGTCGCTTGTCAAATAGATGCGCCGCTAATTTGTGGCTTCAAAGTGTCTTGGAAAAGTAGTAGTTCAAATACACTGATAACTTCAAACCATTGAAATGTTTTGTTTGTAGGCTTAAAAATTTATTTCATCTGTTACTTGCAATTTCTTTTGGCATTGTTGATTATTGTCGATTGTAATTTTTCTTTTGGTTTTATTAATTTGGCTTAGTTTTTGAGTATAATCTTATGTTTGATTGTATAAAGAAAAAAAGAGAAATAACAAAAATTAATTGTGGGTGCCTCTTTTGCTTTAATTTTGAGGTCACAAACAAATTCCATGTGTGAACGGCTCAAATTTTTTTGTCTTCCGTGTGTCTCAGTACTTCTTCTTCATTAAGCAACTGTTGCCCGTGTGCGGCTTGAATGTGTCCTCTGTGTGTCCATGTCGGAACAGGGCTTAAAAAAAAACGAGCCGAGAGAAATAGTTCCTCACGGGAGATGCTATCGCTGTCTTACACTTTTATAATTGTGCATTTGAACAAAAGTCACGCGGAATACATTCTGTCTCAAAAGTGAATATATTTGGTTGTTTGATTCGAACGCTAACTAGTGGTAGAAAGCTGAACTACATGTAAGATACATAAATTTCATTGTATTTTGAAATTAATTTTTTTTTTAATTAATTACAACAGTAGTAATTTTAGGAGTATTCCAATGTAAATATTACATTTTTACTTTTTAAAAACGCTTCCGCGCTGCTTTGCTTGCGTTTTAACCCTCTATTGCATATTGTTCCCGAACGGGAACATAAAATTAAATTTTTTTCTTTTCTTTTCTTATGCAGTTTACATTCATGGCAATCATCATTTGGAAACACTATATAAACTTTGTCAATTGACAATTAGGTAATTCCTCTTAATTTGATCAACATAAAAAGTTGAAATGGAAAATAATAATTACAGAAATTGAGATATAAAATGTAAAATTTGAAGGAAACAGCTTATTACCTGCTGATATATTACAGTTAAATACACATTTACAAAATTTCCAAATATGAATATTTCTTTTGTAAAAATAATTTTTTGAATCCTTATTTAAAATAATTCATGCAATAGAGGCTTAAGTATCAAATATAGTTGTAAAGTATTGTATCAGTTAAAATAGATTGGTTAGAATGTATTAATAAAAATAAAATAGTTATGACCACAGAAAATCAATCAAATTCTTATATACGGAAAAGGATAAAAAACCTACACTAATTTTAAACATAATAACTCCGACTAAACCATTTGTGAGTAATAAATAGTTTGATTTACTAGAAAATTAGTTATTAGGTGGACTCAAGTTTTTTTTAGTTATCTTCTTACTTACTATTGGTTAGTTTGACATGGTTGATTACTTCGCTTTAGTATAAATTAGATATTTTTTTAAATTTGGATTCAATCTTGACCACTGGCTTGATTTACAAGTAGAGTATGTAATATTGATTATATCCCTTTTGCTTCTATCGATAATGATAACTTTGTTATCGAAATACGTATATACATATATAGATTTTTTTTATCGCGGTTTATGAGTTAAAGTTATTCTTTTTATTTGGAATTACATAATTCCATAGGTAAGTGTAAAATAAATACAACACTAACTATATTCTTTGAATTATTTTTAAAAAATATATCTACTCTTCCCTTCCCCAAAACTCACTGCACGCCTCTGAAAGTTGCAAACAACTAAATTTTCTATCACCTTACTGAAGCAATAATCGGTGTTCATACTAGCGGGCTTTATACTCGTATTTCTCCATAGCAATTATTTTAAAGAAACGTCACGAATTTTCAGTTAATTTTCCCCGATTTGCACAATACAAATATCCAGAAAGGCACGGTTTAAACGGAACGCGAAACTTCTACCTAAAAACAGAGGATGACGTCTATTTAGGCGTTTGGCATATCCTCCCAGAAAGTTTGATCAAGAACAACTTACCCAAAGAGGAAGAAGAAGAATATTTTGAGAAAACGTTGAGTCATGGCCAACCTGTGTTTGTATACATGCATGGAAATTCCAGTAACAGGGCTGCTGGACATCATATTTTACTGCATAAAGTTTTAAGGAAAAGGTTTCATGTCATCACTTTCGATTATCGAGGTGAGTCATTTTTACTTTCTTATACGTAATATAAATATAGCAATCATGAAAATAGTTATTTACTTCGGCTCGGACTACAAACCTCCTCGAATATCAATTAACTTCGAAATTGGTAAGCAAAGCATTAACTTAACAGTTCTAATATTGCCAAATTAAAAAATATTTTCCGCGACATTATTTTCGTTGCAAATATTTTTGATGCACAAGCTAATAGTGTTATGAAGTATAATTGTAATATTTATTTGTTAATAATAAAGTGATTTGTTTTGAACAGCGAAGCTAGCGACACCTATACCAGTAAATTTTTCAAGAACAGTTGTTTTATTATTTAGTTTCAGGATGTAGTAAAAGGTGTATTCACCCCTAGACTATGTATTATTGGTGTGATGTGAAAAATTAATTTTGAACAAGCGTAATTTTTTTCTTGTAATAGTAATTTTAATCCTTACGAGTAATGAAATATTAAAAATTAGAAGAAGGGATACGTGACCCAGTTTTGTTAGGAAAAAAATAGTCTTATTTAAAAAGAAAGAGTATTAGGTTAGACTACGATGTATTGTTTTACAGTTATAACTGCTACGAGAGATGCAAATATTTAAAACATGTTATCACACAATCTTCCTCGAAGCTGGTTTGACAGAAATTTTTTAGGTTTCAATTTATGTACTACCACTACCACATCAAATTTAATTTACAAACTAAAATGAATTCAAGTATTATTTAGTATGCGGCTACAGCTACAGCTATGCAAATTTGTAGAGAGAGCTTTTTCCTGTTGAAATAAAAGCAATAGAAAACACTAGAAAATTGTTTACCGAAATCGTCATAGGACAACTACTTGAAAGATGTGCTGACTAAAATGAATGTTTTGTGAAATGTCTTTTTTTATGAATATAAAAATATAAAGATAATTTAATTTAATTTATTAAATACTAAAGTAATTAAAATAAATTTGATATTAGTTTTAAAATGCATAGTTTATTTCATTATGACTGACTATTATTCTTCAACTTCAACTCTAACAATTGTAGTGATACATACCTTATAAATACAGATAAAAAAACTTCCAGTATTATTTATTTTACAAAGATTGTTGCCAAACTAAAATAAAATTGTGTTTAAATTTTTACTATTAATATTTCATCTAAAAAATCTATCAAATTTCATAGCTTCTCTGTTATTTGAACTTTACATTTTATGAACTCGGCGTTAGTTTATGACATTATCGTAAAAATCGGGTTGTTGATAAGAATCAATATTACTTGTTTCGTTGTTTCCTTTTGTAAGTGTACTTTTATTATTCTGCAATAAAATTTTAGAACCCTTTCGAACCTAAGCTTACCAATAATACATAGTCTAGGGGTGAATACACCTTTTACTACGTCCTGAAACTAAAGAATAAAACAACTATTCTTGAAAAATATACTGGTATAGATGTCGCTAGCATCGCTGTTCAAAACAAATCACTTTATTATTAACAAATAAATATATCAGTTATACTTATATCTTCGTATGATTGTTGAGAAGTCACTTGATAAGAATAAAAAGATGTTCTGTGGCTTTATTGATTTTAAGAAAGTGTATGACAATGTTCCTCGAGATACTATATGGAATGTACTTGCAGAGTACGTTGTGGATGGTAATTTGTTGGGAAAAAGAAGTGCGACTGCGATGAAAGCTGATGATAGATTGAGTGATTGGTTTCGTATAGATGTTGATGTAAAACAGAGTTGTTGAATGTCTTCGTGGTTATTTAATTTATACATTGATGTTTTGCTACGAAAGACATTGCATGAAACGAATTATTGTGAACATAAATAAGGTAGAGAAAGGTTTAAATCTGTTATTGGATGTCGATAAATTTAAAGTGTTGGTAATTGAGAAGAATGATTTGGTGACTGATTGTAATGTTTCAGTGAATGAGTTTGTACATTTGGGTAGCATGTTTTGGAGGAATGGACATTGAACATATTGACCGAGAGATTGAAAGGCGAGTGTCTGCAGGATGCAAGGTATTAGGTGCTCTCGGTACATTTGCTCGAAACCCGAATGAATCTATAGATGCTCGATTGATTGCGTATAATGGTATTTTAGAGAAGTTTGTGTGTGTACGAAACATGAGCGTATCCGGAATACATTGGTCTATTATGAGTGTGAAATTGAGAAAAATGTTATAAGAGTGAGAGGTGGTCATTTCGAACGAATGTCGAATGAAAGGTTTGTTGAAACTAATATATGGGGGCAAGTTTAGGAGTGAAGGACTGCTAGGGCATCCGAGGAATAAGTGGTTAGGTATAATTGTTGACTTATTTTATAAGCGAATGATTCCAATTATGACGAAGAAACGATTATGTACGAATCACACACTATGAATGTGGACAAGGCGATAGTGGTGTATCAGTACAAGAATGTTTGATTGTTTTTTGATTGTGATAGGCATGTAAGACAGAGAAATTAAATATCACGAATATGGAGCCAGTTAATCTCTGTAAAAAATATTGAGACTAATTAAAATGTTAATTTTATTTAACCCATTAATGCCCAGAACTATTTTTCTTTGGATACAGACACAAAGCAGTATTAAATGCTAATAACCTTACAAAGTTTATACAGTTTGAAATGCAATACCGTGACAGAGCATACGTATAGATCTCACTTTAACATTTTCTATCATACGCTGGGCATTAATGGGTTAATTCCAATATTTCATAGCAAATTTGCTACTTCATCGGGGAAACTTAAAACGTACATGAGTTAGGTTACAATTATTAAATGTTTTTGTATACAATACTTACAAAATGTTTTAACAATTTTGATTATAAATTTTGACAAAAATGATTTCAATAAAATTACATATCCAGTAAATTTCGAAAAAGAAAAACATAATTTTTCACACATGCAAGACAGTGAAAAATAATTTAATTTTTATTTCATTTATCTGTAACAATTTACCTTCTCATATGTTTTAGGTTATGGTGATTCCACGGGACTTCCAATTACCGAGCACCTGGTAATCAACGACGCCATTGCCATCTTACGGTGGGTGAAGCGACTAACAACAGCACCTATTCTGGTTTGGGGCCACTCTCTAGGCACGGCTGTAGCTACACATGCCCTCAGACAACTCACTGAGCAAAATGATTGCTTCGTGCAGGGCTTGGTCCTCGAGAGCCCTTTTGATAACATGCAGAATGAAGTCGGAGAACATCCCATGACGGTGGTAAGTAGCAAAAGTTTTTATATTTATTTTACTTAGCTACTTAGCAATTTGAAGGTGTACTATTCGCCATTTTGAAGCAGATTGACAGCTAGTTGTCTTAAAAGTACACGTCTGTTTTTTTAGAATATTCAACCATTGCAAGAATGCACGTTAACTTTGCTCATCCATACAAGATTTAGTTATACATTTCGTACTAATCGTACAGAAATAACAAGAGCAATATGTTTTCTCACTCTTTTTAATTAATTATAGGTATAACTTTTCGCAACAATGAACTTCATGATATACATTTTAATACATACATACAAATGGAATAATTTAATATGATTTTGTTTTCCACATTGGATGTTATTGTTTCATAAACAACTTTGGAACAATCAGTATTGGAAATGTAAAATTCTACTTCA
Organism: Poecilus cupreus; assembly: GCA_963942605.1. NCBI lineage: Eukaryota > Metazoa > Arthropoda > Insecta > Coleoptera > Carabidae > Poecilus > Poecilus cupreus. The sequence continues at coordinate 7,895,244 of OZ012716.1, forward strand.
CACGTATTCATAATATTTATGTTTGATTTTCTGGAAATGTTAATTATGCAAACAAAAGCTTATGTATATCAATAACGTCATTCAAATTATGCGAATTTTCAGTTCGAACATAGAATATTAACATGGATATGTATATATAGGTTGAGTACCTATTTTATTTTATTTTTAGAACTGCTATTATTTGAAAATAGATTCTGGAAATATCTACAACAGAAATATGTTTAAAATAAACTGATAAATATCGAAACTGACAAATATTATTGTGGAAGTGCTCAAAAAATAATGCTACTATTACTATACAGTGTGTTTCTTGGGATTCATTGGGATCTGGTAAACTTTAGTTAAATAGGCAATAGTTACCAAACTAGTAGACCAATTTAATAATGTTTAATTGTTACTCTCTTGTAAACACCATTTACCCAAGTCCTCTATTGCCTTTGAAAATGAATCTTTACAAGTTACTAATTGACAGCTACATTGTAAAAATTTTACAAGTTAATAAACAAGGTAAACAATGCGCGTTGCCACAGTAATAATAAAAAGTAAAATGTTGTACAATACACGCAAGGTAACAGTTTTACTGCTTCAAGAAGGTGACGGGCTCGCCGGTCATTTCCTCCATTCAACAGTAAAAACTGTTTTACCTTGCTTGTAATGTAAATAACTATCTTTTTTTCCGAAAAAATGCATAGGTCACTAGAAATGGACAAAAGACCTGTTTGCGTTGGATTTTCGTATTTAAATTATAATAATTTCTAAACTATCGCATTTTGAGAAAAATACCTTAAATACAAAAGGTACATATTTTTATTATATGTAACCAATGGCACAGAAAAATAATTTTTACCTACAATAGTTGTTGTTTTTTAACATTAGTAAGTTAAAAGTGTCACTTTCTGACACTAGTGTTAAAAGTAACAGCAACATGTTAAAAGTAATTTAATTGTTACTTTTTACACGTTCTTAACGATTTGTATTAATAAATCAACAAATATAATCCTAACTGTCAAAATGTCATTCTACATATTTTAGTACCTATTTACTAATGCACTAGGAAGATCGTAGATAAAATTTTGTATGATATATGAGTTAAAAGTGATTTATTTCGTTACGAAATATTACAAATGACGAAAGTTAAAAACTTGAAAATACATTTCTCGAAAGCTTGGATATTACAAACCTCGAAAATGCATTTCTCGAATAATACAACTGTCGAATGTTATAAATCTCGAAAATACATTTGTCGAAAGCGAACAATGCCAAATATATTGTAATATTTGCTCACTAGTTCCATCTACGGCATTTGGTATTGTTCGCTTTCGACAAATGTATATTCAAGATTTGTAACATTTAACATTTGTAATTTTCGAGAAATGTATTTTTGGAGTTTGTAACATTCGACAGATGTATTATTCGAGAAATGTATTTTCGAGGTTTGTAATATCCAAATGATTCGACAAATGTATTTTCTAGATTTGTAACATTCGTTATTTGTAATATTTCCAACATTCGACTTTTTATTTTCGGTAAATGTACAATCATCGTAATTTTCGACATTTGTACAATCGAGAAATGTATTTTCGTTATTTGTATTTTCGTGAAAGGTTTTTTCCAGAAATGTGATACCTATTTTGACGGGTAAGATTTGAACTTGACATAACGAATGAATAATATTAATTCGTCGAACTGTCAATATTATTTCATTAGCAACAGTAACAAAGGTCAGTAATTGATAAACAACGGTTGAATTATGGGTATATTATTTGATGATGGATAATTTAATTTATGCATGTTTGTACACATCATGTGAACAATTGAATTAAGGGGACTAGATCACACCTTACGACAGAATTATAAAATATTCATTGCTGGTAATTCGTTTGAATTGTTTTCAAATTTACAAGTATATTTATGTTATTTAGGTTATCTCTTTATTATTATCTTAAATAGATTGTGTTAAAGTATTAGAGTATAATATGTGAATATTAGTTATTGTTCCAAGTTCTAATATAATTTCAGTTATATGAAGGATAATTTCATTTTTCCTAGGAAGTTAATAGTTTGGAGTTTGCAAGCTTCTCAATCAGTACTTATTAACTTATTGGTGTAAATGCTAACGTTGGTTCCCATTAGTCAAAGCTGAACTATTAATTCCAATTTCTATTTCCAAAAAGTTACAAATATGGCAACAAATTTATTTATAGTTATTTAAATATTAAGTGCTGTACGTAAAATCTTATTCCCTCATCTTATGTTCGATTACGTAGCAAAAAAAATTGACTTTTCGAAGGAGAAATAGAATTTCTATAACCTAACCTAACTTAAGTCTGAAATATGTCATATGTAAGGCGAATCTTTCCCGCGCGGATTTAATAAGCAATTTGTGGTCAGATATTCAAGAACCTGCCTTGGTTCCGGTACACAATAGTGGAGCCGATCTATAACAGCGGGTTCCTCTTCGCTTCAGATGACCACATCAAACACGTCAACTGTCCCATCCTAGTGCTGCACGCTGAGGATGACTGGGTCGTTCCTTTCAAGCTCGGCTTTAAGGTAAATAACACGAACCCACCTTTCAAATTTCACACAATCAGATATTGGAAATTTTTAGATTTTGGGTTGATATCATGCGAAATCCTCAGTTCGATTACCATAACCAAGAAATTTGCAAATATATTTAATTAAAAATTATTTGGTCTTTGACAATGTCACTGAAATATAACAATACTGGAACGCTCACTGACGTTTGAAAATGCAAACCGAGAGAGACAAGTAGTTGAGGGCTCTCTGTCTTTGTTGTACAAGCAACCACTCAACAAGTGCATAGAAACCGTTGTTTTTACGTAGCATCCGCTCAACAAACGCATAGCAACCATTCTATAAACAAGTGTTAGACTCTACATCTCTGTCTCAGGCTCAATTTTCGCTTTCCCAAAAGAATACAAATGCACGTTCCAGTATTAGTATATTTCAGTGGTTTTTTTAGTATGTAAATTTTTATGAAGTGGGTTGAATGTAGTATATTTTGAACCCAGAATAAAACCTATACGTCTCTGTGAGCAAAAACAAAATTTATTATAGTTCACGAATGCATTTATTCTGTCTGGATCAGCTCTAGAGTTTATAATGTACTCTTACTCTTGGAAGAGATATCAAGAAAGAAAATGAGATGGGTTAGGTTTAGTGCTTTTCAGCTGTTCAGAGTTTATAACCTAAAAAGAAAATCTTTTAAAAATATTCCAAATGTATTCACAAATAATTCTGACATCAGTAGATATAATTCGCCCAAAAACAAATTCTTAAAACCCCTGTTAATTAGATTTCAGCTTACTAGTAGTATAGGTTAAAATCGGTTTGTTGCCCTACTTTCTTTAATGTGTCTATGATGATTAAAAAAAAAAACGCTCACAACAACATTAACATTTTTGCCTATCTTTATTACATTTTTACAGACAACGTAATTACAAAGTACAGAATAATTAGTTATCTTTTATTCATAATTTCTTTTTTATCTAGTTGTACTGTACCGCATCAAAACATAGGAATGCGAATCAAGGACCAATTCAATTTGAAAAGTTCTCTAAGAAGTTTGGATATGGACATAAATATATTTGTAAAGCACCGGAAATTCCTAATTTAATTAAGTAAGGAAGTAATAAGATAACATTTCTATAACGTTTTATAATTATTTTTATTTTGCAGGAATTTTGTTGATCAATGTTTAGGAAAATAAAGTATTTTAATTCAGTTTACTATTAATGCAATTTACAAGTATTTACTGTTTGTTTATAAACAATATATTTTATGTTACCCTGTTAAAATATAAATATTAAAAGATAATTTATACAGATACACATAATAAATTTCTTTCAAGAGAACCGCTACAGCAAGCTTTATTATATTCTACTTTAGCGGTTAGTGCTGCCATCTGTGAGTACGAATCAGAACTCAGTGAAGCATCAATGTAGAGGATTGTTCAACGTGAACTTCTTGCAGAACATTTTCTTTTGCAAATATAAATGTATAATTACAATGGTATTTAAACATTATTCATAAAGGGTTGAAATATATAATTATGAACGTATTAATAGAAATAAAATGAAAAATTAATTTTTTCGTATAAAATTTCCTCCATGTTGTTGACCAACCTCATGAACCGCTAACTGTGAACATGCAAACAATCGACAAACCGAAAAATGATGTCGTCAACAAAACGTTTTTAATTATTGTTAATTACAGAAGCCGGTGCATTACAAGAAATATCATCCAAACTCTTTGATATAATATAGGTAATTTATATTTTAAGTACTTATTACATAAATCATTCATTTTAAGGTTAGAATGTTGAATCGATATTTACTGAGTCATAATAAGTTTTTTAATATATTTATCTTACGTCTTTATTGCTGTAGTATGGCCTTTGAACAGCAAGGTATCAATACAATCATGTAAAATGGCAAAGTGTACGTAGGTCATTAATATTTATTTTACTATTGAATCATTTTTAAATATTCAGTCTTCACCTACTCGCCTTTTAATACTCTTCACTTTTTGCAGGTATGTACGAACAATGTTCTGACTGATACAATAATGGTGTTCATTCCACGCAAACGAGTTTTTATAAAAAGGTGACTAATTTTTAATCTTGCGCAATGAGACTGAAATTTTGATGTTTTACTAGTTGTATGACTACCGTTCATTTTTCAAATGTGTGTTTGATGTGTTATAGCTGCATAAGATTTACATCAATATTTTACATGTATTCATAATACTTTTAGAACATTTCTCTCTACTTACTCAAATAGATTTAACTAAATAGATCTCATGCTTTGCGATCCATTTCTTGGTGAGTAAAATCTAAATTTTTTTTGCTATATCATAAAATCTGTGTCAAATGCAAGTTCTGAAAATTAAATTCGGCGTGTATTAGTCAGTATTTATCATAATATTATTAGCTTTTTTATTTTACAATTGTTATTGTTGAACAACAGATGCAGAATTTAATTATTCACAACTTTTATTGAAAATATGTTTTAAAATTAACACCCTAGTCACTGAAGCACATAATCTTTCAATATTTTCTTTATTTCTAAAGTAGTATCAAATTTTTATATCATTAATTCAATAGCTTTATCAATTGCAATAATTTAAAAGTTGCATGTCTACTAAATATTTTTCATTTCTTAAAATGTAATCAATACATTAAGAACCGAAGGCTAGCATATCATTTTGCAATTAACAATAATTCAAAGTAGATTCCATGAGCAAATGACACAAATAGAATAATAATCCAACGTATTATTCTTTTGTCACGCTTCGCTCTAAACAAATACTGACAGATGTCACTCGTCGAGACTCTTCAAGCAACAACGTTATTAATTTCGTCAGTTTAAGTCATTGAAAACTGCCAAGTCATACTATTTTCGATAAGAATTCAAATTTACATTTTTTGAATAAATTATTGAATTGACAATGTGGAACAGTAAACGAATTTATTAATTATTTATGGTCATCCAGTTATGCGAAGCATTTTTGGCTGCATGAACTGAGAATGTGTGTTTGATGTATAGATAAGAACAGTTACTCTGTAACAATGAATGCACGAAGCAGTTTGTTGGGTGATATTGTGTCAACAATCATATTTGAATCAGTCATTCCAGGATTATTGTATTTACTCTATTTGAATGATATGTAAGTATTATTGGATTTATTCGTTTTTTTCCTTAAGTTTCATTTTCATTTTATTTACTTTATCATGAGCTCAACTTTCAACTTGATTAAATTGTAATTTTAATATTGATAAGTATTTTTGAAGTATTTAAGCTCAAAATATGTTTTTCTCGTATTTTATTATTTCATCTAATTTCTAGTTACATCCTTACATATTCAATATTTAAATACTTATATTAGTTTTAGGTCGAACTTTCATATTTATTTCACCCACCATACTCATTTCTTTTATTTTACTTTTATTTTCTTTTTACTAATAGTCATGATTAAAGAGTACTTTTTAATGAAAATATTATTGTTTCAGAATATTGTTCAATACTTTCAAATTAGGGTCAATAATATTTTTCTTAATTTTCTTTATTGGACCTCTAATTTTTAAACTTAGTTACACACTCCAAAGACAAGTAATTTTCTTGAATTATGGTAAGCTGAATTTATTTCTTTTTATTTCAATCCAACTAATTTGCTATTTTTATCAGAAAGAAATTAAAACATTTTAACTGTAAGCGTAATTAATTTGTGATACTTCTTTATAAAATAGCCAAATAGTTGTATTTGTAAAATTAAGTTTAAATAATTTATGAATTCAAATTATAAACATACCTATTTTACACAATCATAAGTTTACAGATATTTCTACATCTTTGTGTTGAACTATATGATTACATTATGACATTCATGCATTAAGACATTGTTCAATGCTAAGTTGTAAATTATTTTCATTTAAAACCCCATTGGGGGGTATGTGACGAAATTAAAAAAAAAAATTGTATGAATCTTGATTAAAAAATCTGTTGTGGGCACCACAATACTTTCCGCCATCCATTTCTTATCAAACAATGCAGGAACACGGACCACCACTATCAAGCAACGCTATTATTATTATTATTATTGCACATATCATAAAATGATATTTTTTAATCATTGTTTTTTTTTAAACGCACAGATTGGCAGATTTAAATGAAAATGACAAAAAAATTTTCCTTTTAACATGTAATTCGTAAATGGTGATAGTAAGAGCAAAATGTTTTAAACAACAATTCTAGAAAATATTTGAAACATTATAATAACAAAAATTATCATTAAACTATAATTTACTGCGATATTTCAAAATAACTTGATAGGGCTTCAAGTTTTTTATAGAGATTTTAAAAAAAACTTCTTTTCCGATTATTGAATTATCACCAAAAACTAATCAACTCTTCCCAAATAGATATAACTGATATATACAAAATATCAAAATTTTCAGTTTAGTAGATTTTGAGAAACCGTAACTCCAGAGATCCACACAGACTCACAGACAGACAGACATCATCGCGAAACTATTAAAATCGTATTCTAGGGACCCTAAAACGTGCTCATCCACTGAAAACTCACTATCGATTTTTTAGCATGATTCCTATACCTTCCTTACAGGATGTGACGGGAGGTAAAAAAAAAAACGACATCCAGATACAAAGGGAAAAACATTTTATAATACCGGCATCCTGTGATACGTAACAAACGACTTTTTGTCAAAATTATCATATTTATAATTGTTTTGTTTTATTACGATTTTATTCTAAAAAGTTCAATATCAAGGTCATAAGTAGATGTGACAAAGATCAAAAGTTCCGACAGCGAGTGTCGTTCCTTTATGAATTCTTATGCTGTGATGTAATGTTGATTATAATTTAGCATAATAGTTTATTACCCTAACTTTTTACAGGCTTCCACCATTCAACAGTAAATATTAATTTTCAATATTGACATCTTATTACAAATAATATGTTTGCGCAAAACGAAAGACCAGTTAACAAATTACAAGGACAAGTAGGAGCTGATTTACATGTAAATATATTGATTCGAAAATAGGTTTTACTTTGAATATATTTATTTTAAAGTTTAAATATGTATAACAATTTCTTACTAATATTTTGCATTGTTTAAATTATTTTAAAGAACTATACTCTATTTGCTTGACAGAGAGAAATTTAAACTAATTAAGATATTGCACAACATTTTATATTTTTGTCATATGTCACGAAAATTGAAATTGACTTTAAAATGGATGTCCTTTCGGACGCTTCCTTGATATTGTTTTTGGAGAACTTGCTTCGCTTTACATATTTTTACTTTCCGCGAAACACGTAACTCGTATTAAAAATTAGTAATCATTAATTTTTACGTCCCGCCACATCCTGTAAGGAAGGTATAGGAATCATGCTAAAAATTTTGTAGTGAGTTTTCAGTGGATGAGCACATTTTAGGGTCCCTAGAATACGATTTACTAGTTTTGCGATGATGTCTGTATGTGTGCCTGTTTGTCTATCAGTCTGTCTGTCGGTTTGTGTGGATCTCTGGAGTTAAGGTTTCTCAAAAACTACTAAACTGAAAATTTTGATATTTTGTATATATCAGTTCTATCAACTTGTGAAGAGCTGATTAATTTTTGCTGATTATTCAATAACCGAAAGTGGTAGTTTACTCAAAAGCCATATAAAATTGTTTTGAAATATCTCAGTAAATTATGGTTTAATGACAATTTTTGTTATTAGAATAATGTTTCAAATATTATTATCTACAATTGTTGTTTGGAACATTTTTCTCATACTGTCTCCATTTACGAATTGCAACAGGTTAGAGAAAAATATTTTGACATTTTCGTTTAAGGTCGCCTAATACAGTCCTATCATAATTCCATTCGTTTGATTGAAGGAATTGTTATAAACAAATGCACTTTTGTTTATTAATTTTAGGAAATGCATGTCTATGGTTTGCACGTATATTCAATTTTTTTCAACAATAATTCTATTGTTTATAACAATAAATAATAATAATGCAGAAAAACAAAAAAAATGGGTTCAAAGTATGTGCAAACTGTGAAGAAAAATATTTTATAAAATGAATAATGAAAAGAAAAATTGAATACAATAAGTAATTGTTGTAAACGAACGGAATTAGAATATTGCTGTTTTATAATGTATATTTAGTGCAGCGTTTTGCCGGACCGCGACCTGAAGCTCTGTCTTCACTTTCTTTGCACCGCGCTCGCCACCACCCCTAGCGTTAGCCGCAACCTTTATCTAACATTTTTAAATACTGCTCTCTGAAGAGAGTTTGGCGCCTCTCCTGGCGATTCGACGGCGCCATTAAATCTGATAACCTGTTTGAAAAAAACAACGGTTGAAAATTGTCTTTTTTGATGTGTCATAATTGAAATAGTTATTTACACAAGAATCAGGAAAGTAGTGCATTACTGCCGAGGAGCCATATTGAAATACGAGGTACTTTGTGCAGAGTATTTTATGGCTCTGAGTCAAGTACAGATATTTTCCTGACGAGTTATGTATTAATTTTAAGTTTAAAAATTAAATTTGATTTCTATATGTATCTAGTAGCGCGTTTCTCTCGTTTCTAAGGTAACAAAACGTTTTAACATGTTTTCGTGAATACATTTCTAAGGGCCGATGTTTCCAACCTTATAAACTATAGAATAAATTTATCAATGGAAAAATAAATATATCATCACGCCTTTTACCCATTAGAGTGTGGCACTCTGCTTACGCAGATCTCGGTAAGTGATATATTTTTGCGTATGAAATGCGGTTACCAGCCGCCAAGTCAAAGCCCCCAAAGTTGTTAGTGGAGGGGGAACCACAGGGATAAATTTAATTTGGCAACTGTCGGGAATAAACAAAAAATATCCCATCGAAAGATGACAGCTAGAATAATAATCATCATTTAAGCTATGATTTTGAGGCGATTTTTTGTTTTGTTTTATTGATAAATTTATTCTTTAGTTAACTGAGTTTCGAAATATCGGCCCTAAGATAACAGAACGTTTAAACATTTTCCTGGGAGGCAGGGAAATTCTACTTTCGCTCCGCATTTTAGTCACGAAAATAGTACTCAACTATTTTTTATGAGATGTGCGTTTCTTGATACTGGTGGTCCGTGTTCCTGCATTGTTTGATAAGAAATCTTTGACGGGAGGTATGGTGGTACCCATGGGTTAAATAGCTCCATGGTAACGCATTAAACAGTGGATTATAAGACCCTCGGTTTTGAAATTTTTTTATCTCTTAAACTATCTAACATACCGATTGATCAAGTCAAGCAACTGACAAACGCTATCAGATTTTGTACTGTATGTATTCGTCTTAAAAATTATCCCATCCAACCAATAAACACAAGTTACGAGATATTTCAAATTTCTTTCTCAAAAACATACTATTATAGTAGTCTTATACTGGAAACGGAGTTCTAGATGAAATTAAAAACATTTGCTTTATGAATCTGCTTGTGAAATCTAACCTATTTATTTCGTTCTAGTAAACTTACCAAAGAATCCTACGTACAATAATCCAGAAAAATATGGTTTGAATGGTACAAGAAATTTCTACATACCAACCGATGACAAAGTCGTGTTGGGTACTTGGCACATGTTGCCTCGCAGTTCTATCAAAGATAACTTAACAGACAAAGATTTCGAGAACGCTTTAAGCAATGGAGCGCCCGTGGTTATATACATGCATGGAAACTCGGGGAACAGAGCAGCTGATCACAGAATTGAGTTGTACAAACTTCTTAGGGAACACTATCATGTCATCGCTTTCGATTATCGAGGTAAGACACATTATTTTTGTCCGTATTTTACATATTCAAGTGATTTCATCTATCTAAAATGTTTAAACAATTATTATCATTTTCCTGACGAGTTATGTTATTTTGTTGTGCCGTCATCTCCTTTATTGTCGTGAATTTCTTCAAACAAAGAGCCCTAGTTGAATTTTTCTGAAATAGAAAGGGGTACTTTTTTTATTGGAATAGGTTGTCCGCAATATTCCCTTTTCAATGCTAGAAATTTTGCCGCTTGTTGCTATTGGAAACGAGCGATTAAAACATCGATTTTGCTTTGACAAATGCAAGCGCAAAAGTCAACTTTCTATAGTAATCATCGGAAAAAGTATATACAGAGTGGTGAATGACTCAGCCGATCATAGGCCTTTTACATGTTAAATAATACTTATGTAATTTCCTGCTTTCCTAATCATTCTAGAGAAAAATGTTTCAAATCAAAGTTGAAGATATTCAATATCTGCATCTGAATCAGCGCACAAATTTCTTTTACTTAATAGACAATAGTTCGAGAGACAGCGTCACAAAATCGTCGGTCATACTAACATCGTTCATATTTTGTAAATATGTTGTTTAAGCTAGTAGAAGACGTGTAGTGACCGTCAGCTGGTCCACTAGATGGCACACTCGGCCGCTACGGCGCGGCGCCATGATTGTTGCAAACTAGAATTATTTGGAAATATCTTAATAAATACAGTTACAGTAAATTATGTTATATTAAAAAAGATATAATATATCATCATCATCATATATATATATCATCACGCCTTTTACCCATTACGGGTGTGGCACTCTGCTTACGCAGATCTCGGTAGGTGATATATTTTTGCGTATGAAATGCGGTTACCAGCCGTCAAGTCATAGCCCCCAAAGTTGTTAGTGGAGGGGGAACCACAAGGGTAAATGTAAATTTGTAACTGTCGGCAGTGGGATTCGAACTGAGGATCTCACGATCCACAGTCCGACACGTTACCACGGAGCTATTTACCCCATAAAAAAAGATGTAGAATAGTATTGGCTACAATTTTTATTTGAAACTTTTTAAATATTTTGTACCGTTTAGAAATTAAAATTTTCTAGAAATTATGTGATGGCCGCATCAGATTCTAATGACAATATAATTTCTAAATTTTATAGACGTCAAAATTAAGAGCTGATTAGATTTTGGTGGTTAGCCATCAACCGGGAGTGCTAGGTTACATTTTCACTGACATGAGAATTTAAAGCTATTATTATTATATTGTTAAGATTTATCAATATTTTTATTTTCTTTTTGTCCTATCATTTTCAAAAATTTAATTAAATTGCTTAAGTTTCTTAATTTCCTATAAAAAGCGCATAAGAATAATACGTCGGCTGCAACAGTGTGTATTTATTATTATTATTAATTACAATGGGTGCTATTCACAGGTCTATACTAAGGGCTACTAACTAGGGCATTTTAAATTTTGGCACTGTTACTTTGCAAAAGTTGTTGATTACCTTGGAGATCAACAATTTTTTCATAGCAACAGTGTTAAATCTTAAAATGCCCTAGTTAGTAGCCCTTAGTATAGACCTGTGAATAGCACCCAATATATCTGTAAATCTCAGTGTAATAATGAGTGTTATTGTACTAATTTGTTAGTAATACAGCACCATCTCCAGTGATAAATTCATGATCTAACTCCACGTAGTTTATTGTAAACCGTTTTTTGTAATTATTTCAGAATTAACTGATTATTATACACATACTTTTGTATCTAGTAAAGTCATATGAACGTTAAAATAAATGTTGTATTTATCGCTCACACTATGCAGTTGGGTACTAGATACACACACATGTAATTATTTTGTGTATAGGTTACGGCGATTCAAGCCCGGAGGAACCCACAGAGCTTGGTGCTGTCACCGACGCCATCACGGTCATCCAATGGGTCCGAAACATGACAAGCAGCAGCATATTTGTGTGGGGTCACTCTTTAGGAACCGGAATCTCTTCTCATGCTCTTGATGTTCTCAGTCAAGAGAAAATACAAATTACTGGACTTATCCTAGAAAGTCCATTCAACAGTATTCGGAGTGAAGTTTCTGAACATCCCAGCGCTTACGTAAGGCGACATTATTTTATTATATTACATTATCTTTCTTGGATCAGAAATGAGAGCAAAATTGCAATAAAATTTGTGGGAATTATATTTTGTATCTAAATTTAATTCAGCTTGTAATATAACAGAAATCTACCGCTAGAATAATATACAGTATTAATTCATGGCTATTTCAAGAACTATAAGAGCTACGAAGTTGGTTAAATTAGCAATCAATTTTTATTTTACAACAACTATGAACCATTTTTAAATAATTTTTTATAGCATGATTTAATGCTTATTTTTTCCGCAATAGCGGAATTAATATTAATTTTGTTATTAATTTTCGTACATATTTTGAAGGTTATCCCCATCAAATTACGCTGTCAATAAAAATTCTATTTTTAACAGTGTAAAATGTCACTTTTACAGGCAGTAACAATATTTTTTCTGCTTACAAGGATTAATTTTTTATTTTGACATATATTGACCATTTCGAATCGAACTACTGCATGTGGCATTTTACTCTTAAGTGAAAAGAATGAAATTAATTCAGCCAACAATACTCATTTAAGTATTTTTTTTAGTTGTTCAAAAATCTGCCCTGGTTCACATACACGGTGGTTGACGCTCTCTACAACAGCGGTTTCCGATTCGAGTCGGATCAACACATTTTAAACATTGACTGCCCAATTCTCATTCTGCACGCTGAAGATGATTTAGTCATTCCATTCAAAATAGGTTTTAAGGTAAGATAAATAGTGTTAACCTATAAAAGTTATTCATATTAAATGTTTGATATATTTTTCAGTTGTATTCAACGGCGTCGCAAAATAGAACAAAGAATCAAGGACCCATTCAATTCGAAAAATTCGAGAGAAAATTAGGTTATGGCCACAAGTACATTTGCCGAGCGCCGGAATTACCAAATATTATAGAGTGAGTAATCATTATCATAATTATTATTCTTATTGGAATAGCAAACATATAATTTAATCGTTAATGTTGAAAAAGTAATATTTTATCGATTGACACAGAAATAAATATTGTTTTAATTTCCAGGAAATTCGTTGAACAAAGTATTAAAACACATTAATGTTTGTGTTTACCAGAAGTAAGACCATTATTTATTTAGTTAAATTTGTGTGTTGTTTTGTACGTAGATCGTCATTTAAATAAAACTAAATTATTAATATTCGAATTTTTTATTGTTATATTCCCATCCTCTTGTTCCCTAATTCCTTTTAAAATTAAAAATTAATTTATTATTGTCAAAAAACTATGTAAATTGCTGGATAATAAATTTTTGTCGAAGTTAAATGTGCGATTTTTTGACAGCTAACAGTCTGTACAAATTCAGTTTCTCTGTCTAGTCAATAAACTATTGTTACTATGGTAAAACAACAAATATGACATTTATATATTCCGTCAACATACTCGCAATTTGCATCTTTCAAATATACGCGTGTATCGTGTACCTTACTAATTAAAGAATTTAAAATGAGTTACATATTCGTCACTTTTCAATTTGTGAAATAAATTAATTAGGAATTTTCACAAAGCAACAATTAAATTTTATGAAAATATAAATAAGGTTTTATTTTTTCGAAATCGATACTAAAATACATGGTATCATTCCCCAAAGTAAATCAAAATAGTAGATAAAATAAAACTATAGATTCTATGTCAAAATTTAACTTTACGAACTCATCTGTCAAACTTGATTTAAAAATCTAAAATAACAAACATACATATTCTATAATATTTTATCGGATTTATGTAGATCACATGCAAACCACTTCTAAGAACATCTAAATAAATAAAATATATTTACAAAAATATTTGACACTTTGACAGTAGGTACTTTTGTTATCATACCCATCCCCAGCTCTACAGCTAGCTGACGTTTTACAAATACATAATGCTATTTATTACCTCCCGCCTACCTCTAGGTAAGGAAGGTATTGTTTTTGGTCAAAAAATTGGGTAGTGAGATTTCAATGAATAAGCACGATTTAGGGACCCTACAATACGATTTTACCATTTTCGCGATGATGTCTGTATGTATGTATGTATGTATGTATGTATGTATGTATGTATGTATGTATGTATGTATGTGTGTGTGTGTGTAGTCTGTGGCAATTTTTTCGTCTCGCATAACTCAAATACTATAATACCAAAAAATACAATTTTGGGAATTTTAACTTCTTGTATTTAAATAAAGAGCTGATTAGATTTTGGATAAAATTGGCCAACCGGAAGTAGCAGTTTACTTGAAGCCCTTAACAGTTTTTTGTGAAAAACACGGTTAAATTTCCTTTTTTAACAAATAATGTTATTTTGAAGGTTGAAGAATATTTAATTTTACATGTGTTTTAATTACACTAATTTTATAAATTTTCATTAGATTTAGAGATAATAAAATATAAAGAAATTAGATTTCACAAATCTTGCATTCCTAGTACACCATGGAAACATTTAAAATTTTTCAATTTTTTATGAAATGTGACACATGTCATTGTGATTGTGAAGCTATTTTCTTAGTGAAATATGTCAGAAAATTAAATAAATATACGAAAGAAAATTAAAATTCTCAAATATAATTAGAAAATATACAAATAAGAAGGTATGTTCCTATCATCAAATAATATTTTGTAGCGTTTAAGAGTAGTATTGGGCGGGAGGTTATGTGCTGGCCACATCAGATTTTTTATGTTTTTAATTAATCATTTAACAATTTCGGAAATAAAATATATACCGTGACAGTAAAGTATTTTTTTATTAGGTACACATATAGTTAATTCGCAATAAAAAATTATACTTTAATGCCTTGATATACAAACAACTATTTATTCATAGAAACCGTTCAATAATCGCATAGTAACATAATTTGATGGCAATAAATTTCAAAAATAAGTATTAAAAATAATCACTATATTAATATTAATTCCAACGGTAATGACATAAATAGTCGATCCGCTTAAGTTTAAAAAAAAATATAAATTGGAAAAAACAATTGTGTTCAATACTACACAAAAAACATTATTTTTAGCAGTCTTTAAATTGACACTTTTACTGTGTGGAAGCATCAAATTTGACATTTTATATTGCATCTACATAACCGCAATTTGTATCTACCAAATCAAATATATCTTATGAATTAAATAAAGAATTTATAACGATTGAAAACTTATTCATTACTCTCCATGTTATACCATAATAATTTTCAAAAAGCAACAGAAATAAATTATATGTAATTATAATATAAAGTTTTTTTTTTTTTTACATAGCTACTTCTCAACAAATGCATATCAACCGTTGAAAAAATCCATAGCAACTTAATTTGATAGCGATAACTATCAAAATAGGTTTTAAAAATAATCACCAAATTAATATTAATTCTAAAATCAACACGGCACCAATGCTTGGCCAGCATTCATTTCCTCTTGAATGACACAATAACCTCTGCTGTAAATCTGGTATTTTGGTGTCTAATTAAACAAATAACTAATATTATTGTGCAATAAATGGGTAAATTTCTTGATAATACATTTTTTATTATTATTTTTTAGATACATTTTTATCATGGTTCACAAGTTGGACAATTCTTGTAATTTCTATTTTTTATGTAAGCAGTTTCGTGGGAAAATATTCCCCTAATAGAACATAAAATTCTATGAACAAGTTAAAAAAATGTTTACTTATAGATAACACTAACACCAGACAAGATAGCAAATTGCAAAAAACCGCATTAGTCATCGCGATAGGAAATGCCTATCTTCGCTGTTTGAATAGAGCGCGCTCGGCGTTGGCGTCAGTGAGCGCCGCGCGCAGCGTAGAAAACTCACAACATGGATTCTTGGTGATAGTATTTGGGTGTCGTCTGTGCAGAAAATAGTTAAAACATCCTTCACTGATGTACAAATAACACTAAAATTTCCACGGAAGACGACTAACATCGCATAATATAATGACGATTATGTGAAAGTGATAATTGTGGCATAAAATTAGGGATACGCATAAAATGAGGTATGTGTCAGACTGTCATTATGTGGTTTCGTTGTAATTGTCCGTAAACTTGTGTCAAAATTGTATTCTTTGTTATTGATTTTACGTCAAAATTATCTGTATATTGTTTTTAACATGTATACGGTGCGAACAACTTTGTATTACATGAAATTGAGTCTGTGATAAATTTGCCGAAATCCCATTTTTATTTCAAAGATGATTAACGTTTGATTGCTGTTTTATTTGATAAATATTTATGGGAATATTCAAGTGTTGTGTTTTTTGATAAAATATTTCTGTTATTTAGGATTTATCACATTTTATCGATTTCACTTAACTAAGGGTGTGTTGAACCCATCTTTCACAGACCTACAGAATTCTCGGCCTTATGTATCCTTTCATTTAAGTCGACAATTGCGTGGTATGTCATTATTGTTATTCATCAGTGATAACAAAACCATGAAATATTTAAAAAAGTTTGTTTACATTTTGCACTTTTTATTTTGTAAATAACATCTTCTAAACATTAACATTAAATAATGTCATGTGCATAAGTATTAAAAAATCAGAACCCCCACTAACAGATGCAGACTTTACAGTGGGAAATTTTTTCGGTTATAAATATTGCGACTTGCTTTTTGTTTGAATGAAATTTCCTTTGTCAGCGTAATGAGATCTTCGCTTCATTTGTTTCCTGTAAATAATGCGGCATTTGCAAATATTTTGTTTTTAGTGAACTTTTTGTTAATTTATATAAACAAACACAAAACAAATACGATTCGGTACAGCATAAAGAAATTACAACGCCAATTTGTTTCGTTTCACTGACTTCATTTTTATTTTCAAAATAAAACTTCATACATTGTTATTATATAATTTCAGATTAACTTTCTAGAATTCCAGAATATTAACATTGGCTTATCAACGCAGATGTAATCATAAAAACCGATGTTTACATTGTAGACGTGCTTTTTCGAACTGGCTTGGCTCATCACTATGATTCACTGTGTAAATAATGATCTGACCAAATGTACGATCATAAAAAAAATATTTTAAAAATATTCTGTGTCATATAGCACGTTTACAAAACAAAGTACACGTTTTATGGAACATCTTGCAAATTTGTTTCCTCAGTTAATTCAGAGAATATATACTGTGATTTCTATAGAAAATATTTTAAGTTATCCAACGAATAAGGTGATACAGATTATCTGCCAGATAAATGTAAAAAAAATCGCATGGATAAGACTTAGTTTTATTTTATCTGTACTAATTATGTCAAGTTCGATTAACGAATAATAATAGCGCCATTATTTTCATGGAACTTAATCTTATGAAAACATAGCTGCTGATTTCACTGTGTTGCTCTGTAACAGTACAGTTTCTATTGTACCGAAACATAGAGATAGTAAATCATTTATTATCATAAGGAGACTGCTTCTAGTATGTAAACAAAATTATTGGACTACGCGTTCTATTCTTGGGTATAAAGAGAATTGTATCACCGGTATTATTTTATTTCAAACATTTTTCTGTAATAGTTATTTACATTATACGTGCGGTAAGTTTAGTTTTACAGCGCGAAGTTTTGTATTGAAGCACGACGCGCAGCGGAGTGCTTTAATAAAACTGAGCGATGTATAATAAACTTAACGCACACATAATGTATTACATTTTCTGGCCGATATACCTACTACTTGAAAAGAAAGATTTCCATTTATAACCTAAAAATATGACAAATTAATAATTCCCGCATAGACTACATGAGCGATTCAAATGTTACCTACCTTTCTCGATATTCTGTATTACAATTCATTTAATATAATTAAAATAAAATAAATCACCAATTCTCATCAATCCAATCAATCAGTTTTATCTTTTGACATTTTATTAGTTATGTCATATTTACCAACTGTGAAATATCTATACTTAGTTAGGATAAGTGTTAAGAGCTGGCGCTGCTGACAAATGTCATTTTTATATAAAATTTTTAGTTTTATTTATTTCTATGTTACCTTAATTAACGATTTTTGCGGTAACTAGAGTTTTTTAAATCATTCTTTATTATTACAAAGTTACTTTTTATTTTAATGGCCTCAAAAAGCTAAAAAATATCGGTGCGCGTTCCCGCACCGCGGTGTTTCAAAAATCATGATCACTGTAAAATCGTAGTTACCGCAAACCTAAATGATGGTTGTTTGTTAAGTTTACAGTTCAGGAGGCCAGAAAATAATTTTATGCCGTTTGACAAAAATGTGTGATTTAGATGACAGGTAACAGTCTGCAAAATGCCACTTTTACTGCCTAGAGAGTAAAAAATAATTTTTTCAAGACATGCCGGGAAACTGCACCGTTCTCTCGAAATAGTGAAGGAAAATATAGAAGTGTTACCAATATAAATGTTATTTATAAAAAATATATTATACAAATTAAAAATAAATACCCAATTCTTATTTTACTGTTATACATACTTTAATTTACCTTACAATTATGTCTTATATTTTCCTTTTTCTAGATAAAATTTCAATTTAACAACTTTAATTTAGATTTAAGATTGGTTCATTGGTAACACTGCTCCAAGCAAATCGTTTTTAGAAACATGTCGTGAAAAAAGAGATTTAAGCCCTTCTTCCACTCTCGCTAGTATTGCCTCATGAGCGCAACTTCGAGGTCAAGTGGGGAAAACAATCGCTTTCCTCTCTAGTTTGACAAATTACTATTTTTTTTTCAAACATTAAAAAAGTATATTGTTACGTACTTGTATTCAACAAGCAGAAGTTCAATATTGTCGCCGCTTGCATAAAAGTGTCTCCTTTTTAGTAAATTATTATGGAAAATAGTTTGATTGAATTCAATAATTTGACAGTTAAAAATGAAACAAATAAACAAAGCAGCATATTCTATGGCAACTAGCAATGCTGGATAAGACAGAATATTTTTTCTATAACACTGTTTTGGAAACTACACATTCTACAATTAAAAACTGTATTGGAACAACTATCATTCCATACGCCGCATATGGAATAATTTCCACGAATCAGAGCCGCATATTAGAAATTTAGTTTGTGATACTAAAATCATGAGTGAAATAATAAATTGTAATCCGCTATATTTTTATTATCTATAACGAAAACAAATGGGATTAAAATATTTTAGTCCCGTTGCTAAGACTGTTATAGTCCCGGTATTAAGGTAAACAAAAATCACCTTATATTTTTCATAACTCTTGTTCACGTATTTATTGAAAATAAAAATCAACAAGTAAATGATTATTGCTGTCTTGACATTTGTTCAATTTATTACAAAAAAAACCAAATAACAGAAACAAACCAATGTCAACTACAATATTACATTGTTAAATAAGTATACCTATGTGTATAATATTTCCAGGAATAATCACTTTATATCTTGCATTTATAACATGCGTTTCTCTCATTTAATATTCAAAATTTTATGTTCAGACACTTTAAATATAACTATCTAAAATGCGAGTCACTTATTTGAAGAAATTAATTAATTAAAAATTTTGGCTGTCTCTGAGACTCTGACTTTTAGCTTTTCATAATTATCAATTCCATTTTTCAGTATTAAAAAATATGTAAACTTAAAGTAAAAATATACCCGAATTTTGGTGTGGTACTCTGCTTTTGCAAATATCAATAGGTAATATTTTGCGGTTAACAACCATCAAGTTACGCCCACCGAAGATATTTTTGGGCGGGGAACTACAGGGTAAAGCTAAAAGGGCTTAGGGAGTCGAATTGAGGAATTCATAATCCACGAGACCATGCCGTTATTTACACCATAAAAATATAATATGTAAATTATAACATTTATAGTTTTTTTATAATTTTTAATAATCATGTATCTTCAGGCCTTTCCTTTTACCCTTTTTGGGTGTGGCGCTCTGCTGTTGCAGATTTCTGTGATACATTTTTGCACTAAGTGCGATTACCAGCCGTCAAGTTACTGCTCCAAAAAGTGTGAAGTTTACCCCATTTTTAACATAAAAAAATATCTTGCGGTCGTTTATCTGGCAACCTATTTATCGTCTGTGTTACCTTATCTCTTCTTAATCAATTAATTGGGCGAGTAGCCAAATTCTGATTTTTAAAAAATACATATATGATACCAGACAAGACAATAAAGTTCCCGTATCTGACAGGGGACAGGGGATACGTGACGTAGTTTTGGTAAAAAAAAAAGAGGGCATTATTTGGACAGAAAGAGATAGGTACAAATATCATTTTGTGATGCACCTGCACGAGTGTTGGATAGGTTATAGTACCTGTCGTCTGACATACGTCTGGTTCACTGCGTTTCGACCTGTTGATAGGTTTTAGTGCTATACAATGTTTTAAAAAATTATTTTATAAAACAATACTTCTAAAAAGTATGTCTCTGTAACTTCTATTCGAAGCACTTTTTTATAAAATAATTTTAGAACATTGTACAGAACTAAATCAAGCCAAAAACACTTCTCTTAAAACAACCATTATAATTTATTTCATTAGGGGCCGATCTTTCTATTCTACGAATAAAATACCTATAGATTTTTATACATAATCTAGATATCTAACTCTATGCGCAAAAGTGAAGCCTCGGCGGCAATTTGCTAAAAAGGCAGAAAGTGACATTTTTATCAATTTAAAGGTATTTATTACAATATATAGTTAATTTTTGATTGTAAAGTCAAACAGTATAGCAAAATGGCCAAATCAAAAGCAAAATGTGAGTGAAATAAATAATAAATAAAGTGATAAAAACCTCAATTTATCAAGTTGTTTGTTTTATTGAGTTCGGTATCTAGTTTGTATATAAATATCTATGAAAAAACCGAATAGATAAAAATGTCGCATCGAAACCATAGCTCAAATCACGCTGAAATGATAGTAATTGTTATAGCTATCATTTTTTGATGCGTAATTTTGTATTTATTCGACGAATAGGAATAACTTATTCGGAATTTTATTCTGGAATGGAAAGTTCGGCCCTAAATTCGATTATGGTCACAGACCTCATTGTCAATTTTCTTGACAACCTATGACAAAATGCGTTTTTAATTATAAACCCAATAATTACAATACAAATTATTACTTGCTAATAGTTCAGTCGATGGCGTATGACGTAAAGATATACCTTGTGTTTATAATTGGCTTTCAAGTATCTTGCATGTCCTACTGTAATTGTATATACCTATCATTGTAACAAAATACCACTCTGTCTCTAAACCGTTTTTCAGCTCTATCTCGTCAGACATGTCTTCCCAGGAAGCCCGTAGAAGGTACCTGAAATGCATTTCTTGTTACCTAGATGTATTCTTTTGAAATGTTACATGTTTGCTCAGTGTTCGTCGTCACATAATGTAGTGGAAATTATTCAAATTATTATTAAAATAATAGAAATTTTATCGGGATAATCACTTACAACCGTTATTATATTTTAAACTGCATTTTTATCTACAACTTTAGCAAATTAATGTTTTATGATTTGTTGTTTTCAATTCAAGGCATTGTTATTAACACAAAAGAGAATTTAATCAGAAATGCAATTTTTTAAATTTGAAATTGCGTGGTCCAATTATTGGTTTGTTTTAAACTTTTAAATTGAGTTTGGAACAGTTGCTTGGTGATTTATAGCCAAATGACTAAACGTTTTTCCCAGCATTAAATTCTGGAAAATAAAATAACCGTATTTCAAATACCCAATAACGATAAATCCTAGGCTAAGCTTGCTTCAATCGTCTACTTTTAATATTTATATATTGTTAATTTTACTGCCCTTAATCGTAAATTAGTATCAACAAATTTATCTATATAGATTGAATTGGGTTGCCTGAAATATGGGACAGGAAATTGGATTTTTCACTGACATTGCTATCAGAATGATTTTGTAGGAAAATGAGGTAAAAAAAAAAGTTCCCTGGCATTAAAATCTTTGGGGGTTGTTTTTTGACGGCACTGAACACGGAAATATACAGGGTGGTGACTAACTCAGCTAGTCACATGTTAAATAAAATGCAATTTCCTGCCTTCCTAATCACTTTAGAGAAAAATGTTTCAAATGAAAATTAATATTTGCATCTAAATCAATCAAGAGTCATTTTACTTCTTTAATAAAGGCTAAATGGACGTTCAAAAATCTCAAAAATTAAGTTTTACTATGAACTATGGTAATGGAATTGAGTTCAAGCAAATATTTTAACTTTATTCATAATCAAGTAAACAATTTATCTATTTAATTTGTAGTATCAAAATAAAAATTTGTTAATAACAAAATTCAATTATACAGGAACAAATAAATAAATTTAGGTTAGACAAACACATCTCCATTGTTCTCTAATGCCCGGTTGCACCAACGTTAGTTAAATTTTAAGCTTGGCTTAAATAAATAAAAGCGTATCTAATTTTTGACATCAATGTCAATTACTCCATATGACATATAAATTCGATTTGCTTTTATTTATTTAAACCAAGTTTAAAATTTAACTAACGTTGGTGCAACCGGGCATAAGCAAAACCCAAGTCTTTTGTAAAAATTTCTCCGCATATTTGATAGATACTGAGCTACTGGGATTGGGCTTCCAAAATTAAAATACGCTAACTAGTGGTAGAAAGCTAAACTTACCATAAGGTACATAAATTTCTTTGTATTTTGAAATAAATTGTTATTTTAAAAAAATTAATAACAATAGTAGTTATTTTAAGAGTATTCCAACATAAGTATAACATTTGTTTAAGCCGTATTATTTAAATAAGATGTAAAAATTAAAGGTTCATTGTATTTGTAGATTATAGGTTAAGATTGAATTTTCTCAAAAAAAAAATTGTAGTTCTGTTGCCAATAAAAGCAAACTACTAATACTAATTCAAGCATTCGCCATCATAAGATATCATACAAAATGAATTTGACATGTACCTTTTGGGAATTGTGATAACGCCATCTCTTGCTAATTTGGATGTCCAGTTTATTCTCATAGTCCAAAATAAAAAATTAATGTGTCCAGTTTAAAATAAAAATTGTGGCCAAAACACTATTAAAAATAGTAATAGGCACAGAAACAAAATTTAGAATTGTAAGAGAAAAGAAAAGCAGTATTCATATGGTGAACATAGGAGAAGAAATTCGTTCTTTCCACAATGACATAACAGACGAGATAGATGATTAAAATAATAATATAAGGATATTAAATTTATATTTAATAGAATGTACTGTAATTTAAACAAAGACTTCGAACTTCGAACTCGAGGGGGAAAAAGAAGCGCTTTCCTCTCTAGTTTGACAAATAACTATTTACAAAGGTTAAAAAAAGATAGTTAAAAATTTTGATAATGAGTAACCATGAAAATAATCAATGAATAATTATGGAATTCGAGCAAATATTTAACATTATTCAAAATCAAGTAAGTGTTTAATTTATTCAATTAATTAGAGTATCCGAATAAAAATTTGTACTAATAACAACAATCAATTATTATAAGAAATAAACATAAATCTAGTCTGCATATTCTCAAACACATCTCAATTGTTTGCCAATTAAAATCCAAGACTTTCGTTAAAATTTCTCCGCATATTTGACAGATGACGGGCTGTAATATTTTCATAGTTACTCATCATAAAAACGATTTTTGTTCACTGATTTAAATGCGAATAATAAATCTCTTCAACTTTTATTTGAATATTCTAAAATGATTAAGGAAGCAGGAAATTGTACAATATTTATTTAACATGTAAAACCTGTATGTGCGGGTGGAAAAAAATTGAAATTCTAGTGCTACTGGGATTTGAACCCCGGGCCTCCGTATTTGCATCCTCAAGCAAGACAATCTGCAAAGATCCAGAAAGCTGCTCAAATCAATAATCAAATAGGGGAATGAAAATAATTATTTTTCGCACAAAAACTGTTTTGTCTTTGACAAATATTCATAATTAATGTTTGAATAAAACAGTAGCACTTCAGTCTTCCCTAATTATAAGTTAATTACCTGAGAATTTTAAAATAAAATATTTAAACGCGAGTCAAATATCAAATATTCGCTCAAGTTCCAAAGCCACCAATTACAAAAATGGAATTTATATTAACTTTTAAAACCAATTTACCTATATCCTTTTATACCCACGAAAATTGAATGTTCAGCCTGATTTAAACTGAAAATATAAAAGGAATATTTAAAGCATAGCAATGTAATCGGAAAATCTAATTGACTCTCAGTAAAATAGTTGCCATTATAAGCATATCCTGCCCCAAATTTGGATGTGCCAATCAACATTTTGATATCATTGTTGACATGATTGTTGGTTAGTTTTAATTTTATCTCACGGAAATTAATTTATCTGTAGTATGATTCACAATTCTCGGACCCCGGCAAACTATTATTTCCGAGAGGGCTAATACTAATGACGTAATTCTCCAACCACTAAATTATACAAAACCGAAGTGAAACTCACCCCCTCGCAAGCAGTTGCCGTGCGAAGAGAGCGGCGGTAGCTGGCAGCATGATTTGCGCCTTCATTCATTCTGTTCGCATGACAGTTGATTCTAACCTCTCATAACGTCAAGTGTGTGCGACCGATTCGTTCATATTGTGCTCTGTTTTAACTTCCTTGACTAGTACATGATATAATGCATGCGTGTGGAATTTTTCAGTTAGTCACCTACCTATACTATATATTTGACTTACGCTGGACTTGCTTCTGGTTGAATGTTGTGAATTTTTTGTTGTTGTGAAGTGATTGCTACAAGACACTGCATGGTGATTGTTAAACGCAATAATGGAATACCAGATTGGTGATTTTTACAAAGATATTGAGGACCATTATAATGTCGAACTTAGAAGGAAAGTTAGAAAGAGCTGGGAAGAATATTGGGCTTGGTTTGTAGTTTTATACATTTTTATGTTTAGTTGATAACTTTTGTGTAATATAAAATGCATGTTGCTTAATGTTATCGCTTCAAATTTTTGTGAATAATTTATTTGTTATGTGGACTATAAATACGAACAACTGCCAACACTTTTGAATTGTTCTGAAAAGAAATACTTCCAATAAAAATAACTAAAATAAACTGTCCTAAATTATATTAAAGAACAAAAAAGCAGTCTTATTATGTGTTTAAGTATACTGCGAATTTTGTCTCCATGCATTTTATGACCCAACATTAACTTTATAAGTGCAAGTGGTCTCTCAAAAAAATAATTTAATGCTCCAACGGTATTTATTTTCTTGAGACACGAATCTTGATATTGTGTAAATTCGATTGTTGTAACAGTTGCAACAATGACACTTTCACTTCCATGTGGTTATTGTTGCTATGAGACGAGAAAGTACTTTTTATTTATGGGTGGTTGTGAGGTATATTTTTATGAAAAGTAAAAATATAAATGTTGAAATTGATTACTATTTCACTGATTACGAAAAAAGTAACACAATATATTGTATAATTCACACGTGTTAACTTTGCATAATGCATTGCTACATTAATTTTTTGAGAGAAAGCGAACTCTGGAATTAAAAATATTTATTCTGTACATTGTTACAATAAAACAATTTTGTTTACATTTTAAGCGTAAATAAATCTTAGGAACATGCAATATACGGCGTTTGTTTGCTAGAAATAGGTATGTGTAAATATATATTGTTTGCCTCGTTGTTTGCTATTTGCTAATACGATGGAAATTTCGGAGTAGATGTTGACCAATAATTAATCTAGGTGTAACACCAACCCTAGCGAAATTAATTCTACCCTTTACGAAACCTGAACTTAATCTTCCATGGCTACGACACCCGATGACATGTGATTGTATTTCATTCCCTACTAATATTATTTGATTAGAATTTCTTTTCAATTTAATATTTTTATTATTTTAATCAAACGAGTTACAAGTACACACATCTGCTCTATCATTTTGATAAAGACTGTAAAAAAATATTTAAAAATGAATATTGTTGAACTGTTACACTGTTTATTCATATTCATATTGTTTTCAAAGTTGGATGCAAATTATATTATTGTTCTTTATTGTTAATATTAATCTAGTCTGCTAGTGCTTGACTATATTTAGTGTGGTTACATCCTATTAAAAATGATAACTAATAAATGTATTCAAATATATTTACAACTTTAAATTAATTAGATTAATAAATATTACAAAATTTTTCTATTATGTTTGTATTATTCTTAAAATAGTTTTTCATATATTGGACTATGAAAACGTTTTAAGTTTACAAAAAAGTAATTTCAGCTGCATATATAATATATTTTTTGAAGCTCTCTAGATGCTTTTGTTGGAGTGAATCAATCTCCGTTTCTTTTCCTTTAAATCCTTGTAGTTCAGTTTCTCCACGTCTTGCCAGTTTATAATTCTTGCTGCTTTTATATCTTCTACTTCCTTTAGCCATGTTTTTCTTCTGCTCTCCATGTATGGACAAGCCATCTGACTCTCTGTTTCTTGATCTTATGCACTGTGTCTTCTTCCAATTATTGATGTATTTTATAGTTCATTCTTATTCTAGGTATATTCATTTTTTGATATCTTTCTTGGTTCTAATATTGTTCTTATTATTTTTTTATCCATTATTAGTAAGTCTTTTTCATCTTTTCTTGTCATTGATTTGTCACAATCTCAGCAGCTTATATTGTTATTGGTCTGATACGGTAAATTCTCTTTTTTGTATCTTTAGTTTAATTCTTATTTTATAGTAATTTTTTGTTTGCGCGGAAAGCTCTGTTTGTTGATATCATATTTTCTTTGATTTCTGCTTCTCTTTCTCTTCTGTTTGTTAGCATAACATCGAAATATGTATAAATTATATCAGCTTGTTCGAATTTTAAATTCCCTATTTTGGTTTTGCTTCCTTTATTTTTAATCCCATTTGGTTTCGTTCGACTTCTATTTCCTGTAACATCTCAGTCACTATCTTTCTGTTTTTTTGTGGCGATCTGAATATCATCAACATAATGTTCCTTATTCTATTTTTGCGTTAGCTACGTATTTTAAGCCAAATTAAACAAAGTTGCTGACATTAAATCTGCTTGCCGTATGCCTGTTTTACACGACGAAATTCATTGGTCAATAACTTACTCAAGTTTTCTTGTCAATAAATTATCAAGAACAAAAATATTGTCGTTTGTTTTAACCTATTTACGCTTGTGCGTTGCTATTCTGCAACGGATATTGGATTATTATTGCGAGTTAATAGGGTAGAAAAATGTTTTAAGTCTATATTCATTGCACCTGTAATTACAATTTGCAGATTTGATTTATTGGTACACGCTTGCTCGTCTTAAATTATCAGCCTTCCGTGAAAACGAAAAAACATGATTTTGTATTTGAGTAAGAACATTTTTCTTATTCACTTTTTTGTATAATTTTTTAACTGTAGTATTAACAATACTTTAAAGATTAAACTATTCGCGTAATGTTTGGAACATTTTGATCAATAATTTATAAATTATTTCTTTTTGAACTTGACCGTTGCCATGTGGCAAGCCTACGTGATTTTTATTTATTTTTATGTTCTATTATGTCTTCATAGAATTAGCAAAATTTCAGAAAAAATAAAAAAATAATTTCGGCGCTAATGGGTTAACAACATCAAATTTTCCGTCAATTTATTGTGACAATTTCAGTAGTACCAACAACACGATGTCTGCTGACCCCTATATTAAATATATTTGGTTCAAGCTATAGGTACAAAAATGACAAACTATTCAAAACAAATACGGTTAAGTGGTTGGCAATGATTAAAATCCAATAGAATGAGGTCTTTCACCATTTTTTTTTAATTTTTTTTTTATGAAACTTTATCTATACTGAAGGCTATCTACACTTTTAAAAAGTCTTAATTGTTATTCATTAAGCCACAATGATTTTTTTTTAAATGTTGTGACGTCATAGTAGAGGTGTTGCTGGATCTAAAACAGTAAAGATTGTAAGTAATTGTAGTCATATATTTTTTTACTTATTTTATTATTATTATTACAATAAAATAGAACATTTAAGTAACAAAAATTATTTAAATATCTACTGTTTTAGATCTCTACTATGACGTCACAACATTTAAAAAAAATCATTGTGGCTTAATGAATAACAATTAAGACTTTTTAAAAGCGTAGATAGTCTTCAATATAGATACAAGTTTCATAAAAAAATATAAAAAAAAATGGTGAAAGACCCCATTCACTAAAAAATTGTCGAATAATAGAAAATGTTCTAATTCTAATTCCAGTCAATTTATTAGTGAAGAAAAAATTGCCGCAAAGTTTTGTATTATCCATAACAGTAATTCGACATGAAAACTTGGCAATTTATTGACCAATCAATTTGCAGTACTCCTTTATATATCTCGAATTCTTCTATTTTCCCTTTTTGTGTTTGAATACTGACTGTCCTTCATTGTCATCATAACTACACGTCTCAATTTTCCTGGTAATAATTCCTTTAACGCTAACAAGAGTTTTTCTCTTTTAATCAAAAGCTTGTTTGAAATCTATAAAAAAACATTTCTATGTTCATATTGTACCCAAAATTCCAAAGTATACTTACATAAATTCCAGTTGTCTCTAGTAATAATATAAAAAATAAACAATGCAGTTTTATTTTTATAAAACTGTAAAAATATACCGTCAACAATGCACTCGAAATGTACAACTAAAAAAAAGTACTTTAACCATTATTTCACACCAAAAATAAAAACTGTTACAACAATCGCCCTCAGTTAGTCCTCAAGTTCTTATCATTGCCGCTAACACTAACATCTCCGTGTGTAATTCCAGTGAGCAGTCGATAGCAAGTGCACGGGCAAGTGTGATGGTGTACGATGATGTCAACAAGAAATGGATTCCGAGTGGGTCGTCTTCAGGGTTGTCCAAAGTGCACATCTACCAGCATATGGTGCAACAGACCTTCCGGGTCGTGGGCCGGAAACTACAAGACCACGAGGTAACTAACAAGACCGTGAGGTTGTGATAACTTGTGGTTGATAAAAGTATTTTGCTAGGTTAGGTTGATTATATTGTGTGGTGAAACAGGATTAGGTTTAGGTTTGATTACAATAATCAGAAATGTGTGTGGGTTTCTAAAATTCAATTGATTATTCTCACTCTGGTTCTGATAAGACAATAAATTTACTTCTTAGAGCCGATATTTCCATCTGCGAATAAACTTCCGAATAAGTTATTCGTCAAATAAATTAAAAAATACGCATCAAAAAATGACAGCTAGAACAATAAGTATTATTTGAGGTATGATTTCGATGCTACAATTTTCATTTATTCGCTACTTTATTCGTAAATGGAAGTATGGGCCCTAGTGAATTTATTATTCTGAGCTACATTATTTCATTTATATTGTATTTTTATTTTTCTATTGATTATTTTATGTATTGGTTGGTCAAATTTGAAAACATTGGCTGGTACCATAAGCTCTGTTTTTGGGTATTTTAAAAGAAGTATTTTAACCTCGGTTTTAACGTTGTACAATATTCTAAAATTATTTTATTGAAAAATGCTTCGAATAGAAGTTACAGAGAAATATATTATCTACCTCTTTTATTTCATGAGGCAATCTGTTAACGCTAGAGTCCAAGTTTTACACAAAATTACCAGATTTATAGTAAATGCTATCGAAACTGAATATCTGTGTTGAACAAATTATTATTTTTTGTCGATTATTTCAAATACATATTTTGACAGTTATCGCCATCAAATTAGAATGCTGTGCGATTGTTGAACTTTTGCTATGTACAATATTTTTACTGTCTTGGCAGTAAAAGTTACTGTTAGCTCTAAAAAATAACGCACTTTTAATGTCAATCAATAAAAATAATTATTTTGTTTGTTACAAAATTCCAGAGATGGGCAAATTACTGAAAAATGGAATCAATTACTTTTTTTATAATTACTGCCTCAATGTTAACTAAATTTAAAAAATATATATTTAATATATTTATTTATTTTACAACTTTATACTATTATAAGTAGAGTAAAATCAAAGGCTAAATGTAGGAACATACAATTATTAATAAAACATATAAAAATAAATATACTCTGGAAGTCTAAAACAAAAACAAAACATTCTGCCTAATATTGTGGATTCTGGTTATTCACACTGGGCCCTGTTTCACGAAAGTTACAAGTTACATATTCACCAGTAAATTTTCACCAATATGTGAAAAACAGGAGATACAAGTGTTTCACATACCAAAGTTACAACACTTGTAATAACTAGTGAATTTTCACAAATTCACAGGTAACATTTTTACAATTCTACACTTGTAATAATATGCGTTTTCACAAGTTACAAGTTTACACTGGTGAAAATAAACAATAATTTTCACCCGTCTCACGAGGTATGTAATTTTCTTATTCTGTCAAATTAATTTACAATTTCGTGTAAACTTGTGTTGTTTATTAATAAAACTTGGTATGTGGGACTCTTCCTCTGACGATGAATTATACATACGACTTTTAAGATAAGAACAAATTTATATTTTGTTATTATTTACGAATTCAATGAGAGATTTCGAATGCCATCTGTGAATATGGAATTACTACTTAGAGACATAGAGCACAGACTTCGACGTGCAACAAGAAGTGAGGCACTTTCAGAAAGAGTTAAATTATTTGTGTGCAGCTCCCCACTGGATAGTCAGTGGAGTGGAGGTCAGTACCATGGTGTCGCTGATTTGTAGGAATATCAAAAGCAAGTGTCTGTAGTGCATTAAATGATATTAAATTTCCCCATATTTTCGACTGCCCAAAGTACGGATGCCGTTGGTCATCGGGTGTGTGGATGGAACACTAATTAAAACTAAAATGGAGATAACTGCCTAAACGTTATAGGTGTCTGTGGACCTGACTGCAAGTTCTACTTTTTACTTTATTCTCTTGTCTGAGAGAGCCACAAACAAGATATTAAATCATCTTCCCTTCCTTCTTTCATGACATACACTCTTACAAATACAATCTTTAACTGACAATACAAATTTATATGTACCCTAACCTAACTTGTATACTTGTAACTTTTTACAGTTGTAACTATTTTTTACAGACGTTAAAATTTTTCATGAAACACCTATACTTGTGAACTTGTTATTACAAGTACCTGTAAATGTGAAATTGTGACTTTGTAAATTGTAACTTTCGTGAAACAGGGCCCTGGTGTTATAAAATAAGTAATTTCTGAAAGAGAGAATCTGATAATCTACAGCGTCTTGGATTTAAAATGAGGCCTGCAAATGAAAATACTCTTTCAACAGTAGCTGAGGAAGGCAAAATATTGTTATGTACTTCAGAAAAAATCGATTAATATTTGGAAACTCACTAAAAATAAAAAAATTTCGATCTATTGAAATTGAAACGGAATTTTCTATTTCATCTCATTTATAAAAAAAAGTCAAAATTGGTCTTTTTGTTCATGAAAAAAAGAAGGAAGTAATTATCAATGAAATTGTAATTACAATGAAAAAGTGCTAGAATTACTAAGAACTTGCATAAATAATATAATTAATTACTGGACTTTCCATTACAAAGCGAATGTAATTGAAAATTTAAATTGCCAATTACGTTTCTGAAAAATGTAATTAATTACGTAATTTAATTACTTGTAATTAATTACTGCCCATATTTGCAAAAAAAATATTGTTCAAACCTCTTATGGGAAGACGTGCTCAAAATCTCGCTCGTGCTTCAAATAAGCGCAAATGCGGGAAGAAAGTCTTCCCACACTGTTATGTAAATAAATATTTCCAGTGTGTATAAATTGATGACAAATCAGTAAATATGTTATTCCAGTAATGGGTGCAACATTTCTGAAAATACTGATCTCAGTAGTGACATATTTTTACCTTGAATTTTTATTACTAATCGTAAAATCTTGCCACATTTAGTAAAAATCATGCTTTTAAAATAATATTCGTCAGGCAACTTTCATTTATGCGTTGCTAATAAAATTGTGACTCAACTCAATAAATGAAATATTTCAAATATAAAAAAAAAAAACTGGAAAATAACTACGTTACCTACATGAAAAATATTTCTGCGTCTTTAGTATTTTTTTGATAACGAAATAATATTAGTCTTTTGTTAGTTGAAAATGAAATAAAAATAATTATATTGTTTAATTTTATCTCTTATCTTTTGTAAATGTAAAACATTTTAATTCTGTCCGTTTTATCGTACAAAACAAAATTACATTTTATCATTTCGATATAATTATCTTTTATATGGAAAAATTGAATTACAGAAACATTTAATATGACAGCTATTTCCTGTGTGGCATTCCTCTTATCTCATATTATTTCCGATATTTCTCATTAAAACCTTGAACTTTTAAAAATATGATGTAGGTACACAACACATAACCTCCCGCCTAAACAATTGGTGCAAAATAGAAAAATATTTGACATGGGCAACTAAAAAAAATGTTTCATTTAAAAATTTATTGTAAACAATACTATTTTACTTTTTTTTAATTATGGCTAAATTTATTCAGATTCAATTATTTACTGAGATATATAAAAAAATATCTTATAGGTCTTCAAATAAACTACCATTTCCGGTTGATAGCAAGCTACCAAAATCTAATCAACTCCTAATCAGAACATACTAGTTCTTTACACTGAAATATAGTAAAACTGTAACGCTCACTGACGTTGAAAATGCGAACCGAGAGAGACAGGCAATATGTGGGCAACCTATCTTTGTCGTACAGTTCGCTTAGCAAGTTGATAAAAAAATATACAGAAATTTACATTCAATTATTTTGAAATAAAATGTTTAATATAAGTAAGTATATCATCACGCCTTTTACCCATTATGGGTGTGGCACTCTGCTTACGCAGATCTCGTTAAGTGATTTATTTTTGTGTATGAAGTGCGGTTACCGGCCGTCAAATCATAGCCCCCAAAGCTGTTAGTGGAGGAGGAACCACAGGGGTAAATTTAAATTGGCAATTGTCAGCTGTGGGATTCGAACTGAGGATCTCACGATCCACAGTCCGACACGTTACCACGGAGCTATTTATTTATGTATGTGAATTTAAAGGAATTTTCAAATAATTGAACACTACCCTGTTAAGTATTATTTTTCTTTAACTACATATACAATATTGAAGTTAATCATTTTGTTACTAATCCAATCATAGAAATATTATTGTACGGTGTACAATAAAATAAATATTATTTGACGGCGTACAATAATATGTTAGTTGTTTTGTATACCACTGGTGGCAGCTTTGATGAGTGACAGTTG
Organism: Poecilus cupreus; assembly: GCA_963942605.1. Taxonomy (NCBI): domain Eukaryota; kingdom Metazoa; phylum Arthropoda; class Insecta; order Coleoptera; family Carabidae; genus Poecilus; species Poecilus cupreus. Next base: position 7,928,920 of record OZ012716.1, read on the forward strand.
TATTGAGTGGTTCTGTCATATTTTATTGTTTAAAATGGCAGAAAAACTCGACATATTTGTATTTTATATACCTCAAGTTTACTTTAGAATGCATGAAGACAAAAATAGTATGTCACTCGTAGTTAAACAGTCTTTTTGAGTTTCACTCAATTTGCATAGCCTGGGCCTCAAATATATGAGCATGGCAATGGCACAACAAAGCCATAGCAACGGCTCTAAAAACAAGTGTTAGATAAAGAAGGGTACCCCACGACATCTTTGTCTTGGATTCATTTTTCGCTTTATAAAAGCCTACAAGTGAACGTTCTAGTATTACTATATTTGAGTGGTTCTCGATAACTTTAATTTCTAAACAGTACATAATTTTGAATACAAAAGGCACTTAGTGAGTATTTTTCCTGTCCATTTGGTGCCAAACTACAACAGTTTCACATATTTTTAAGTCTTTTCCGTGAAGACTACCATCAATTTGCATCTAAAATTAATACAACGGCCATTTGAATTTTGAAATTAATGTTAGGTGTATGATTTATTTTGTCCAGTACTGCATGTTTGTGGGAGGTAATAAAAAAGAAGATTACGAAATTATTTATAATGACAGCTTTAATTGAGACAAATTTTGGTTTCAGGTTGTTATAAACTGTGCTATTTTAAAAGGATTAAAATACAATCAAGCCACAGCAACTTTTCACCAATGGCGTGACAATAAACAAGTGTATGGCCTAAACTTCAGTTCCAAAGAAGATGCGGATGCTTTTGCCAGAGCCATGTTCCACTCTCTAGAGGTAACACCGAAAAATATCCTTCAAATTTTGTTCTATGTCATATTTTCAAAACAAAATTGATGTAGGACTCGAAAGTTTACACAAACTTGTCTTAAACTTGTTATACATTATATTTTTTTTTTTGCTAGAAAGTTTGACTGAAGTGTGCATTACACGATGAAGTTTTTCTTTCAAAGTTACTTGAAAAGTTTTCTGTCTCGCACAATGACGTAAGTGTAAGAGAGATAGAGTAGTTGACTTACAACGAAAAACTGTTATATGGGGTACTTTTTCCTAAAAGTTCCTAAAAGATTACAGCTTTTACAGCAACATAAACTAAGAGAAGTGACAAATGTCATTTGTACTTATGTTTTTTATGTTACAAGGGTTTATGTAAATAGATTGGTAAGTTTACTTATAAGACACTTTAAAGTCACTTGAAAAGAAAAACTTTATCGTGTAATGCACGCGCTTAAGTGAACTTGTATAATGTAATTCAAGAAAAAGTTAATCCATGTTTCGTATATCGTACGTTTGTAAAAACGAAATCTGTATCAAATTTTGACACAAGTTTGATGCTAGACCTGCGCACTGAAGCCTTAGATCGTATATCTTAATACATATTATATAATTTATATGATCTAAGACTGTACCTGTATTCCATGTTTACCAACCTAACCGCAATCTTATCTGCTATCCGATTTTGTTTGACGTTTACACTTCATATATTATATTAATATTTAATTATTTTGTTTATTTTTTTTTTTTTTTATTACGAAGATGAGAGGCGGACTAACTACTATGGTCATATGCCGCCTCATGATTTGATTATTGTGAATTTATTTTAACATCACAAACGACCATGCTCTTCAGTGGGATTCGAACCCACGACCTCTGGCGTGCTAGGCTAGTGACATAGCCACTACGCCACCGAAATCGGCATTTTGTTTATTTACATTTTGTTTTATTAACTTTGCAAACAACAATCAAAACGTCAAAACCTCGATCAAAACTCTTTTATGTTGTTGGATTGGCAACATTACTTGACGAATGACCTTGTAAATACTACAAAAGGTTGTTGTGATTCTAGATAAGTAAAGTTTCTAGCTTAAAAAAGTATAATGTAAGATAGACTTTAGGTTATTTTATTGATTAATATGATAGTTTGATTCGACCAAAATAATTCTCATAATTGTTGGTGCGTCAGAAAACTATTTATTAAAAATTGTAGAGACATAAAGGAAATTGATTACAATAATTGAAAGTAAAAATCAGGGCTATTCTGTATTACTTAATCGATATCCGTTAAATATACCGTAAAATCAGGATAATAATTAAAGGAAACTTTTTATGAATAATTTATTGAATTAATGAGTCGATGTACCGAAGGAATGAACGCGATAATACGTTGTTTTATTAATCGATTGTTGCTGATTACTCAGAAAAAACTTTCCTGTTCTGTATTCCGATGGGTCATAGACATTTCACAGTTTCTACAGTTTATTTTTCCTGCATCTAAATATGTATTTAAATAAACACAATAAATATAAACAAAAACATGTAAGAATATTTTATTTGTGCAGATGTAGATTTGAGATTCGAAAGTAAACGGTCCAACGAATTTCGCTGAATAATTTATATCAATGCTTTATTTACTTATTCTGCCTGTTTTTCTCTGTAAATATTTTATCGTAAAGTGATTATACCATAAAAGTATTTTATCAGTAAATTACATTACCTCGGATAGCGTGATTCTGTGCAATTATCATAACTTAATTTTTCAATTTCACTCTCGTTTTTACTATTTTATCATAAATGACGACTGTATCGCATTCCTTCACATCGTAAATAAACATTAATATATTGATACTAATATTTTTAAATTAAATATGAAATATTTACTTGATTTACATTTACAACTAATAATAGAAATGTATTATGACAAAATAACTCATTATCTGGAGATGATGTTTCCATTTTAGGATCAACATCCGTTTAAAAATTAATGTGATAATAATTATTATGATGCGTACTATGTTTCATATTATTAGTTTTCTTACAAAACTACATTAATTCTTTCATAATTACCGAAGATGCAGGATGTTAAAATACTTATTATAAAATATGAGTAATTATTCTATTTAATGCTGGTAGTGCAACTATTATTATAAATATTCAATTAAAACTTGTAGATACAGAATTGTTTACTAGGCTTTGTTCAACGTATTGAATAAAAATTCTAAAATTGAACATTATATTTACAATATTTAGACAGTATATTTTGTAAAAATGTAACGTACAGTAGATTTTTTTGCTGTAGAATTGTTTATTAAGGTTAGTTAACCATATAAAACCCACATTCACAAAATTATATTTGCCATTTTTAGACACAACCTAATTTGCATATTTTATAAAATGTGTTTGGGAAATATTAAATTTAAGCAAAAAAATTTTTGGTGGAGAATTGTTTATTAGGGTTAATTAAACATGTGAAACCCAAATTCACAATTTACAATTCTGGAGACACCTTAATTTGCATGGTTTGTAGAAAAAAAAACATGTTTGGGAAATATTAACCTTAAGTAAAATTTCTGATGTAGAATTGTTTATTAGGATTTGTCAAATTTATTAAACCTAATTAAAAATTAAATTTACTATTTTTAGACAAACTTTTTTTTTTGTAAAAATTTGTGGTATCACGAGCTCTGTTTTTGGATGTTTTAATAGAAGTGTTTAAACCGGGATTTTAACGTTGTACAATGTTCTAAAAAATCATTTTATACAAAAATGTTTCAAATAGAAGTTACAGAGAAATATATTATCTACCATTTTTATATGAGGTATTTTTTTTTATAAATAAATTTTAAATCATTGTTCAGTTGAAAAAAAAGAGCTCTACGTTTTTTTGCTGAGAACTTTGTTATATGACATAATAAGAGGTAATTAATTTTACATTTAAAATAATAGGGTATCTAATCCTAATTTAATATAAATTTCATAATAATAAAAACTTTTTTATAAATTAATTTTAAATTTAAAATTTCACCTAATAAATATAATTTTAATTTATCAATAATTCATATAATTATTTACCGAGATTCTGGTGTGCACTTTCTTATGACACTTTTTAATGGTGAATTTGCAGAAGTACTCATTTTTTTTTTATATCTAAACAGTTACGAGTTACTGGTATCAACTTTTATTTTTCATGTGGAGCTCATAGTAAGCCATGATATTTTTGAGGATTTTTTTTTTCTTTGCAATGATACAGTAACAATAAATTTTTATAATTAATAGAAAAATTAACGAAATTTGTTATTCATAATAAAATTGAAATAAAAAAAGGAAATCGTAGGCTGCTATGGAAATATTTAATAAAAAAAAATAGAATCTCGCCATCGATTCAATTTAGTTTCAATGTATGGTGTGGTATACTAATAATTCCACTAATTGGCCCAATCATAGTTAACGAAATTTTAAATGGTCAAAGATATTTAAATATGTAGCAAAATAATATTGCAGATATTTAAGATACATTGCCACTTCGTCAAATACAAAATATGTAGTTTCAGCAGGGCGGAGCTTCTGCTCACAATTCAAGGTCATAATACAATATTTAAATGTTCAATTTGGAGGACAATAACAGGAATTTAACACAATTAGATATTTTTATAGTTACTTATTAGAAAATAAACTCTTTATGGGAATATTAGAATGAAAATGTACTACGAAATTCTGAATCAGATTGGGCCAAGAATGTTAAGTATGTTATAGAAAAAACAGAATGAAAGGCGCAGAAGTGCTTGAAACGAAATTGTCAATTATTAGGTTAACATGAACTGTTTGAAGTTGGACATAATAGGTTTGTTCCAAGTGGTCATTTCTGACAAGTTTGTGATATCTTTGTGACAAATTTCAGTTCGTCTGCGAAAAATGTAAACAAGTTAACTTTGAAACATTTCTTTTTTGTGGCGAAAAATGTATGAATTTCTTTATTTATATTTATATTTAAGGTTAGCTGTCAAAACAAAATATGAGCATGCACATGCGCTTCATTCCATTCGCCGTTCCAGTCTATGTTTTAAATTAAACTTGTTTACATTTTTCGCAGGCGCACTGAAATTTGTCACAAACTTGTCAGAAATGACCACTTGGAACAAACCTAATAAATCACAGTTTGCAACTTAGAATGAAATTCACAATTTCAAGGCGTCATTCCAAAATGAATGCACTTTATTTTTGAAACATTAGCTGCAGTAAAATATAGTGAAGATGTAGCTCATTAAGCAAATAAAATCAGCTCATTACTTGTACAATAGCGGATGCATCTTATTGTGGTACTCGTAGGTGTTAAGCAGCGTGGTGCGACCACCGCCCGCGCCCACCTACCAAGCCAGTCCGCTGCAACAGCCAGTGCTGCAGCCCGGCATGGGCCCCGCCGTCACGCAGTACGAGGAGGACATGGGGTACCGCACCATGACACGCGAGGACGTGGCCATCATCCAGGAGCGGCGCATCAGCTCAGTCGCGCTGGCTTCGCCACAGCAGCAGACGTCGCCGCTGGTCCCCGCAGCCCCCGCCATGCCCATGATACAGGCTGCGCCGCCGCCACCGCCCTGTCCGCCTGGACCTCCCGCACCGCCAGGTACCTTACACAAACTATACATTCAAATTTGAGGATTGTATTTGTATGGTAAAAATTAGTGTGAAGAATTAGTGGTATTGGAATTTGGAATACAGTTATTGTCTAACCGTTTACAATACATCACTGAAATGTAGTAATATTGGAACGTGTACTAGTACCGTAAATGCGAACCGAAATAGAAAGCGATCAACCGGTATCTGTATCCTTGTCGTACAGTCCTTTCAAAAAGTTTGTATCGTAGTGTACACATAGGAGAATATTTTTATTTCATAACAACGCCAAAATAGTAATGATTATATCTCTTTCAATTAACTTTACCAGCACTGTATTATATTTCGATAATCTGAAATTCAAATCAGATAGAATTAATAGCATTGTTTCCTATCAAACTAATGTATTTATATGCAATGTAATGAGTATAATATCAAATATATTATTAATTTGAGGGATTAATATACCTAGTCATTATTCACGAAGATGAAGTTTGCGTCACGAGCCGCAGGAGAGTGATACATATCATCATGAGTGAATAATGACCATAATCCCGAATATAATACTGTACATTTTCTACTCCTGTAAGAATCGAAATCGGTTGAAAGCACACGTTTAGAAACGACAACATAAAAATCATAGGACTAATAAAATGTTATTAAATCTATGATAAAAATATATAATGACAACTACAACTGACTACACTGTCAAATGTCAGGCGGCCGTAGGAAGGATGGAATGAACGGGAATAATTGATTTGTAGTTCTGTGATTGGCCGAAAAGAGTGAATTACGGCTACTCTAATTAATCGAAAAAAAATTTAATAATAGGGATATATTTGTGTAAATATAAAGACAATAATAATTTTTAAAATATATATTTCATAGACAGTTCTTGCTTTTTGAAAACATTAACTTCTGTTGAAGTCTAAAAAAGGTAGATGACTCTGGAAGTATTGTTACTTCTCAGTCCCATTTTTCAATCTGTTGGAATTTTAGATCTCGTCGTGCCAGTCAATCGGTGCCACTGCCTCACAGCAGTTGCCAGGCCACACTAAACTGATGAGTTCCAATAAGAACGAAACATCTGTAGTTACCGATTGATTGGATTAGCCGGTCTCTGTGACTTAATAACTTTGTTATTATTCGGAGACTGAATTTTATGAAACAGTTAACAATTTTAATAGTCTTTATATTTTTTATTTATTACGTACCTATAAAAGTATAAAAGTAGATATATTTGGTTATCACATAGCTGTGTAAAGCCTTACACAACAATGTTTTACCTTTTTTTTACATTTGGTTTTTAAATTATCAAGAAATAGCAAACCTTAAAAAGTGCAACATGGGTTTCTATATCCATAATTATAAAAAGATCAGTAATTAAAATCACAAAATATAAATGTTTTAATCATAATATTAACTTCCGCAATAATAAACAATTCAGTAATGTCATTGTCACTTATTTTATTCAAATTTGTGCTTGGCTGTTAAAATGTTGAGAATGGTAAAAGTTAAAACCTATCTACATTTTACCTTATTGTCTTAGAACAAAAAAAACTTTTACACTCTACATTAAGTTTTACCACACAAATACAAACCCCTATAAAACAAAGTTATAGATATGCTAATGGTCAATTAGTCATGTTGCTTTCTCTAGCAACAGGACCCCCCGGTACCGCGCTCTCGCCACCCTCCGCCTCGGGGCACCAGCGCACCGTGAGCGCCCCACCAGCACCACCACCCCCTCCAGTAGCCGCCGCCACGACCACCGCAGCCGCTCCGCCACCTCCACCGCCGCCCCCGCAGCAAATGTCACGTTCACAAAGCTCAGACGGCGGCGAAGCCAACTCTCTAGCAGCGCAACTGCAAAACGCTCGCCTCAAGCGCAACCAGAAGACCGCCCCCGCGCCACCCCCGGCTGAGAACAGCGGCAGCTCGACCAGCAGCGGCGGCAGCAGTAACTATGGCACACTAGGCAGAGGAGGCTCTGGAGGGATGGCGTCGATGATGGACGAGATGGCGAAGACGCTCGCAAGGAGGCGAGCCGCCGTGAGTAAAGTAAAACACACTTTTATATTCTTTAATTATACCGGGAGTTTTTTTATCAGTATACATAGGGATTTGTCATTACCGTCATACCACATTTTCTGTTTTATAATTTTTATTATAAAATAATGCATGTTTAGTTTTCGAAATATATGTATATATTTTTTTAAACAGTATTAAATATAAAATCTTCCTCGATGTACGTCAGAGCTACGTCATTTATTTACAGCCAATAATAGTAATGTCACTCTAGTGAGCAAAGTTGAAACTGTTTTGATTTCGTTAGCTATCTTCGCATTTCTTGATAACAACAGCTGTTAAATACTACAGCGCAAGACGTAATATTTAACAACCATGTTAACTATGATTTATATAGATGTCATTATTTGTGTCATATTTGTATTTTGTACATACCAATATTCGGTCCATTTCTCTAACAAAGATATTAAGTAGCAACTTGCTAATTGCGAGGAAATTGCATCAAAACTTCAATTTTAATGTAGAATATTTCATTAGTTAAAAAACGATTTGTTTTGTCACAATTAGCAAGTTGCTTTAATAGCAACTTTTAATGTAGATGTGTGAGTTGGGGTCGTTTACTAGAGTCATCAAATAGAAAATAAGTCATTTATTTTATGACTAGACCCAAAAACATCGTACTAGATATAACCGAAATTTTAAAAATATTATTAATTATTAAGATATTTGAGTTTTAAAGACCTCTACAATGACGTCAAAGTATATCGCATATCTATCCTATTCTAAATTATTTGTACTTCTCTTATAAATGAACTGTCAAATAGTTGGCAACTAATTTGAAGGTTTTTTGTTTCACTTTGAATTCGTTAGTATATTTTAAATACATACATAATATATTATTTATTTCTAAGTAATAAATATTACTTTAGTCAACTCAACGATATTAAAGGCTTGAATGACATAGGTTAGCAAAATTTATCAGTGGTAATCAAACATTTAACTAAAATAATCTTACAGTTTTTAATTTTAATTATTTACCATGAAAAGTTATTTTAATTCCATTTAAATAATTTTCCGAACGATAAATTAGAACCAATTATTTACAATCTCAACTATTTGAGCTCCACCAAAACCTCTACAATGACGTCACAACATTTTTAAAAATCATTGTGGCAATGAATAACATTTAAGACTTTTTAAAAGTGCAGATAGCCGTCAATTTAGATATAGTTTCATAAAAAAAATTATAAATGGTGAAAAACCCCATTATCAATGTATACGCTGAAATAATAGTAATACTGGAACGCTAACTGACGTAGAAAGACAGCTAGTTGTTGGGCCATCTGTCTTCACTGTTGTTCACTGTTTTTACATAACACTGCAACCACTCTACAAATAAATGTTAGACAAAGAAGGGTGGCCTTATAACATCTATCCGTCTCAAGCTTGTTTTTCGCTTTCATGAAAGCCTACAAGTTAGCATTCCACTTTTACTATATTTCAGTGATTGATGTGTAGGAATAAATGACGGCACAAATTCGCATCTACGAAAATTTATTATCAAACTGATGAATTAAAACTAAAAAAAATTCAATTTTTAAATTATCCTTATTGCAATTTTCATAACATGAGCCAAATCTGTATAATCTTTTCGTTTATTACTATAGGTTCTGAAAGCATTTATCAACTTATTGAAACCTACGGATAATTTGAAATAATTAAAAATAATTCCTACGCATTTAAAGTAATTTATTAAATTTAAATTTCTTATTTTTTTCTTACATTATAATTTACTATTATTAGTAATCCACGTAAATTATACATTTATGTCAATCATTTTAACTTTAACTATGGTAATGATTCATATCCTACGTATACTAATAAAAAAACACCCGATATTACACCTCATTTGTACAATCAAACATTTATCATTATTTTATTTTCCAGGCGGAAAAGAAAGACCCGGAGCTGGACCCAGAGGAGAAAAAGTCCGCGTGGGAGAAAACGAATACGCTGCCGAACAATTCCCGATACTCGGAGTCGCCGAAAAGCGTGCGGAAACGCTTCGGCTCGGCGTCCGAGGAGACCATCCTCAAGGTGAACGGACTGAGCTCCGACGCCGTGGTCGGCGGCCTCTCCCTAGGTCCAACTGAATACGAGAGCCTCAAGAACGAGCTCGTCAAGGAGGTGCGCAAGGAGATGAGCAAAATGAAACAAGAAATTTTAGATGGTATGAATTCATTCACTTTTTGCATGGGGAAAACGCGGTTTGGGAGTTTTGTCTTGGGGGGTTTGTTTGAATGTGTACTGGGACCAAATATATTTAAATGTGTTGAATTCACTGGTAAATTCAAAAATTATTTACTTCAACCGTTGAAAAATAAAAATTATCACATTCTTTAATTAAAGTGTCCTGAATAATACAGTCGTGTCGTCTGTTAGTTTCCGAGAGTCTAGTGGTTTAAAAATCATCAATTAAAAGATGTAATTGCCAGATTAGTATCTATTTTTATTTTTCAGGTATTCAACTATGTATGTAGATCTTTGCTAATTTTTTTAATCGCTCTAACTAAATTGATGTTTAAAACTATTTAATTTTCATCCTATTATTATCAATCCAAGAATTAGATTCTAAACCCTAAGCCTTAAAGTAATAAGAAAATATCTAAATATTTCGGTAACTAAGCTATCATCATCAGTAAACACAAACTGGATAAAATCAAGATTATATTACTTGGGAACCAAGTCAGTCGTCAAGATTGAATCCAATTGATGTTGTGTACTCTTGATTTTATCCCTCTTGCTTCTACTGGTGTTGATAGCTTAGTCATTGAAATATGTACTTTAATTTTTAGATTGTTCTTCAAATTTCAAAATCTCAAAATTAGGAGCACCAATTTTTTTTTTATATTGCTCATTAGAACATTTATGCTTACAAGAAATATGATTCAATTAATTTGTCTTTATAAAAACTAAACATGAATAATTTATTCGCATAATTGAAATAATATCATTTATAATTTTTATATAAAAACCGTATATACTGAACCCCACTATGCACAATTTTTTTATTTATATATTTCCATTTATTTATTAAGTTTTGTTCCATGAACTATATTATCTCTTTTTGTCAAACAAAAATGGACGAATTCGCTGCTTTACAATAAACTATCATTTTAAATAGTTATCATTATTTTAAAATAATATTTTTCGTATCTAACTTTCTTAAGAAAGAAAATACGCTAATAATAATAATTAACAATACAAACAATGTTATGGCCCTAAAATATCATTCCCAGCTACTCTTTTAGTTGCATACATAGTTCTCACTCCCTGCACATATTTTCATTTTAGTTCTATTTTAATAGCAAGAGTCTGCAAACTCCAAACTTTCTAGAAGTAGAGCATGCTTTAATATCAGAAATTGTTAAATGAAAGAGGATTGGTGCTGAAGCTTTAATACATTACATATCATATGTGTCATTTCCATATCTTCCCAGCTTGCTTTGTCTTTGTTTTTAACATATAAATAATTTTTATCCAACACCTCTCAATAAATGCTATATTACTATGGCGATTTTAAACAAGCAAAGTAACAGATTATCCACTAGTGGGTATAATTTTGAGGAAAGCCACTAGTGAGTATTTTTTTATTTATAACAATAGTAATAACACACAACACCTTGGTAACTACTTCGATTGACATTTTAATTTAAAAATTTAAAGCATATGTCACTGTCAAATAATATTTCTTTAATAAATTTTTCATTTATTAAGAAGTGTTGGATAAAACGTTATACTTCACACGTGGGCAAAGTGGAATTACCCACTCGATAAAATTATCTCACTCAGCCTTCGGCTTCGTGAGCTAAGATTTCTCTCGTGGGTAATTCCTTACTTTGCCCACTTGTAAAGTAAATAACTATTATACTAAAGAAAATTATTTTATAAATGATTCCATATTTATTTTACTAATGTAATGTCAGCGTATTTTGTGCATTCTTTGAAAATAAAACTAAAATCTAGTTAGAAAGAAACCACAAATTTGTTCTGCGATTAAAACAAAATTAAAACTAAAAACTAATAATAAGCTTGACAAGAGCTTAAAAATGCTTTATCAAAGTAAAAAGTTGAACATAGGTTAAATAACATTTTGATTGTTGCAGCTATCAAATCCGAACTGAACCGAAGGTAATTTAAGTCGACTTTACAGAATAAGTATTTGTGGTGAGGAGTTTTTATAATTTTACATTTTAAGTCGAGACTATATATAAAAACAGATGTATTATGATAGTCTTTGATAAGACTCATGTAAAGATAAATGTTTCCTACTTTAGGCTATTCTGTACAGACCGCAACGTCGTCTTTACTTATTAAAAGTTATCTTGCACGAAAATGCGACATCGAGAGTTTACCCTTTCCATGCAGCGTGCAAGCCGCATCTTCTCGCACAATTTTATACAATCATAATCTTCTAGCGACATATCTTCGTAATTGAGCCTCGTTGTAACGACATCACAGATTATTACTATACATTTTTTATTATAAGTAGAATCACAGTGATGCCATCTAGTGGTAAATTCTGTAACTGATGCGCTTACTTGAATTTACGGCTGTAACGAAAACTGCCCCTTCCTGTGATGTTCGTTATAACCGAGATCGATTTAAACCGCTCTAACGAAAATTACTACATTTATAGCGGTACAGTGAAGAGAAACACGTTGCTGTTTCAGTTACTGTGGCTATAAAATAAATGAGGCTGATCATACAAAACTGTCAACTTGAAGGCTTGAACGATGCATGTAAACGTGGTGAATAAGTTTCGTTTGATGTGATATGTTTCAGTGTATTTCTATACAGAATGGCTTAACTTAAAAGTATGATATTTACAATGTAGTAACATTATATGTCACTAGATATGATCAAGCACAAGAGTATTTGCTAAGTTTTATATATTAACATTATATTTATTTTATTCAATAAGTTACATTCAGACATTAGTGATTCCTGCAGGCAAAGGCGTTACCTTCGATCTCTTTCTATTTAATTCGATCTTCGGTGATCCTTTTTATTGGTGCGTCATTTGGAAGTCATTTTGTGTGTGAGTGTATTTTATAGAAGTTTTTATACTTAACGAAAATAAGTAGGTGATATTTTTTGACATATTTTTAAAAGATATATTTTAATTGTTTTATTTTGAAGTGTGTGATCTCGTTTTAAAGAGAGAAAGTAATTTTGGTTAAATTTGAAACTCGTATGTATAAAATATTAGTGTATTATTGTGTGCTTTTAAATAATAATCTTATTTCAAATTGTACCAAAATTACTGATAATATTAAAAGCAGTTTTAATTATACTTTGTTTAAAGACCTTGTATTTTTATGTCGTGTATATTTACGTCTACGAATATTAATCATGTAAATTAAAATAACTTTAATTAATATTTAAACAGAGGCTTACGCAATTCTGTTTAGATTGGTTTTAATCAAAAATATTAAGCACAAAACTAACTAAATATAATAAAAATACGCATTTAAAATCAGCCATTGGTATAAACTCCAATTAGAGACATTTAATTTAAATAAATATACGCCTTCCTATTTAAAACATTCGAGACCGAACTCAACGTTTCGCTGGTTTCTAAGATTAGTTTCGATATCTACATTATCTCTTCTAATTTCCTGTAATGCATTGAGTTCAGTCTCAAATATTCAAAATGCGGAATCGTATATTGTTAAGCATTCTTAAATTATTGTTATGCTTTAAAAGGTATAAATTAAAATGAATGTCAGTTTATCTGAAGGTCGATCGATTAGTTTAAAAATTATTTTGGAATTTAATAGTCAAAAATAAAGTCGTTCCCCATAATTGGAGTTTTTTCTGGCGGTGAATTTGTGTGAAATTAATAAAAAATGTTTGGTAACATTCCTTTATAAATTGCATTTAAAATGATCTCATGTATAAGTCAGTTTCAGTCACCAATTGTTCCTGTGGTGCGTTTTAGTTAGGTAACGCCTTTGCCTTTTAACGATAATATAGGTTAGTTTAGTCCTGTAAATATTCGAAAATAATTTAAGGGACTTCCATAATAATCATATTTATTATCCCCAAAGTGAAGTGTGAGGTCATTTTGTACATTCGCCAGCAAGAAAAGTTAGTGCCAAATTCCGAGGCAACAGATGTAGCCAGCGGCGAGTGTGGAAAACGACCGCGTTTGTTTGTTCATTTTTCATCATCATTGAGTTTTTTATACCAAAATGCGTCGGCCATACCATGTAAAAATTATTCATTACATAGTCCGCTTATGTATAGTAAATAGTATTTGCCATATATACATCGAAGATATTGATAAATTGAGTATTTTTGTTTCGTTGCCATGAAACAAACTTGATTATTTTAAACCCCAGACTTGTATTGAGAGCGGGAATGGCATGATTATTTGAGAACATGCGACTTAATTTATATCCAATTGTGTAATGCATTGGTTGACTTTCAAAATTTTACATTGTATTTGCAATAAAAACGTCTTACATACGAACAAACATCTCCTTCTTTCCCTTGTCTCTGTCTTTATTTTGCATGTGGATAGGTTTTGGTGTTTTTATTTTACATGTGGGATTTATTTATTTGATTAGCAGATACATTTTTAAATATCGCTCCAAGACAGAGTAATATTTGCTGTTGTTTCGATGCCATGGATCATTAATTTATAATACAACAAGAGAACTACAGGTTTGCCAGGTCAAGTGCTGTGAAACCCTTTTGATTATAATTTGAACTTCATTTATTTATTCATAACTGATTTTATCCAAGCCAGTGATAAATAATAATCATATTACTCTCATTTCAGTGAGATAATTGACATATTACACATTTACTCTACTTCGTTACCATGGTTAACCTAATAAAAAATTATTTTTGTTTAGTTCTGCGTTTGTTATGTCAGTATTAGACAGCAATATTAAGATTATGTATATAATTAAATATTTTTTTAATTGGTATACCTATTTATTCCATAAGAGTAATTTCTTGCGTATTCTTCAAATTTGATGATAAACTTTCTTAATCACTAATGATATTTCAGGAAAATTATTCACTTGCGACCGAAAACTAGAAGTTTTTCTTTTCAAGTGACATTAATTTTTTTTTCTCTCGCACAATGACGTAAGTCTTAGAGAGATTTTTTTCTTAAAATTTCCTTTAAAAAAATTGACCGTACTTGCACTTTGCTGCTTTACTCTATTACCATCTACCCGCATGTTTTGCAATAGACGAATTAGCTATCAAATGTCATTTTAGAATCACTTGAAAACAAAAACTTCATCGTGTAATGCCCTCTGTTGCTGTAATATATAACTTCGTACGAGTATATCATGAATGGGTGAAATGACATTATATATTCGTAAAATATACCACACTCGGGCTCGTGTACTAAACATCTTACTCATGTATAATGACTTATTTCACGCCCTTTTAATATAATCTACTATAAAAGAAAAAAACATTTTATATACCAAAAAATTATTGTTCATGACTGAAGTTTTTTTTTATCACATAGGTATGTGTTGCCACAGTTACAGTTAAAATGATTGAAGCAACGTATTAAAGCGTTTATTTTATAAGTAAACATAGGGATAGTTTACAATAATTTTAAATAATAATTCTTACCAAGTTCCTGTAATTTATTAAATTCTGAAGTAGTTAAATAAATTTCTTATTTGCTTCAACAGACATTGTTTGTTTCATTATGATTAACTATTTTTGATAAGCCATCTAAATTATCCCCATGTATACTTAAAAAAAAAAAAAACGTTTTAATGCGTTGCTGTCAATTACATTAACTGTTATAGTAATGACACTGTCATTATTCCGGTATAAGTATGTTTTTATCTTTAATTGATATTTCCAATAATTAAGCAGTTTAGAAATATCAACTTTTTGCTTTTTCTCCATTTTCATCGCACATCGAATAGAATCATGTTAGTGTGACAGGCAGTGGTGAGCTATAAGAAAATTGAATGAGTCCTGTGTTAAATTATTCTATAATTTACGAACTCCTAGTTAACTGTTTAAATGGAAAATCTTTGAAAGAATTTGATTCGTATCCTTACGTTAAATCTTTTTTGAAAAATCCTCGCTGGCCTATGGTTCATCCTAGATCACATAACGTGAAGCTTGAAGGAAATATTACATGGCTACATGGCAGCATCTGGCATAGGTGCATAAGTATTTTCTTTAAGTTGGTTTAGTGATTTTAAATGGCATTTTTTTCTTGATTTTATTGCAAGTTATACATTTATAATGTTGACATTTCTACCTATTCTTTATTAATATGTTTTTCATAGTTTTTTTTATTATTATTATTATAAATGTATGCATATAATTTTTATATATAAAATTCCGGTGTGCGTGTATTCGTAATTCTTCTTCTAAATGGCTTGACCGATTTTGATGATTTTTTTTTTACATACTTATGGGGGGTCACCTGGATGGTTCTTAGCTAGAGTTGGGTACGGTAGGTGGCGCTGTTGTCGATATCCAGATTTTTTTTTATTTTCATGAATTATGCATTAAACCATCCAGGTGATCCCGTATGTAAAAAAAAATCATCAAAATTGGTCAAGCCGTAGAAGGAGAAATGTTACGAACACCGGAGTTTTATATATAAAGAAATATATTTTGCTAGCGAGGTTTGCGACAAGACAACGTCTGCCTACCGCGTCCGCTAGTATTAACATATAATTAACATTTTTTTTTTTTATTTGAACTGTGTGCGAGCCCGATGTTAAAAGATTCATAGCTCACTACTAGACACATACATAAGGAACTACTACTCGTCAAACTATCTACAGATGTCAGAACTAATCTATATCGTTTCAATTTGAAACAAACCAACAGAAATTTGAAAATATGAACTTCGTTCACATATTTCCCAGCTAAAATTCCATCTTAACCGTGCGATGTACTAACTATATGCGTCTCTGACATTCACTATTCCATTTAAATAAATAACGAATGACGTTAATGTAATGTCCATGTGTACAAGTTTAAATTGTACGTTCGAAATCAAAAGTTCTTTATTCACAACACAACAATAATATTCGAGCGCATTATTGACGTTTCAAATATATTTGTAGCATTTTTATAAAATGTTTAAAGCCATGCCTACAGCCCACACTCATATCTCGGGTCTCCGCATATAAGATCCCCAGCAGCTGATACTCCTACCGCGTCCATCGACCTGCTCTGCTTGCTGCGGAAAGTGAAACAAAGCCCAGCAAAGGCAGAGTTTAGTTCACTGACATCGTTCCTGCAATCGATATGGCGATATGCCCTTTCGCCAAGCAGTCACTCGGTCGCCAAGAGGTAGAGGCTCTTCGAAGATATTTGGAGTTGGCTTTGGGAAGAGCATCACAACCCAGGAAACTGCAAAACTTTTACATAATACAACTATGTCTCACTATTGATTTGAAAATAGATTATTTTTTCTTGCAATTAGTTGTAAAATTTGTACATTATAATGTTTCTAAAAATTTATTTATTTTTGAGATGCAGGAACATAATTTATTGAAACAAATATTCAATAATAATAATTATATTACACAGTCTGGTGACTTGCTCAACCGATCATAGGCGATTTACTTGTTAAATAATACTTATGCAATTTTCTGCTTCCTTTATCATTTTAGAGAAAAATATTTTAAATATAAGTTGAAGAGATTTAACATCATCTGAATCAGTGAAATAATTACATTTTACTTAACAAGACGTTCAAAAATTCAGCTTTTATAACGAATTGTGATGATATATTTATTTATTTATTTATAGGTAACATGGTTATAAATATTAAGGTGTTTTCTTTTTAATCAACTGTTGCTGTCAAGAAATCAGAAGATAGCGGACGAAATTAAAAAACATAGTTTCAAATTTGCTCACAAGAGAGTGTTATTGGCCGTAGATGAATGACGTAGCTCATACGTATGTGGAGCAGATTATATCTCGAAAATTAAACATTTTTAAGACGTAAAATATGATCTAACATGTACAGTTTTATGCATTCGTTCATTAGAAAGATAAAACTGAAAATTGAAATCACCCATTTATTTTGGGAGTGGCACTTTGCTTTCGCAGTTAGTGGAAGTGACAAATGTCTGCTGTACTCAAGCATTTACCCAATTGGTTATTCCAGAATGACGTTACCTGCCCCTCAAGAGCGCATTTAAACTTTATATACTTTTCAAATTAATTTTAATAGATTTAGGAAAAACATATTTAATCTATTTATGAAACATGTATATATTGTGATAAATGTAATTATAAACCACAAATCGTTGAGCGAAACGGTGAAATTAGTGATTGAAAATTGGTTTTCACAAGTGCCCCTCAGTGAAGTCATTTGTCTTGGAATGATAAATTCTCCAATGAATTAAAACCATTGGAATATATTCGAAAATGCAACCTAGTATTAGAAATTATTTCCCCGAAGGCATGTTTACAACGTTTGTTTTGTCATATCTTTTGATGGTGGATACTGCCATCTTTTGCAACAAATTGGAACTTTCCTGTTCACTTTTAATTCTTGTCAAATGAATTTATTTTAACATCTTTATAATCGGGATGATTTTTGTTATATGTATAATTATGGATTAGTTACAACAAGAGAAATTAACAAATTTTCTTCAAACTTATCTTGCAATACCATCTTAATTTCTTTCCCGCTATAATTTTCCTCTTTTCCCTCCAATATTTCTTCCCAAAATTCAAAGCGAAAAGTTTTCAATTGTTAAATTATGTCAAAAGAAATAACATACGCGACATAACCTATTTGAACCATTTCATAAGTTTTCCACGTATTCAACATAACATGACAAGCTATGTGATCGGCCCTTCAATGTTGTGGAAGAATTCCAGCCTACCTGTGGTCATGTCAATAACAAGAAACGAAGAACAGACTACACAAAGCAAGCACAATCTGAAAGTGAATCTTACGTTTGTGATTGTAGCAGAGAGTGTACTTGTGTACCCAGGTCTGTACAGTTGCGTATTATAGGTAGTCGTTGTATTGGTGAGTCTGCACGTGGTACCATTTGGTTGGTTGCGACTTGGAGTTTGGTGTAAGGTACGGAGATATTGATTGGCTGCAGATGCTAGGGAACTAGTTGATTTCTTATATCCTGTATTAAGGTAGGTTTACACAAACATTTGAGGGTAGATGAACTAAAATATTAAATCGATCTCTTTAATTATTATTGTTACCTATTCTATTCAATCGTATTTTAGATTGTTATAACCAAATCAGACAACTCATTATATTCTATTAATTAAATATTACTTATAAAGTTTCAAAATTAATGATAACAGATAAAACGACGATTAAATTTCTATGAAAGAAATGAATTTTTTATGCAAATAGCTGCTTAATGCTGTTGGTTTTTTTAATAAAATGAACAATAGACGTGCTCTTTATTAATAATTCAAATAAATACCACCCTATCGTCACAAAAAAATAAAAACTTATGATTTCTCTGCAGATACGACAGTACTTCATTATTTATTTATTATAATGCATCAAAATCCTCTACAAACCGACTGTGTACACTGTCCTATAGAATGAATGAAAACGTTGCGTTGCTGACAGACAAATTGTCGCAGAGTGGATTCACTTGTTATAAATATCGAACGCTTTTCAAATGTTTCCTTCTGCTCCACTAATTTTATTCTGTTGAGAAGATCGAGTTCAGTTGTTTGACGCTTCTTTGTTGTCTGCTGTCAATTATTTTTATTTACTTAAGGTTACGGAGTTTTAAACACATTAATAACTCATTAAATTTAAACTTTGTCTAAAACCTGAAATTTATGGAGATGATATAAATAACTAAATTATTTTATTTAGATTTTGAAGTATTCTAATTAGTAATTACTTTATTCCTAATTAACATTTTAATTTGCTAATGGTTTCATTAATTTAAAATGTGATAAATGCGATTTAACTCATCTTTAAAAATAGATTGTATATTATTTTAACACATATAAGCTGTCTTAAATTTGTATTTAAACAATTCTACATTTGCAGATCTATGTAGATGACACATCTAAATGACTAAATAAAATTATTATTTTGCCGATTGACATTAAAAGTGCGAATTTTTTGACACCTAAAATACATTTTTACTGCCTACACAGTAAACATACTGACTGCTAGTAAGAACAACCGATTAAGAGTGATTAACAAGCAGTTGACTAACTTTATTTTACGCTGTCAAGAGTTTCTAAATTATTTTAGAGATACAAGCTTCAAATAAAAGACATACAGAATTAAATATTCTACCACTTCTATTTCAAATATTTTTCTCAATAATGATGTAAGAAGGTTTGACAGCTGAAAAACACAGATAGTCAGCTGCTAGTTAGTCGCCCTTAATCAGCGTTCTTACTAGCGATCATAGTCTTTCGTTGCTACTGCGAAACAACAAATTTGATATTTCTACATTTCATGAACGTAATAGCAAATTTGCATCTTCCAAATATATACTTGTATCGTGTATTTTAAGAATTAAAGCATTAAAAACTAGTTAAAAAATATTAATCAATGTCCATTTTATGTAATAAATTGATGAGGAATTTTTAAAATGCAACATAAATAAATAAGAAAATATAAATAACAAATTTCTTTTTACATAGCAACCATTCAAGAAATAGTAACATAATTTAATGAGTATAACTCCCAAAATAGGTTTTAAAAAATAATCACTTAATTAATATTAATTCCATATCGGCTAAAAAAATAATGGTACCACGATATCTGGTTCTGGATATTCGAAGAGAAGTATTTTAGTAATTAATAAAATAATTTTAGAAAATTGTATAGCGCTAAAACACTTCTCTTAAAATATCCTAAACAGAGATCAAAATATAGCTTGTTCGAAAATATAAGCACATGTTATTATTTGATAATTATAGCGGCTCAATCTTTCAGAGCGCGATATTTTGCCGGCGAATTAAGTTTTAAAAAGATTTACAAAGGAAAAGATTATTTTCCATATATTCCAAATATGATTATAATTGACCGTAATTAATATTAATGTTATTTATTATCTTTTATCGATGAAACAATAATTATACATTATAATTCTGTGTAGATTGTGTTGATATGTAATAAATTGGCGAAACAAAAAATTGTTAATTAAAAATTGGTTTAATAGTATATGCATTGAATTTGAAATCAGAAAACCAATAAATAAGAGAACTAATTTTGTTTGTATAAAAATTGCAATGTTTTAATAATTGTATGCAGGCTATTATTATTTTTATGTACTGTAATTTACTTATCAGAAATAAAATTTATTTACAAATGCAAAAAATTAAATACGTCCATGCACTTTTTGCCTCTAATAATGTATTTAAACTGCCTACTACTGAGAAGGGCGCTGGTAGACAGGTGCTTATATTTCGGAACAAGCTATATCAGTCAATGTGTTTAAAACGGCAACAAACACAGATTTACAGCTTCGGCAGAATTCGCCTCTTCAATGAAACGACAGCCTCTGTTGTAAATCTGGTATTTTGGTGAATAGTTAAAAAGTAACTATTAATAGATTAAAATATTATCTGATAAATTAAATAAATAAATATATCGTCATTCCATTTCTCATTTTTAGGTGTGGCATTTCTGCTTACTGCATAATCGGTGTAATATTTTTTGTTTGTACAGTGCCGTCAAATCTCAGCCCCCAAATATGTTACTGGAGGGGTTATATATAAGTAATATTAACTTTAAATAATTTATACAAAAAGCGTTGTTAACTCATAATATATAAGCAACCAATCAGTTTTGCTTGGTAACTATAATAACTTTAGCGAAAAAAATAAATACATAGGCTCATACAGCAATGAGGGGGGTGATATAATTGTATTGTTGATAAAATAAAATTATTATGGAGATGTGGCGAGGGGGAATGAAAGTTATATTTCCTTAAATGGAAAGTGATGCGTTTTTTATTGGAATGGATAACCCGAAGTATTTCTTTTTCAACGATATAACATGTTCCTACAACTAAAATTAAAATTAAGGTCACAAAGTTCAAATATACATTAACATTTTTAATATGGAAAATAAAACTTTAGGTAGGCAGTTGAACAAAACAAGTTATTGTTTTTTGTGTTGATACTCCTGCCAACAATGGTTTTACATCGACAACAATTGTTGACAAATTAATGACAGGAGTATCAATAATAAAAACAATAACCCTAATAATTTTATTTTACCAACCGTACAACTAAGTCCCACTCATTGCTGTATAAGCCTGTGTATTTATTTTTTCTCTACAATTATTAGTTAACCAGCAAAACTGATTGCTTGCTATAAAAAACTCATCCTATATATTTTGTGCATAAAATGTAGTTACCGACTGTCACATCGTGACCTCCAAAACTATAAAATAATAAATGTTTGCATTTACTTACTTCTGGGTGTGGCACTATGCTTAGAGTAAATATAGAAATATTTTTCTATAACACTGTTTTGAAACTACACATTCTATAACTAAAAACTGTATTGGAAGAACTATCATTCCATACGCCGCTTATGGAATTATTTCTACGAATCAGAGCCGCATATTAACGCGATATATGTAAATTTTTTTTTTTTAATATCACGCCTTTTACCCATTTTGGGTGTGGCACTCTGCTTACGCAGATCTCGGTAAGTGATATATTTTTACGTATGAAGTGCGGTTACCAGCCATCAAATCATAGCCCCCAAAGATATATAAAGTACTTATCTTGATTCAGTTACTATGGTTACATCTGTTTGTTTTAATTTTATTTATTTATTTGACGTTTTTAAACAGTTTTATTTTTGTATAATTTCCAAAATCTTGTAATAGAAAGTATAGTCAAAAATATATAACGGGATGACATATCCCACATTCGCAAACCGTAGCCCTCGCCTTCGGCTCGAACTACAAAAGTCTTTGCTCGCGTGGAATATGTGCCATTCCATTACTTGTTGTAGAATATACCATTTCGCGTGCCTCGACTGTAAGAATTGAAATGAACATTTCATACTCCACTATCTAATGCGCTACTACAAGTACAAAGCACCTATCAAATTTTCTTATTAATTTACGTTTTGCATGCACTGATTACAACAATAGTCTATAAAAATCAATGTTAATTCCGCCATACTTCAAAATACGTTCACCAACTTGTCATTTAAATTTTCTCGCACGCCATTTATGTAAATCGTGTCAGTTTAATACATTTTGACAATCGCTGTTCTCTCACGAAAACGAAGCCGCTATATACACTCGGCGCAGCGATGATGGCGTAACAGTGCGGCAGGCACTTTCGAACGGGTTTGTGCGGCGTTGCGCGGATCTATTCGCTAGCAGTCAGTGTTGTGATCAAAATACGTGTGAGTGTTTTCTGGCTGGAAATATTACAATAATAATAATAGGTGAGCTCAATTTTACCTTCTAATTGTAGCATTTGATGGAGCTGCAGTTTTGTTTGCTTAAATTGACGTTTAAATATTGATCCATTGTTTGCGAAAACATTTATTTGATTCTGTTGTGGAATAAGGTAGCGTCTATTTAAATCAAATGTATACAACTATTTTTATTTGTAGGTATTATTTTCGGACAATAGGAAATGTCCTAGAATTTGAGACATTTAAAATAACGATACCATTTTATTTAGAACACCGGATGAGATAACCTGCACTGATGACAACAATGAAAAATAAATATTTGTAATTGTAATGGCTTATAAATCAAATATGTGTGTTCAATGATAAATATATATTTGTGTTATTACAACAAAGATTGGTTTTGTGCTGTGTCTGTTTTCCGCTATTGTTTTTGCTATTAACATTGAAACGCCGATCAGGTTGGAGGAAGATAAAAAAAATTGTATATGAATCAGGTTTTTATTATTACTGAGTCTGTTACTATTGGCTGTTTCATAATACTTGGCAAAAACCAAGCGAATAAACTATTTTGTGCTAATGATACAAAACCGTATTTTTTTCGGGTTTCGGTAAACTTATTAATAAAAGTTTTTTGACTTCAACATTCTTTAAATTATATATTTGGGTGATGATTAATAACTTTATTGTTTTAAAATTGTAGATTTTAATTCTTTTGTCATAATTATTTTTAATAATTAAAAAACTATTGTTTTCGGTAGTGCATTACCAGAATTTATTTTCAATAGAAATTTAATTATTTATTTTATTTAAAATGCTTATTATATTTTTAATTGTTAAGTAAATTAATCACGAAAACAATTATTTATTATCAGAATCAACTTTCAAAGAAAGTGTATTTTTGACATGACTCGCTTCGCGCAGATATTTAACAATTAATTTTAAAATATTGCGACCATGGAAAATTTTTTTGCCGATTGATATTAACAGTGACACTTTACAGATTGCTAACAGTCTGTCAAGTATCACTTTTACTGCGTAGGCAGTAAAAATATACATAGCAACCGCTCAACAAACGCATAGTAACCGTCAACAAATGCATAGCAACCTTTCAATAAACGTATGACGTAATTTGGTGGCGATAACCTTCAAAATATGTATTAAAAATAATCACTAAATTAATATTAATTCCAGATCGACAGTAAAATGTGTTCAATACAGCATCAAACACAAATTTGCAGCTTCAATAGCATTCATCTGGTATTTTGGTGCCTAGTTAAATAAATAACTGCTTATAAAATTTTTCGTTGTTATTTAATTTTCCATGGTTCTTTTACAATGTTTCTAATAAATAGTAATTTTAATTTGATTGCTATCGTGAAATAATAATATTTATCCAACACCTCTCAATAAATGCTCTATAACTATGGCGATTTTAAACATGAAAAGTAACAGATTACCCACTAGTGGGTATAATTTTGAGAAAAGTCACTAGTGAGATATTTTTTATTTATAACAATAATAATAACACACACCACCTTGGTAACTACTTCGATAGACATTTTAATTTAGCAAATTTAAAGCAAATGTCACTGTCAAATAATATTTCTTTAATAAATTTTGTAGTTATTGAGAGGTGTTGGATAAAACGTTATACTTCACACGTGGGCAAAGGGGAATTACCAACTCGATAAAATTATCACACTCAGCCTTCGGCTTCGTGTGCTAAAATTTCTCTCGTGGGTAATTCCTTACTTTGCCCACTTGTAAAGTAAATAACTATTAGATAGTCAAATGGGCCTTATTGCAAGTTTTTTTTAATTCTGCACATTTTTTTGTATTTAAACTTTTGTAAATAGTTACAGAGATACAGTAATTTAAAAATAAAAATAGTATTGACATTCCTATACGTACGCCACATTTCAAATCTACTCACACTATAAGATCTTAGAAATAAATTCATATTTATCCTTTTGTATTCAAAATATTAATATATTTAAAATGGAACTACAATTTAATGGAAAAATTTATGGTCAATTATTTATTTAAAAATATGTTAGTTGTTATTGCATGTAATATTTCAATTTTAATCGTATAATATATTTATAACTTTTATGCAATACGTAAAAGTTCATTTTATCTGAAATTAATTAATCATTATGAAATTAGTTTTTTTACTGTAAATATATCAGCTATGCTTATTTTGGTTGATTACTTAATTTAACTCCCGTTTAAAACCAAATATGACTGATAGAAAATCCGTTCAAAACATTTTGTGATTTCGATTTAAAAAGGTGTTCACTGCGTACTGCAGCGAAATTGCTAGTTTTTATTGAGGGAACGTGATGTGTAAATGTATCACGATCACAAGGAAAAATTGCGCTGAAAAATGGGGCCCAATTGACCTGAACCCACACACACCACACCCCCTTTCCCCATGGGAATATTGTGTTTTATAGCAGGAAGTGAATCACTAGGAACTTAGAACTCATCGGGAAATATATCTCTGCACTTACTCAGATTGAAATTCGAACTTCTAAATTGCTTCGTTAGGTTTTTTAATCATTAACATTTCTTGTTTTAAGTTTTTTGTTTAACTTCAAATATACAGTGTGTTACAATTTAGGAGCTCACCATTGAATGTCGAGTATTAAAAGAGCAAACGACTTCGGTTAAATAAGACAAAAGTTGCCACTATAGGCAGTGATGTTTTTGATTATCCGAAAAAATGCATAGATTACTGGATATGTAAAAAAACCGGTTTTCGTAGAAATTTTCAGTTTTTAATCATTTCTAAACTATCGCATGTTCCATATTTTTGAAAAATATTTTTACTGTCTCGCTAGCGGCGTAGAAATAGTTATTTACTTTACAAGTGGGTAAAGTAAGGAATTACCCACGAGAGAAATTTTAGCACACGAAGCCGAAAGCTGAGTGTGATAATTTTATCTTAATAAATGCAAAATTTATTAAAGAAATATGATTTGGCAGTGAAATATGCTTTAAATTTTCTAAATTAAAATGTCAATCGAAGTAGTTACCAAGGTGTGGTGTTATTATAATTGTTATAAATAGAAAATTACTCACTAGTGACTTTTCTTCTCAAATTTTACCTCCTAATAGGTAATCTGTTATTTTCCTTGTTTAAAATCGCCGTAGTTATATAAAGCATTTATTGAGAGGTGTTGGATAAAATATTTTATATATATATATTACTATGGCGATTTTAAACAAGCAAAGTAACAGATTAACCACTAGTGGGTATAATTTTGAGGAAAGCCACTAGTGAGTATTTTTTTATTTATAACAATAGTAATAACACACAACACCTTGGTAACTACTTCGATTGACATTTTAATTTAAAAATTTAAAGCATATGTCACTGTCAAATAATATTTCTTTAATAAATTTTTCATTTATTAAGAAGTGTTGGATAAAACGTTATACTTCACACGTGGGCAAAGTGGAATTACCCACTCGATAAAATTATCTCCCTCAGTCTTCGGCTTCGTGAGCTAAGATTTCTCTCGTGGGTAATTCCTTACTTTGCCCACTTGTAAAGTAAATAACTATTTTTCTGTTGCTCATGTTCAAAATATGACACAACCTTATGTTTATATTACGTGAAAATAATTAAATATAAAATTTTGTTCATCTAACGATAAGTATACAGCAGAGATGGACAATAATTACTTACAAGTAATTAAATTACACAGGTAATTAATTACATATTTCATAAATATAATTGTTAATTTAAATTTTCAATTACATTCACTCTGTAATGAAAAGTTCAGTAATTAATTACATTTTTATGCAAGTAATTAGTAATTCTACCAATTTGTAATTAAAATTACAATTACATTGACAGTTACTTTCTTATTTATTTTTTTATGAAAAAAAAATTATTGAGATAAAATTAAAATTTCGTTTAAATTTCTAAATAAAATAAATAAATAAAAATATCATCACGCCTTTTACCCATTATGGGTGTGGCACTCTGCTTACGCAGATCTCGGTAAGTGATATATTTTTTCGTATGAAGTGCGGTTACCAGCCGTCAAATCATAGCCCCCAAATATGTTAGTGGAGGGGGAACCACAGGGTAAATTTAAATTGGTAACTAATCAAATGGAAATGGAGATCTTTAATTTTTTTAATAGTCCAACAAAATAAATCTGATGGTTCTTAGTAATTTTCCAAATATCAAACGAATTTTTCTGAAGCATAACGCTATTTTGTCTTCCTTAGCTCCTGTTGAAAAACTATTTTTTTCATTGGCAGGCCTATCTTAAATCGAAGTCGCTTTACGTTATCAGATTTTCTCTTCGAGAAATTACTAATTTTAAAACAACAGCTTGATAGTTATTTACTTTACAAGTGGGCAAAGTAAGGAATTACCCACGAGAGAAATTTTAGCTCACGAAGCCGAAGGCTGAGTGAGATAATTTTATCGAGTGGGTAATTTCACTTTGCCCACGTGTGAAGTATAACGTTTTATCCAACACTTCTTAATAAATGAAAAATTTATTAAAGAAATATTATTTGACAGTGACATATGCTTTAAATTTTTAAATTAAAATGTCAATCAAAGTAGTTACCAAGGTGTTGTGTGTTAATTATTATTGTTATAAATAAAAAAATACCCACTAGTGGCTTTCCTCAAAATTATACCCACTAGTGGATAATCTGTTACTTTGCTTGTTTAAAATCGCCATAGTTATAGAGCATTTGAGAGGTGTTGGATAAATATATATAATCCACAATATTAGTCAGGACGTTTTATTTTTGTTGTAGACTTCTAATGTATATTTTATTATTTAAATATCTTTTTATTCAATATTAATTTCAATTCTTTCATTGACAAAGGTAAGTTTTGAAATTAAAACTAGGCGTAGATGAAATAAGGTTTGTTCAGTGAGACTAAAATCGTACCCAGAATAATTTTCTTTGTGACAATGGCACTGTTCACTCAGGTATACAGAGAAGTTATGTGTCATTTTGGCATATAATGGGGATCGTTTAAATCGGTCCAATTGTCTAGGTAGCATTTGACCTTGAATTTTTCTTTTACAAAGCCAAAAGCCACGTATTCATAACACACGTTTAATTCTATTTAAAATAAAACAATTAAAGTATACATTTAAACAAAATATAAAAATTATTATATTTCTGTAGAATCATAATTATGTTTGTAAAATTTTAAACTGAAGATCACAACTTAGATCAGTGTTTTTAAAAAGAGCTCAGTGAATTTACAAGTAGTTTTTAATGTCAAAGGCAAAATCTATTATAAATTTATAATTTTATGATTTATTACGTGTATATAGCCCGGCCAATGGGCGGTGCTAATTCAAGTGAATTTACTTATATCTTCATTATACCATTTATAATATTTGTATATATCTCATTTAACTAATAATGTATGGTTGACAGATTTTATTTTATTAGCTGCCAATTAAATTTTGATAATGTGTTCCTTATTACTTTTAAATTATTGTGTGGAATGGTTTTATTATTATTATTTATTTTTATAGGGGTATATGTATATGGTTATAGTCGATAAGACAAATTGATAGAATTGAA
This sequence comes from Poecilus cupreus, assembly GCA_963942605.1. NCBI lineage: Eukaryota > Metazoa > Arthropoda > Insecta > Coleoptera > Carabidae > Poecilus > Poecilus cupreus. The sequence continues at coordinate 7,957,357 of OZ012716.1, forward strand.
ATTATGTATAATTTCCAAAATTATTGAAGATTGTAAAAAAATTGTCAAATCTCATAGATATTATTAATAACCTCTTGTACCTTTTAGTATATTTAATAAATAATCTTAAAATAATTTACAGTAAAAAGGGTATAATGGCTTGAGTTTGTTGGACGTATGTTGTGTGGGCTTAGAATTTCTTAATTTAATAAATATTTATAAAATTGTCACAACATTCAATAATTAATTGTTTGTACATATCCGGCAATTATTAGATTCGTCAAACTAAAGTAATTAAATTTTTAAATGTATCTTCTAGATTTACCTGTATAACAAATTTAATAGAAATCAATTACATTATGTTAACATCATTTTAAATTCAAAAACAATAATTAATAGGGTATAAATAGCTCCGTTGTAACGTATTAAATTAATTGATTATAAGGTCCTCAGTTCAATCACGACATAAAAATTTCCGCTGTGGTTCTTCGAGGGGGCGTGATTTGACAGCTGGTAACTGCATTTCACATATTTGAGGAGCTTATTTCAAAACGTAATTATTTTTTTTTTAGAATTGAAATATGGAGTGTAGGAGTTTTTATTGTTGTATCTTTTTACCTATTCACTTTACAACAAAAATGTAAATAATGAAGATGTTCCGTATTAAAAAATTCATGCAATACTGTGCATTTGGTTACCTAAATGTTAATATTTCACTATACATATATCAATCAAATTAAAAATAATATTTATTAGACCAATTGTAACGGCTATGGGAAATTAAACATAAACGAAAAATGTTTGTCAATTCATAAACCTGTTTTAGATGTATTTATTACAGTGTTGTATTATTTTCTGTAAAATGGACCTTATTATATGCATTTTAAAATTCTAAACAACTTTTGTACATATAGTATTTTTATAAAGTGAATAAGTATAAAGATACAGCGATGAAAAAAAAAACATATATTTATAAGAGAAGTGTTTTAGTCTCGGTTTTAATGTTGTACAATGTTCTAAAATTAATTAAAAAAACTTTTAAAAAGTGGTAGATAATATATTTCCCTGTAACTTCTATTCGAATCATTTTTTTTATAAAATAATATCAGAAAATTGCCCAGCACTAAAACCGAGGGTAAAATACTCTTCAAACATGCAAAACAGAGCTCGTTGTAACAGCCAATAAAATTACATAAATTTAAATAAATTTGACATATTTTTTTTCAGTTGATATGATATATTTATATCGTTAAATTCAGAAACCCATGCTTTTTCAAATGAACCAATAAAAAAGAATATGTTGCCATTTAAAATGGAAAAAGTAGAGTTACATATTTTGAGAATCTCTGGTTCCAAAAATATTTTTTTGCTCATTGTAATAGTCTTGTTAAATAGAAATTGTTGTCTAATTTAATCAACTTCGTATTTCTTATAGTTTTCGAGATAGCAATGGTGGCACAATTAAATGAAACATTCTGTACATACTGGGTATTCAAAAAGTTCCGGGATGGGGAAATATCTCGAAAAATACACATCGAATAGAAAAAAAAATACGTGTTTAATATTTTTCAAAAACTTATCTTATGTCACTCAGCACTATTCCACCACCACCCCTTGGGGGAAGGGGGGAGGGCACTTTGAAATCTTAAATGGGAACCATAATAATTATATTTCTGATTACAGCGACATTCATCGCGAATTGGAAAAAACTTTCATACAAAACCTATTTAGTTTTAGCCATACTATGCGAATGTACAATAAAAATGGGGGTCCCATTTAAGATAGCAAAGTGACTATTACAAATTTTGAATGTTATGAATCTCGAAAATACATTTGTCGACAGCGTCAACAATATAGTAATCATTACTCACTAGATGGATCCACGACATTTAGAATTTTTCGCTAATTCGAGAAATGTAGTTTCGAGTACTGTAATATTCGACATTTGTAACTTTTCCAACATTCGCTTTTCGTATTTTCGATAAATGTACAATTCCTCATCGTAATTTTCGACATTTGTTGATTCGAGAATGTATGAATGTAAATTACTTTACAAATATATAAAATTTAAAACCATCAATAATCCTGCAATTGAAGTGCTAGGTAAAAAAAATCTTCAGGCAAAATACAGTGTATTACACATCATGAAACATTGAAAAATAAAAAGTCATAAAACGCAATACCTACATTATTTATTGTTATTTACATTGTAATTGTCAATTGTTTATTTTATAAAAATAAAAAGTGAAATATTATTAATATATTAATAAAATAGCATGATTCGCGTGAAATTGAATGTAAGGATGTAGCATCCTCAGAAGTAAACAATTAATACCCTCATTCCTGAGATGCCATCGTGTAATTCCTTTCCGTTCGGCCGTACGTCTGTTCTCACACGTCGAAGTAGAGCAGGCGATATATTTATCCCGCAATCTGGGCCCGGCGTTATTTTTGGTTATGGTTTACAGGCGCTGAGTCCTGCTAGTGTTCGTGTGGTGCTAGGCGGCGCTGCAATGGCGCTGTGATGGCTGACCTAGCCGAGAGCGTCGACGACTTGATCTGCACGTTCGAGGGATACTCCGACTACACCATGGACACACTCGCCATGTTCATCTTCGGCTGGCTGCTGGCCGCCTTGTTCGTCCTGTGGCTGGGCAAGCTGCTCTACGCGCGCTTCGTCCTCCGCCAGGAGGCCGCTCCGAAGCTAGAGCCGGTCGTTGCGAAGCCCGTGGAGGCGGAAGCTCCCGTGGTGGCTCCCAGTGGTGACAGTGATGTTGTGCCGGTGAAGAAGGTCGCCGCGGTGGGCGCGGCGCGCGGCGGCGGCGGGTACGTGCCGCCGACGCCGCCGACGAGGAAGCGGCTCAGCAGGAAGTCCCCGGTGCCGGACTTGAAGCGGGTGCAGTACACGCCGGCGCCCCAGGCCACCGGGCCGGACAACGTCGCCGTGTTGTGGGTGAATGATGTGTTCCAGTGGTTGTACAATGATCTGGTTATTGTGAACGAGATCCTCAATGTTTGGATACAGAGCCTCAACGAGGGCATCAAGCAGGCCGTAGATGAGGTGAGTCACATCATTATTTACTTTTCATCTCATGATATTTTATAATGCAATGCAATCAATATTTAGGTTAGGAGTATCGGTGTCTTAAAAAATCGTTCAAATTAGGGAATGTGGATTATTATATGTTGTGTAAACACTTTCAAACGATTTTCAATTTGTTAAAAAAACGCTAGTAGTTATTTACGTAAAGCTAGTCTTTAGTCACGAATGGGTCATTTAAAAAAAAAAGAGTGTAGCGAGTGTTTTAAAGACCCCTGAGTGTCTAAAGATGCTTTACGTATGTATATCGTACAATATTTTATCTACGATATAATAAAAAAAAAAAAAACTTTTTATCACGAAAATAAATCATGTGAGTGATAAAAAGGAACTTCAGTGCCGAGGTACATATTAAATTTTATTTGAAATCGGAAATTAGGAAAAAACTATAAAAAATTTTATTTAGGTTAAGTTTATACATCTGTCAGTTGTCAATTGGAACTGACACTCAGAGTTGCCAACCTCGAACATTGAAGTTATCGTAAATAACACACAAAACTGTGTTTTGTCCTAAATTTCTTCATCGGAATTAATTAGTTAATTCTTTTTGTACATATTGTTAAATTTTACTTATCAATTTACTACAATACGTCATATATCTGTCAAAATTATGCTACTTTTACAATAATTATTTTACGGTTGTCAACACTGCGTTGTTCAAAATCGTCGTATAATGGATTACTTTAGTGACGATTTCTGAGCTTTTAATGACGATTTTCGAGCACTTTAGTGCCGATTTCAAATAAATAAAATATTTTATTTATGAATAAGGATCACAATATTAAATGACAAGTTTACCATGATAACAAATTTATTGTAAATTTGGCGTATTTGTAGTATATTTTTATGTGAGGGATTATGATAGTCATTTTTCACAAATCATCCGAGTGAATAATGACCATAATCCCGAACATAATACTACTTTTCTACTTCTGCAAATTCGGAAATCACTTTTGAAAATTATCAAATTCGTTGAAAACACACTTTGAATAATGTCAAAATAAATATACACAATGACAACTAACTACATGTCAACAGTCAGATGACCGTTGCTAGGTCACGTCTTTAAAATAACAGTGAATTATGGATTTCTGGCTCTGTGATTGGTCGAGAAGAGTGAATTATGAAATAATAATTCACTATCGCGAATTATGAGTATTATAATTCATCGAAAAAATTTAAATAATGGGTATATATTAATATAGGAGTAAAAATATTTTAATCACTCGTTGCTCGGCAACCCGTGACTAATGAAATCTTGTTACTAAACAACCGTTTTACAAACTTAAAACTGACAACTAAACATCAATTTTACACACTATCGTAGATAAAATTAAATTAAAATTAAATATACTGGCGAGCAAAAAAAACCCGGACACATTTTTTTAAATTTTTGTTAATGTCTTGTCAATTAGATAATGCCAGGGCGGCATAAGGTATAAGCTAAATAAACACGTGCTTAGGCCCCACCCCGACAAATAGTAGCCCCCATCAAAAACATTTTTTTAAAGTACAATTGTTATGACAAATTGAGGCGTTTGTAGATTAAAGTTGATGATGAGAGTAAACAGAGTACTTTCACGATATCCATCCAAATAAACTTAACAAAGGTTAAAAAGAACTAAAATAGCCTTGAATAAGTTTCAATACTTTGTATTGTCTCCCCTGGCTCTAATTATTGCAAATCTTTAAATTTAATTTCCAATTGTTATTGGTCATTAAATAAACTGATAAGTACAGCAAGCTATTTTTTCTACACCTTAATAGTCCATTGAATCATAATACACCAAATCTCTCACTGAAAGCACAACAAAAATAATGTTATTAACAGAAGTTTCATAAATAATTAGTAGTAGCCCGATTTTTTTTTGTGCGCCAGTTTACATATTTCCATGTTATTATTTTATATGTTATTATGTCAAAATTTTCGATATCGAGTTTTCAACGGGGTCCCTAGAATACGATTTTACTATTTTCACGATGATATTTGTCGAGACGTCAGTCTGTGTATGATAACTTTTTCGTCCACAATAACTCGAAAGATAATAAAGATATCTAAAATTTGATTTTTAAAGTTACAAGTTGATCAGATTTTGGTAGAAATCTATCACTCGGAAATGATATCTTGATAAATGAGTTGTAGAGTTGAGAGCAGAGACAACATATAGAAGATTGAGAGGTAGATTTGTCGTATTTAAAATGATGTAGAATTTGCTTTGGCTACAATTTTTGTTTGAAGTTTTTTTCTATATTTTTTTACCATTTAGAAATTAAAATTTGCTTGAGGTTGTGTGTTTAAGACATTAGATTATTTAAATTTTTTTCCGCATTAATGTGGGAAACACATCACTTCTCTCAATTTTTGAACGGTCCAAATAGACAAAAATTACTCAAAATACTTTATTGGCCTTCAAGTAAATTATCATATCCGGTCGTTGGGATTACTATCAAAATTAAATCAACAGTGATAGTTTCATTAAATTTTGAGTTATCTTGAATGAAAAAATCGTCACATACACAAAGCGAGAAACGTCATCGTGAAAATAGTGAAATCGTATTTTAAGGACTCCAAAATTATCTATTGAAAACTCACTATCGAAAATTTTGTTCCGTCACAATACCTCCCTGTCATTATATGTACAAGGTACTAACTGTAATGAGGAATTACTTCCGGTGAACAAAGTATCAAATAAATAAATACTAAGCATTCAACGGAATTAAATTATTGGCAGTTTGAGAAAACTTTAGCGGAGTGTAAATACTTAACTGCCTACAATTTGTAATTTTCTACACATTTCGAATTTGAAACAAATAATAACCGTGTCATTGAAACTTTCGGAACTTGTACTAAACCACACCAAAATATTTGTAACTCCTCGCGAAATAAAACTGGATTAAATCGAGGGTTAAATATAGAGTAAAACAGTTTGAAAGGAACCAGTAGTTTAGCGAACTGGTTTTAACCGGTTAAGTACGGTTATCCATACTTATTTATGTACCTTTGTCTATTTGTAGTAAAGTTGTTATAAGTATTTGTATTCATTTTGTTCGGCTTTGTAAAATAAGAATACTGCATACATCATAGGTATAATGTATGTGTGTTAACATACAATAAACATGTGTCCATGTGTTGTGGTTGTTCAATTAGCAAATATAAATTTAAATTTTTTTGAGTAATAAGCTGTGATTTTCTACCCCTAGATAAGATACCAATAAAACGCCAATGTTTGTTGCCAATATAGCAACGACATCTTTTGATTTAATGTCTTTGTTTGTAGTGCGAAAATATCAATAGTGTTGTCTCACTTGCTATCACCTTTCGAAGTAGCCACTGACAGCGCCCTGAATTTCAAATACTGTGATTTAACTAAACTTAAAATTATTTAGGAGATAAAAAAAAATTATAATAATAATGTATAAACATACTCTTACATGTTGGTAGTAGCGGTTTTTCTTTGTACAAAACATATGCCAATATATAATAGTTATTTATGTATCAAGGCACTTAAATTCAATTTTTTATCACGTATATGGAATTTAGTTGCCGAAGCCCGTAGGGCCGAGGAAAATAAACCATGTGAGTGATAAAAAGGAACTTCAGTGCCGAGGTACATATTAAGTTTTATTTGAAATCTAATATTCGAAAAAAACTGTAAAAAAATTACAATATAGGTTAAGTTTATACATCTGTTAGTTGTCAATTGAAACTGACAGTCAGTGTTGCCAACCTCGAGAAGTGAAGTTATCGTAAATAACACTCAAAATTATGTGTTTTGTCCTCAATTTCGTCATCGGTCTTCTTGTAAATATTGTTTCATATTACGTCCAATTTTACTATAGTTCGTCAATATATCTGCCAAAAGTATCCTAGTTGTACAATAATTATTTAACGGTTACCAACACTGGGTTGCTTAAAATCGTCGTATAATGGGTTACTTTAGTGACGAATTCTGAGCTTTTAATGACGATTTTTGAGCACTTTAGTGCCGATTTCAAATAAAATATATTTCTTTTCCACAATCATTTAAATTAATGTTGTTTGCTCACTCAAAAGAGTGAATAAATTAAGCAATTTAATCACTAGTGAAAAAAGATTTTTACCCACTCTTGTTTTAAAAATTGTGAATAGATGGTGCCAAAAAATTTGATAGGTAATTTGATTTTAAACTACTTTGCAATATTAAAATTGTTGAATTTACTACTTCCATAAAATGTATAACTTGTAATGTTACATTTTAATTCACGAAAAAATTTTAAATTGTTTGTTGAATAGTTAGAAACTATTGGGGAAATTCATGCTAATACCGATTATGTGTTGGTACTGAATCTATCACAATATGTCAATCGTATAATCTCTTATTTTATATTCTTTTTTCTCTTTGTTTTTAATATTTTCTGCTCCAGGAAGAAACAAGTAAAACATTAGTAAATTCATTTTGTTTAGGTTTGTAAAAAGTGGCAATTACAAAATCGATATAAGATTCGTTTATGCTGATTGGTCAGTGGCTGGTGATAGCAACAAAGATAACAAGATTGTATTATGCACACTGTAAAAAGCGATAGCGGAAAATAATATGTTGCACATTTTAGATTAGGATCTTATATTAGACGTATATGTCAATTTGGTATCCAGTGGTAAAAATCACTGATAATAAGTCAAATATACTCCCGGTGACAGGTGACATATTTGTCAGCAGTGCATATAAAAAAATTTATCATAACCTAAAATTTTTATCGTGAGTTAATAAGGGATGATTTTCTGACCGGAAATAACTTCAGAATCGGAAACTCATTACAGTCGTTCCGTTGTTTCATATCTATAAATAAATATTCCAAAGTATAAATATTTTATGACTAAACTAAATCACGTTTATTATTAATATAGTACATAAACTTTCTTATCTTTAATTATATTTTGTTTTTCACATTTAACGGCACCATAATTTCTCACCAACGCTGATAAACAGCGGTATCCACTTTACTTGGTTTAGCTAATTAGAACGGCTTAATAAATAGTAATAAATTATTTCTAACAGGAAATATATAACCTCTCTTTTCAGTATTCATTCGTAGAGAAGATCATACCTAAAACGATATAGAAATATATATCCCACTTTTCTTAGTATTCATACAAACACTCTTCGATTAAAAATGGAAAATCAAAAAAAATATCGTAAATGTTTTAATTACTTAATAATATTAATAATATCTAAAGAGAAGTGACGGTTTTATAAACTTGTTTTTGTGAATGGCTTTATTAAATCTAATCCATAATCCTAAACCTAATTTTGATTTGTGAATGTACCTAACCTAAAATTTATAACCATGCATTTTTTAAATTTTAACAAATTATGTATTTACACGTTTGCTGTAAAGGGAATAGGTAAAAGAAATACAGCAATATAAAAATAATAGCATTGAAACCTCTATATGCCACATTGAAATTCTATGTATATTCGATATAAAAAAAATATATTAATTTTTAACATGTGCTTTTGCGGGTGAAATATTTTTGTGTAATAGGTGGCAAGAACAATTTTGGAGTTAAATTTATATTTGTCAATAAATTTTCGATTTTTATATTATTTAAAAATCAAAATTAAGAAAGATATGACTCTGAAAATGAATTATTGAATTGTACTCCACAGGACAGGAAAAGTAACAGAAAATTTGCTACCACAGGAAAGCCTATATTATTCGCAATCAATTAGTAATCAGTAATCAAAAATGTAAAGCACTGATATCGCATATTGAACAGTGGTAACTTTCCTACCAGTGAAAAGTAAAATGTAGGAATTATTGACTTTTCAACTTTTGAAAGTCCGAAATTGACATTTTATTAACCGATTGGGAATAAACCTTTTTAGAATCTTTTTGCAGGGAGCATGAAATAAAATAAAATAAATAAAAACTTTGGCCTTTTCCAACTTGTGTCCGACGACAATTTTTCCGATAGCATTCGGCCTTGTATCAAGAAAATCTGTTCAAATTCGTAATTCCTATTGAAAAATATAAAATTTTCACGTTGGGAATTTAATTTAAGTTGTTTGATCTCCCAGGACGTCTCCTGGACTTACCCTTGACATTTCCTGCAGTCCGCTCTAAAATGTAACAATCAAATATCGGAAATTCATAAAACTTTTCAAAATAGATTTAACGATGTCGTGCTTACATCGCGGCTTACAGTTTATCAGACACGAAATGGATATAAAATTTTTATTGCCCGAAAATTTATTGCGATTTTTAGCATGCATATCTTAACCTATATTTCCGTAATATTCTGCAAAATTCGAGGCGTAGTTATTTTTATATTTTCAGAGCAATTTTTAATTTAAAAGTTTTGTACAGAAATACGTAATAATGCAAATTTAATAAACATCGTCTTTTCTGCTTCATTATAAAATCGTTATAAAATCAACAACTAATTATAAAAGCAACATTAATCTATTAAACAGTTAACATATAATTTTTTACTTGTTTTTTTATTGCTTTATTTATTAATATGAAGTAGTAAAGCTAACTGTGCCATTAGAAAGTGTTTTTAGCTGTTTTAAATAAAGCAGTACAGTTAAATATTGCATGTTGTTAAAAGTTTAATAAGCGCGAGAGTGAAAAGTGAAATTATCTGATGGAACGTGATACGGATACGTAATATGAGTTGTAGTATACACTTAATAGATAAATTGCTGTCGAAAAACTTTAAATTTCAACACAAATCAGTAGTAATCATAGTAAAAACTATAGGTTTAAATAATAATCCGTTACTAATGAATAACTCGCTTCGAAAGTATATGTCAATTTCTTAAATTTGTTTCGTACTATACCGCTTAACCTAGAACGAGTTTAAACCGTGTCTAATATACCGAATTTAGAATTGAAAAGTTTCAGATGAAAGATTTTAGCTAAAAATTAAATAGGTTTATCATCTATAAGTCAAATAATTGTCAGTATAAAGTCATACGTAAAGAACTAGTATTCAGTTGGTTTTATATGTACCGTGTGTCTGTCTTAAAAGTGTACAAAGGCGATTAACATGGGAAATCAGTTTTTTGCTTGCTGTTGCTTGGTGTTCTACCGGACAATAAAGATTGTAGCTGACTATATTTTTTTTCTATAGAAATTTAATAAGTCGATTAAACTATAAAATTAATTTACTTAGTCAAATTACAACTAAATTGTAATGTATGTTAAATCGTTTGATTCAGAAAAATGATATCTTTCGATGGATACTACAATCATGCTTGTCCGGCAGAACACCGAGTAACAGTACGCAAAAAACTGATTTCCCATATTAATCTCCTATATACACCTTTAAAATAGACACAGAGATTGTTTTATATTTTTATATCTTTTTTACCTACGCACTTGACAGCAAATGTATAAATACAAAAATTGTTTATAGTTTAAAAATGCCACACAATAACGCCCATTTGTTTACTTAAATATTAGTATTCTGAGTTATATCAATCAAATTAAAATTAATATTTATTAGAAAAATTGTAGCACGGCCATGGGAAATTAAACAAAAACAAAAAATGTTTGACATTTCATAAAACAGTTTTAGACTTATTTATTGCAGTATTGTATTATTTTCTTTTGAATGGGATTGCATGCATTTTAAAATTCTGAACAACTTTTGTACTTACATTTTTTATGTAAAGTGACTAGGTAAATATATAGCAATGTAAAGAAAAATAACCCCTAACGCCACATTTCAAATCTACGCCCGATATAAACTGGTATTCATAGTTAATTCATAATTAATGACAGAAAAGTAAATGTTGCATCTTAGCTAAAAATCACGGTATATTTTTTTAAGTTGAAGTTTAAATTACAGTTTTGTATTTCCAGAAAACAAATTTATTTTATATTTATTGTAGTTTTGTATTATTTTCAGTAATAATATAAGAGTGAGAATAAATTGAAAATAATTTGACAGATCTTTCGAAAACTTGTTGCCAGGCAATAGCCACGAAAACCCGTAGGGCTTGAGTAGCTATTGCTAAATGGCAACAAGTTTGAGAAAGATACTGGAAAATTATTTTCTAATTTATGGAACTCTCGAGTTATATTTAATTAGATTATTTTTTTATTTCATCGTCAGGCACGTCACTAAATCCATAATTTTTGCACATTTTTTGTGTTGATGATAACTATCTGACAACTGACATGTCAACAAATAAAAAAAAAGCTATACTTACAGAGATTATTCTCGGGAATAATCACTAGCGCTTTATTGTCAATATAATACTGACAGGATTGTTTAAAACACAGAAACAATGAAGCATTTAAATGGTTTTGAGAAACGTCAAAAAATATCCTATAGAAATTTCGTAGAAAGTTATAACGATATATTGGCGAATTTGAGATATTCGAAGAAGTTTTCAGAACTCATAATGTGATAAATAAACAATAACTTGGTAAAAGTTCTGTAAAATATTTATTAAAATAACGACGTTTCGACAGCAAAGTGCTGCCTTTTTCAGGTAAATTATAAAACAATAAATAAGTAGTCAAGGCTACGAGTTGACAAAATCAGCGTAACATTGATCAAAGTTAAACAAAATATAAACATAAAATTAAGGAAAAAAAACAGTTAAGCATGATTTATTAGGCTCAAAGCCTGTTTCAAATTAAGATTATTTGACGATTTCTTGATTTCAATAGCTTCTCTAATTAGTCTTCTCATTTTTCAAAATCAATACCATGTTATTCTTAATTTGAGAGTTAATTTTATTTACTGTTAAATCAATTTTAAAATCTTGAACCTGTTTTATGAAATGTCAAATATTTTTATTTTTGTGTTACAATTTTTCTAATAAATATTAATTTTAATTTGATTGATATATCGTAAAACACTAACATTTAGGTAACTTAATGTACCTTATTAAATGCATTTTGAAATTGTGAACGTCTTTTGTATTTACACTTTTGCTCTACAGTGAATAGGTATACTCGAAATGATTTTGGAGAAGACGCACGTCATCAACCTGAAAAAAAACTTTATAAAGTGAAAAATAACTTGTAAAGTTTATTGAGGTGTGCTAATGTTTAAAATAAAACGATGTAAAAAATACTAGCATTAAGAAAAGTATATATTAATGCAATTTACAGTGATTTTATAGTTAATTTTATTCCTTTAATGGTATTTTAAATTATTAAAAATAATTCTAGTTCATTTTTTGTTCGCTATGTTGCTGCTATTGGTAAATGATCACGTTTACATACAAAATTCACGTCGAACTGTCACTTTACTGTCAGATTTTACTGTGCTGTTAAAATTTGTGTTCCTCGTGATCCAGAGTTTTATAATATGTATATACAAATATATTACGTTTATTGCAACAAATCACGTCTAAAAATGACGGCACGTGTGATGCAACACGCATTGAATTTTCATTTCAATAAAAATTAGTATCCCATATAAACGTTGTTGCATAGTGACGTCATTATCTAGTAACATTTTTGATGACGTGCGTCTTCTCCAAAATCATTTTGAGTATAAAAAGATACTGCAATATAAAAAATAGCATTGAAATAACTGTACGATACGCAACATTTCAAAACAGGTTCACAAAATTAAGCTGCGCGCCATCCTAGACCTGGTTTACGTACGTGACTTGGTATAATTTATGCTGTATTCTACACTGCATTTATCATATAAGTAGGTCTAGATTTAAAACATATTTGTTAAATAGATAACCTAACTGATTGGCTCATTTTTTTAGGTAAGTTATGTTTTTCTCGCATGGCGTTTATTAAATAATAAATCATCTATTTATATCATTGTCTGCTCCAGTGACTGTACTCCTCGCGCACATGCCAACCGCTCGTTTTCGTACGATGACGTCACTTCAATGACGTCATAGCCGCACACCTTTTGTTTTCTTTCGTTTTGTAGCGCTTACCTTGATGTAAATGTTGGTGTAGGTAACATTATCTGTGAGAGTGTTTTAGTGCGAAGTACACGTATATTATGCATCATTATCTATTTATAAGTGTTGGGTTATGAATATGATTAGGTTCGTCGTGGTTCTATTGGACTTGTAGGAAAATCGTCTTGCCATGTTTTGCGTTGTATTATTTATTATTTAGTTAAATTATTGTTGAAATACACAGTTATTTTTATTGCACTTTTCAATTATTGCAATACTAATAGCGTACATGTTGAATTTAAGTGTATGTATATTTTAGATTTGTTTATTCAAATTAAATTCACATATGTTATAAAATTCCGTCTGTTAAAATTTTGTAATATTAAAAATGATTAAGGTTAGTGCTGAAATATAGAATATTAAAACACACTCATCACAACACAAATCAATAACAATAATAATGTTCACCTTCTGAAAGATAGCAATAAACTAAAATAAAATACATAAAGAACAGTCATAATAAATGAAGGTATTATCCAACGACTCTGGTTACGTACCTAATAAGCTAAACAGGAATAAAACCTATAAAAGAAAATAAATTTATCATCACGCCTTTTACCCATTAAGGGTAGGTAGGTGATATATTTTTGAGTATGAAAATAAAATAAAATAAAACATAATAGATTAAATAAAATAATATAACTTAAAATAACTGCTCTAACAGTAATAAAATAACAAGAAGATGATAGTGAGACTACGATTTATTGTATTTACTGTCAAAACAACTTCAAAAGTTAAATGTATTTAAATGTTTTTCAAATCTATCTCGAAGATGGTTTGCTAAAGGTTTCTTAGGTTTCAATTTATTACCACATATGATTGTGTTAATTTTGTTAAATTTTTAGATATCACAGAAACGAAGTCATTTGATACAAATATTCTGAAATTTTGAGGCATCATCCGTGTTGACATGTTTATGTGTCCGGGCTAACTTTAAACTTTCATATTTTAGGTAATTTATGAGTTGACTTGACTCTGGAAGTGATTACAACCGAGGTGCAATGAAACTTTCTACCGATGTTTGTAAACTATTTTTGTTTAATCCTGCTATTGAAACTTGTTTCTTACTTGGATACAGAGCTCGAAACCTTCTGTTTTGTTCAGTCAACTCATTCTTATGGCAACGGGACAGGTGAGTGGGCAAAAGTTCTTTCGCTCACTACTTTCACCCACTCATCTGTCATTGCCAAATTGAACCTAACCTAACATTGAGTATGTGGACCACAAGGATGGAGGCGTGTACTTACAATAGCAGAATTGAACAAAACGCTATACAACACTCGTGAAGATACGAATTCGCTCACTTATGTGTCTTTGTCCTCTCGGCTGACGCCTCATGTTCAAAACTGACACATGCGTGAGCGAAATTCTTAGTTTCTTCACACATATTGTAATATGCTATTATTTTATTCACAATCAAAAATTTATAAATGAAACAAAAAAAATATACAATTTTAATGTTTGTTAACAAATGGCTGGTACCACGAGCTCTGTTTTTGGGTGTTTTAAGGGAAATGTCTCGGGAAATGTTTTAACCTCGATTTTAGAGCTGTACAGTGTTCCAAAATTATTCTATAAAAAATTGCTTCGAATAGAAGTTACAGATAAATTATCTACCACAATTATCTGAAGTATTTTTTATATAAAATAATTTTAGAACATTGTATAGCGCTAAAACCGAGACTGAAATATTTCTCTTAAAACACCCAAATACAGAGCTCATGGTAACAGTATATTTATGTGCTCAACGCGACACGAAACAAAAATTTACAGTTTCTGCAGTATTCAACAACAACCTCTGCTGTAAATCTGATATTTTGGTGCCTAGTTAAATAAATAACTATTGTTTAGTAGGTGGTAAATTTTACATTTGTTTTGTAAACTATTTTGAAGTGACATTTATATTGGTCAATAAATTTTCGAACTTTTGAATACTTAATAATAATAATAATAATAATAGCACAATATACTATGACTAAAAGTCAAAATTAGGGAAAAACGAAATACTGAGTCTGAAAGTGAAAAAATAGATTGTACTATATCCGAACCACTGCAAATGGCAAACAAAGCAACAGAAAATTAATTTTCGCACAAAAAACCTGCATTATTCACAATCAGTTAGTAATCAAATATGCACTGATTTCGTAGGTTGGAAAGTGGTAACTTTCCGATCGATTGGAAAGTGAAAGGTAGGAATAATTTATTTATTAGATTTTGTTGAACATTTAGATCTAAGTTTTGAATTTATAAATTAAAATTACAATTTTTAGACAGCCCATATATTGAAATATTAACTTTGATTATTTTGACACAAAATTTATCAGTAACCTTAGTTAAATATTAAACCACAATTTTCAAATTAAAATTATTTTTTATTATACCTGTATCATAATCCGTGTTTAAAACACGCTACAGCGTTCGTAAACGCAAGATTAAAACACGCCGTGCTTTAACGGTTGCTAAGCAACAACAAAAATATTTACTATTAATCTCTGTCAAAACTGTAAACGTAAACAACAAATGCTAACCAGTCTCCATGTAAACGATATACGTCAAACGTCACACGCGCAAAATTATGAAATGAATCAAAATCAAAATGTTGCTTTCCAGTTTTTTCCAGAGTATGATGCAGGTATAGTAAAAAATAGCGTATGACATACGTGTATAAGTGCTTTTAAAGCACTAGCGACGTTAAATGCACTCCGCTTCGCTCGTGCTCTTAAACTCGTCATACGTGCTTTAAAAGCTTACTTATACACTTGTATCATAATATATTATTATATATTGTTTTAAGTCTATGACAATACATATGATTAAGATAAGAACAAATGAAAAACATTGAAAGTGATAGCGCTTCAAGTAATCTACCGCTTCCGGTTATTGGATTACCACCAAAAACTAATCAGCTCTTCCCAAAGGAATACAATTGATATTTACAAAAACTCAAAATTTTATGTATAGTAGTTTTGAAAAACCATAACTCCAGAGATCCACAAAGACCGACAGACAGACAGACACACACACAAAATCCTTCAAAATACTGCAGATCTACAAACGGTTCGAAGAAGATTAGATTCTTTCGATGTTTATAATAATAATAAATTTAAAATGATGTATCTATATAACAACCTGTAAATCTATAAAAAATTGATTTGTTGTTTTAAAACATTGATTATCTGTAGGCGAACCTTCCTAATTTTTTTAGGCCAATTAAATACCAATTATTAAGCTCTCGATTTGTGTTTGTTCAAACAGTTCAATAGCCCTCGGTCTTCCAACACAAATAACATTTACAACACTATTGTAGGCCCCGTTAATTTCAAGAAAATTCCTTGTGATATTATTGCCTAATACTGTTATATTATTCATTGTTTACTTCACGGAGCCAGAAGGGAAATGCCTTGTGTATGTTAGTTATGTATGTTTCCGATAATGCTCACAATGCTTACTGTTCACTATGGTAACGTGCAGTCCTTTGTTTTATTCTTATGGATTTTCTTACTTCTGAGCATATCTTGGAATACATTATTCAGTCGTTGTTGTTATTCAGTCTAGGGTAGCGCGAAGTGTAACGGTCGATAAAATTTTTTAATTAGGTTACCGGTTTCGTTTATTACATTTTAAAGTTTTTGTTAGAATTTTATAATTTCACCGGTAACTACACTCGCAGACTAAGGTTGCTGCGTGGCATTGTTTAGGAGTTATGGTTTTACGAACATTAATAATTTGTTTACATGTTTAGCTGTCCTAAAGTGGCTCATTATGGGCTAGTCCATAATGATAAAATAAAAACGCCTTTCATAATATTTATTTTTGTATCAAGGCACTGAAGTTTAACTTTTATCACGAATATAGAAAATAAACCATGTGATCTAAAATTAGAAAAAAAAAAACTGTAAAAATATTTTATAGGTTAAGTTTATACATCTGTCAGTCAATTAGAACTGACACTCAGTGTTGCCAACTTCGAACATTGAAGTTATCTTAAATAACACTCAAAATTATGTATTTTGTCTTCAATTTCTTCAGTGGAATTAATTAGTTAATTCTTCTTGCACATATTGTTTCATTTTACGTATAAATTTACTATAATACGTCATATATCTGTCAAAATTATCCTACTTATATAATAATTATTTTACGGTTGACAACACAGCGTTGCTCAAAATCGTCGTATAATGGGTTACTTTAGTGACGATTTCTGAGCTTTTAATGACGATTTTTGAGCACTTTAGTATCGATTTCAAATAAATATAATTAAATAAATAAGAATTATATTGAAAATAACAATAAATTCAAAGATCACATTGAATATTGGTTACAGTAATTACATAATTAGAAGTATTATTTTAATGTTATTTTAATTATTTCCTCCATATTAACAGGTAAGAATGATTGATATGTGAAGTGACAGCTTGCACAATTTTTCAAAACAAATAATAATAAACAATGAACAACTTGGTAAGCACACAATAATAAAATCACACTATGAAATTTTCAAATTTTATCACGTCGCCGTTATGTGTCAAAAGTAAATGACATTTTAAACTAAAGAAAAATAATCAGCAATGCAGTCATACATAAAATATTGTATATAACACGTACCTAATAATGTTATATTGACTCGCTTTTAATCAGCTGTTGTCAAGAAATGAGAAGACAACTGACGAAATAAATCAAAAGACACGTAGTTTCAAATTTCTTTTCTAGTGACATTACTGTTATTAGTCGGAAATAAATGAAGTACACTGTTCGTGATGTGATGACCGGTACGTCATCAAAAATATTCGTATGGGTTAAGATTTTAATGGTGGGGGATATTTTATGACGTCATACAGATTCTCAAACAGTCATGATGAACTAGTTATTAGCACACTTTTACACTTACAAATTAAGAGGTTTTTATTAAAGAAAAATGTTAAATAGTAATTTTTTCATGCTAGTATCATTATAAATTACTTCAATACTTATAATAATGAATTAATTTAATAATTTCAAAGGAAGACCATTGTTTTAGAATCAACGATCTGACATTGTTTTGATGTTTGAGTTTGACAGAAGTAACAATAACACTTCTGTGGTCTAGTTTAGTGTAGGTATCTTCTTATGATTATTATTATTAATAATTATTATTATTACTATTAAATATGAAACTGTAGTTTCGTTCAAAATATAACCTAAAATTAATACTGAAATGACAGATTGAAGTTTGACATTTCCGTCTGTGAAGTGATCATCTATCCTTTTTCTTTTCAAGTAGTGGAAAAGAGATGGACATATTAGACATACGCGACATACGTTAAAATAACCAGCGATTGAACAAGCGTGTATGTGACAAAGACAGATTATACATACAACTGTTAATTATTAGTTCGGAAAGTAATGACGTAGCGGCCACCACATCGCGGACAAAGTGTAGATCGAAGAAGATTTGAAATTTGATACTGCATTTGAAAAATTATATCTGGAAAACTTATCATTTGTAAGGCGTAAAATATGATCTGACATATACAGTTTTATGCATTCTTACGTGAAAAATAAAAATAAATGTGGTTTGACCCCATTAGAAGATGGAGCAGTACTTGTATTAAATTTATACAAAATGGAAAATAAAATTATTAATAAAACATTTATGAATATTTGTAGCATGTACAAGATTATATGAATGAATGTTGATCGAATTACATAGCACACGTTACGAGTATAATAATTCTGTTTGCTCATACATTAATAATTTCCATGTAGAAAATTCGTTTCATACGCTGTTGAACTTTTTATCAGCACATTTCCATTTAACCGAATTGAACGCGAGCATGCGATGTGTATGTATATGTATAATTAGTAAAGTGTTATTTTTCGTTAATTTAATCGACATTTCGTTCACCGCATTTCCCTCAACGCTATACGCTATACTGCATTAATTTAAATTCAAATTCAGTTTAGGAGAAATGAAACAGAACCAATTCATTTCACGAAGCTTTGTTCACACATAGACTCATACAAGACTCCGAAATTTCTTTAATGCAACAAATGAAGACTCATAAATTTGTATTGAGTCTTGGGCTTCACACATGAAGCTTCTGTGTTGCTTAAAAGTTTTCAGTTACCAAAAAATCCCTATAGGTAATACACATCGATTAAGTTGGTATGAGTAACTATAACTGTCGTCATATCTTTTATGCGTAATTTGATGTGAAATACCGAGCCTTTAGTTTCTTCGATCAATCCATTTTTTACCCAAAATTTTGTTGTCCCCACTTCCAATGGTGTCGTATTAAACCAGCCGTGTAGATTCAGCCGAAAGTACCTGCGTAACCCTTCCAGGAAATTTTCGTTCCTTTTTCACAGGAGGAGACCATGGGCGTAGAACACTTTATTTTGATAAATTTTTAGGGGACAAGATTGCATGTAATACTTGCTTGAAATACATAATTTTATTGTATGTATTTTGCCTGATTATTGTTTGATTATTTGGGTGGCAATTAGTGAAAGTAGATTTTATTTTTTGAGGGAAATACTTATGTGAGTGGTCTTGGTAGTCTTCTACGCCCTTGGTCTCCTGCTGTGAAAAAGGAACGAAAATTTCCTGGAAGGGTTACTCAGGTAGTTTCGGCTGAATCTACACGGCTGAGTTAACACTGCACCCTTCCAATTCCGTAAAGTTTATTGCACGCTTTCGCTTATTATTTTGGTTCATTCTATTAAAATACATTAAACAAATAAACAATTAGAGATTTTTTTTAAATAATTACTTGCATGAAATACTGATTTTGTTACTGTCAGAGATAAAAGTTAACCTCAAATATATTTCTAAATATACATTGTGCATCACATATTTTTCTCTACAAATATCATGAAGTTAGGTTATCATAATTTCATTGCAGCCAACATTGAAACATTTATTTTTGTTATGTTAATTTATAGAATAATAATCCAATGGTTAAAGTCAGTTTGAAAGACATTTACACTTTATTTGTCGAATAAGACCTCCTAATAAATTTTTGTTCCAGGTAGTTATCGGTCATTTTATTCACACTTGGAAAGACCGGGCCTTAGTATTATTTACCTCCTCCATACTTTCATCACAAATCTCATCTATTATGAAAGCAAGATAAGCATTTAAAACATTCTTCTCTACTCATTTTATTTTCAGGTCCAAAAGTAATTTATTATAATTTTCTATTTAAATAATAAACATAGAAACTTAACTTCAGAATTAAACGTTCAAAAACAAATTTAAGAAAGTTAACGTATATTGATTATTCGAAGACATAAGACGTGCTGAGTGGTACCTGTAAAAAATAATTTTCAATCACTAATTTAACCTTTTCAGTCAACGATTTATTGTGTATAATTATATTTACTACAAAGTCTACGCATTTCATCAATTTCTTCCTACATCTATTAACATTTATTTGAAAAATATATAAAAGTTTGTGTGAGTGTTCAACATTCGACTGTAGCGCTCCAAAGGATAAAATTTAAACTAGTGACATTATTGAAGTAAACTGTATGCTCTCTACACAATTTAATTTCATAATTGTGTTAATTTATTGTTTCGAGTTGCAAGATAATTTATTTCATTATAAACAGTTTGTGTTGTTACCACTAATTAAATTGACAAGACAATCTAGTTATTAAATTTAATTGTGGCTTGAGATCACTTAATTTTAGTGAAAAGTTTTTCGCCGCTGCAACAAAGGATTATTTCAACATAAGTTTACTAAATGTAGACAAAGACAAAGCAACCGATGGGGAAGGTAGACAAACTTTGATGTAGGTATTATTTAATAAAATATTGAAAATCGATGGCAAAAATGGAAAAACAAACATTTAGAAAAGACGAAAACAATGTATGTGTATACGTATAACTTGTAACATTTTATAGCGAACAGAAAACCTGTAGAGACGTCTTGTGTCTACAATTGCAGAAATACCACTATCTTCTGACTTGTCCAATTTTTTTTTACTGATTTTTTTCGTTTCATTTTCTCGAAAACTATAAAAGCTAAAACTTCGGTTAAATTAGACAAAAGTTACCACATTAGTAGGTTAATTTATGATGTTTTTGTTTTCTCGATATGAACAAGAAACCTATTTTCGGTGATTAAATTCATTTTTGAATAATTTCTCAACTACTTATATTGAAAAAAAATGTTTCAAATAAAAAAAGGTACCTACCTACATATTTTCACTTTAACCAGTAACTCGGAAAAACCTTTTTCCACTAAAAAAAATTATAATTTTGCACTATATCTTGAATGAGAGCAACAGAGAAACATAATTTGCTACGCCACTGATGGGGCAGTAAAAATATGTACCTTTTTAATTTGAAACATTTTTTTCAATATGCAATAGTTTAGAAATTATTTACAAATAAAAAAATCAAGGAATAGTTATTTGTTTAACTAGGCACCAAAATACCAGATTTACAGCAGAGGCTGTCGTTTCATTGACGAAGCGAAGCCGAAGCATTGAATGCTGCCGAAGCTATAAATCTGTGTTTGATGCCGAGTCGAACACATCATTTTTGAAATTAATGTTTATTTAATGATTATTTTATATAGATATTTTGAAGATTATTGCTGTCAAATTACGTTGCCATGCATGTGTTGAACGGTTGCTATGCGTTTGTTAAGCGGTTGTTATGTCAAATATTTTTACAGCCTACGCATAAAAGTGATACTTTATAGACTGTTAGCAGTCCGTGAAGTGTTTTCATTAATGTCAATCGGCAAAAAATATGTTCGATTCAAATTAAAGGTGACACTTTACGGACTGCTAACAATCTGTAAAGTGTCACTTTTATGTCTAGGCTATAAAAATATTTTACATAGCAACCGCTCAACAAACCGTCAACAAATGTATAGCAACCGTGCAACAAATACATGGCAAACGTAATTTGACTGCAATTACCTTTGAAATATGTATATAAATTAATCCCTAAATTAATGTTAATTCCAAATCGAAAAAAAAATATGTATTCAACTCGGCACCAAACACAGAACAGTATTCATTGCCTCGGCTTCGTCTCGTCATTCGTCAATGAAACGACAGCCTCTGCTGTAAATCTGGTATTTTGGTGCCTAGTTAAACAAATTACATTTTTCTCATATCTAGTGACCTATGCATTTTTCGGGAAAACAAAATCATTAAATTGGCCTACTAATGTGGCAACTTTTATCTAATTTAACCAAAGTCTTAGATTTATTCTTTTCGAGGTATCAATTGTGAGCTCTTAAATAGCAACATACTGTATATATATAATATTACAATATGTTCTAAATGTATATTGTCACTTGCCATTGTGACGTAACCGCGCACAGCACACCATAGCGTAACGTTAACGTTCAACTTCCTGCTAGATACGATCTATATACTTTGTCATGTTCATGGTGTTTGTTGGTGTTTTTTGTGTCTCTGGTTGTATGGATGTCTGTTAGTGTTTGTACCACAGCATTTTGTGCTGAAGAGCTCAGTTCAGCTAGCGGCTATAATGCGGATAAAACGAGAAAAATGTAATACGATCGTTCAGAGCCGGATTTAGGAGGGAGACTTAGGGATTTCGTCTTGAAGTAAGTTGAAGTTATTGTACCATGGTTCGGGAAAGATGATAGCTTTTTATTTAGAGAAAAAAAATCATTTGTTTTGGTTGATCCTTCAATAATGGACCAATCCATAACGAATGAATGAGCTCCTTCACTATAGAGTCATAAAATGGAAAATAAGTCATTTATATAATAACTAGATCCAAATACATCGTACTATATAAAATAATCGTTTAAAAAATATTATGAATTATTAAGTTTTAAAGATAGCAATCATGGCGTCAAAGTATTATGTTTCTCTGTTTAACCCTTAACTACTATTGTTCATTTACACTAATATAATTACTATCGTGGGGTTAAAAGTAACCACAATTTCTATTTAGTCGCAGAAATAATATAAATGTATTTTGTGATTTCTTATGAATTTTTAATGAATATATGAGTACAAGAGACACATTTTGATTTTAGTAAAAAAAAAAATATTCTTCGAAAATTAAAATATTAGAACACAAATAAACATCACAGTTTATTACGATACAAATATAACAAATAAAGTTAAAACTAATGTTTTATTCTCTGGAAACTGGTTGATAATTTGAATTTTAAGTATTGGGATCAGGTTTGACCCCACGATAGTAGTTCAGGGTTAAGCTTCTCTCTCACATCTATTCTATTGGGCATCCAAAATTAAAGTACGCTAACTAGAGGTAGAAAGCTAAACTAACTATACAGTACATAAATTTCATTGTATTTTGAAATTAATTGTTATTTTTTTAAAAATTATTAACAATAGTAGTCATTTTAAGAGTATTCCATTGTAAGTATTACATTTGTTTAAACCGTATTATTAAAATAAGATGTAAAAATGAAAGGTACATTGTATTTGTAGATTATAGGTTAAGATTGAATTTTCTCTAAAGAAACCTATAAAAATTGGAAAATTTGCAGTGTGTATGGCAATAGTTCTGCTGTCAATAAAAACATACTACCAATACTAAAGCACGTATTCGTTATCATAAGATATCATACAAAATTAATTTGACGTATACCTTATGCGAATTGTGATCAACGCCATCTCTTGATAATTTGGAAGCCCAATACTAAATTCTTTGTACTTTTCTTATTATTGAGCTGTCAGAGTGTCGAAGTATCAAATGGTTGGCACCTAATTTGAAGATTTTCGTTTTATTTTGAATTCGTAATCAATTAACATACAAATCACACTTGTTTAAGAATACCATCATCATCGTGATAGTGACATTGTACATAATAGGTCTCCTTCAAAATATGTACGAGTTTGGAAATAAGTAATTCAGTGATATATTTTGATTACGGTCCTGGTTGCTTTGTTTTATTGTTATAAGTTAGCTGGACGGGGAGGTGAATTAAAATGTCATGTAATACTAGTACAAGATTATGCAGTATTTCAACAATATCGTGTTTTTCTGCCTGTTTTCTAAAAGATATATTTTTTTATTAACCCTCTAGAAACAAGATCAATCTGACCCACAAAAAAATTATGCTTTGTGAGTTTCCATATAAATTTTTAATAAAATATTAAAACATAAAAAAGTTACAATATTTTTTGTAATTTTAATTTAAAATAAAAACAAATTTTTTTCGCGATTTTTTTTAAACCTTGTCAAAGACATCAACAAATATACAATTTTGCATAAATCATTTCTTTCGGATATTAAGTATACCTCAGAATTTTTTTAGACCAATCTATCCAGTCATTGCAGAATGGTAGACAATCAAATAAAGTATTGAGTCAGATTGACCCAAAGTATTCTCCGTGATCGAAAAAATCGGTGTGAACTCGGAGGGTTAAATAAAAAAATTTCAAGTAATAATCTTAGAAAATTACTAAGTAAGTTCTTTACTACTTTGATTTGAAGTATTTGCTATGTAAACATAAGTGACGTAATGTGTATTGAGTGAAGGGAAAAAATATAATAGCCAAAAAATATCGTTCACCAATATGTTGTGCTATATCTATGTGTTCAAATAAAAACATCCATTTCAACATGAATGTCTAATGTTCAAGTGTATCATTAATTTTGCCACGAGGTGTTTAATATTACGTTTGTGAATTTAATGTTATTCGATAAATAAATAACTCAGGTAAACATATAAACAAATAAAGGAAGATATGTTTCACAAATTTCTTGGTACCAAGGTAACGTGACAGTTAAGTTTGGAGAACATTCAGAATGGCTTGCAGTTCAATTGGAATGCGTCACCTATGTACGTATTTAGACAATGCATTTTACTAAAAAATTATGTGAAAAGCCATAAAGGAATAATACATTATTGTTGCTGTTTCGCACGGAGTGTAAGATTTTCTCGCGGCCGTGAAATATATAAACGTATTATGAAATGCATAATAAATAATATTTTAGGTAGAACCACACCACCACCACAGGTCTTGTGCAGTTTTGGAGTTGAATAATTCACGAACACGTAAAAATATGCATTGTTCACCATCTTAGTGTTGTAATATAGGGAGGGTGTACAAAATGGAAGGGCACATTATTTAGAAACTCTTTAAGTTCACATAGTATATACAAAATGCAAAATAAATAATATTTCCAGGGCCGGTTTAAAGTATCGCTTGCACAAATATCTACATATGCTTGTAATACATAAATAATAAACAATTATTATATATTATTACAAAATAGATAAAAAAATACTTGATGTAGCACATTACAATCCTTTCTTATTCACATATCACGTTTTCGAGACTTAGCAACTGCAAAATCGTTAATTATTTGACTAGTATATCTATTTCCATCAATAATTCGTGTTCAGTACTCATTAAGCTATAGTATATTGTATAAATAGTGCTGAAAGTTGGATATTTCACAGGAGTATGAAGTTTGGACTACGAGCCGAAGAGGAGTGGTTTAATTACACGAGTGTGAATTACCCTTTCAGCACGTATTGTACACGATACTTTTCCGATGACCATATTTAAATAAAAAAAAAATTTAATTTACATCATTGCTATCAAAATTCACCAAAACTTATGTTAAAACCTGATAAATCAGGGTCCAACCTTTTTAATCCGTGTAAATTTAGCAAATTATCTGCAATTTTTAGGTTAGTTAGCACAGTTATCGCAGCGTGTGATAAAATCATATCATACAGTTGCGAACGCATCTGCATTGCTAGTGATATGCAATGACCAATGAATTTATGTACTTTTAGTAGTGGTCGTCGGAAATAGTACATTACAATACGAGTGAAGAAACTAAGAATTTCGCTCACGCATATGTCAGCAAAGACACATAAGTGATCTAATTCGTTTCTTCACGAGTGTTGTATAGGGTTTTGTTCAATCCTGCTATTGTAAGTACGCGCCCCCATCTTTGTGGTTCATATACTCAATGTTAGGTTAGGTTCAATTTGGTTATGAGGGATGAGTGGGTTAAAGTAGTGAGCGAAAGAACTTTAGTCCACTCACCTGCCATTACCCATCCCGTTGCCTTAGGAATGAGTGGACAAAACAGAAGGTTTTGAGCTTTGTATTTAGTAAGAAACAAGTTTCAATAGCAGGATTGAACAAAGGTAATTTCATCTCTTTTGGCTCATGCTAGTTCTTACTTCTATTTTATTAGGTTCAGTTTTGAAAAAGAGCGCTTACCACTACAATTAGTCACCTTTAGCGCTTTAGCATATGATACATTTTTAAAACAATTTTCATATTTTCAGAAATCATTTTCAGTAAGTCAGTCAGTAAATTATGAATTATTATTAAGTATTAAATTTGAATCTTCTACCCAAAAGTTTATTACTACCAGAAATTCCGATATTTTGTATAAACACATCACATTGAGAATTATTTACTTACTTTTAATTAATTAATTTATTAAATATATTATTTAATTATTTATGTCAAAAGATAAATTAAAAAGATGTAATCTATATAGATTTATCTTTATAGTAGAATCAATACAGCTTTCTATTTGCTTATTCATTTGTATAAAGGGAATATCCACTATAGTAATAAATAAATTTTTAAAAAAATCAGCAAGAGCATTCGTCAGCGCGGGGAGTACGTGCCCCATGTGAAAAATTGGATAAACCGGCCCTGAATATTTCCTTTATTTACATTTTAATTATAATTTGCACATTTTAAAAATCATTTTTCATGACGGTACAGTTTCCTACGCAATATATAATCTATCCACAACAACAACATTGAAACATTTAAAATTGATGATGCATAACAGAGCGATATAAAACTATGTACCTATCTCGATCATCATAACATAATACATAAATTTAGCAATGATGTAAGTTGATCTCGGTCTGCACTACGAAGTGTGCTCCGTGACATTTGACTCGGTGTTGATCTGCTATTAATCAGGCCAAACTGAAGGTCAAGGGTCAGACTGGTTCACGAACGTGAGCATGCATCGTGGGGCTGCTTCACTCTGACTCAAATTCACATTAGTGTAGAGCAGACAGGATCACGAAATTAATTGGAGAGTTTGGATGGTTGATGAGATGATTTAATTGCTATACATCTGGTTAACTATTTTAAATTCCTAATGCATGAGTAGATTTTCAGCTATTTTTAATTGTATTGAAGTATAGAACACAATTATTTGAGATAAAAATAAGTACATTAAAAACAAGTTTCAAAAGGCCTTATGAAACGTGTTTTTATACAATTTTTTCTATTGAAGTTATTGTATAATTGTGTTAGATTCGTAAAAAATGTGCCTTGCCAAAAATATAATTTGGTGTTTTTATCAGTTGTGTTGGTAGCGTCTCCCAGATGAAAATTCATTGTTGACAGCAATAAATTTAGCTCCATTACTTTTGGAAAGAATAAAAGATTCATAAGTAAAAGTTGTTCATACAGCGACACTCGCTGTCGACACCTTTGATCTTTATATTGCATCGACCGATGACCTTGAGCCGAGAGGCCATATTGACAGCTGCGGCATATGGCTGTAAATTTGAATAGCTGTCAGTTACAAGGGGATAAAATCTAAAAATATTATTTCACTTGCACTATAAAAGTTCCTATCATTTTTCATGGTACAAATAAGTTTAGCTCTCTGTTTTGCACTAATTTTATGAACTTAACATGACAGAAATACAGTGGCTTGATATTTGACAGATATAACTGACACTGACATACTATATTCTCTTTTCTATGGTTACTACATTAAGCGGCCATCTTCCCGGCTGCCCACCACTGAAATATTGGAATCATAAAATATTTGCCGATTAAAAAAAAATAATAATAAATACCGAAAACTATTTCATAAAAATTATAGTTTCACTTTTTGAAACGTAGCATGGAAGTATAATAGCAATCGTGAAAAAATCGATTGTGAGATTTTAATACGTGTTTTTAGGTTCACTTATTCCGTTTTAACCATTTTCTTAATGACGTCTGCGTGGGTGGATGATTGTTAACTCACGAACGAAACGAGATATTTCCAAATTTCATAGTTTATTATGTTTCATGAAAATGCGAAGAATTGAGTATAACATAAAATTGAAACATCTGTGCTTTATTTATATGAATAAGCAGTGTTGTGACAGCTAATTTTACCTAAAAATAATCTAATTAGATCAAGATCAAGATCTTCATATTTAATATATTCTAGATCAGATCATAGATCAATTTTTATGATCGGATCTATTTTTTAGATCAGATCAATAATGAAAGATTTTTTTAAGATCATAAAAAAATCAGTATGTTTTTTTTCACAAAATTTTTAATTCTTATTAAGAAAATAGAACACAAAATTAGAAGTTCAAGTTACATATATAAAAAAGGTAGATATGCTTCAATGACAATTATTTTAATAACAAAAAAAATAGAAATTACTTTTACAAAATAAAATCGAAAAAGTTATTATTTAATTTTTTTCCAAAAGATATATTGACAAATCTAAGTTGACAACACTGGCTGATAACTTGCAGTATGCAGAAAAATATTTGATCTTTTTTATCTAGATCAAGATCAAGATCAGAAAACTTAAAACGATCTAGTCAGATCAAAGATGTTGATCTACATCATTTGATCTAGATCAGTCGCAACATTGTGTATAAGAAAGTCGTGTGGTGGAGGACACATCAGATTTTTATTATAACTCTTCGATTACAAAAATCTTTGTAATATTTAATAAGTTTCATTCATTTGAACAACGATATTTTCCTTTAAAGAAAATTAGCTTGTATTGCTAATTTAGGTATAACGTGTACTTGAAGTCCTGTAAGTAATCTTGCTAAATTCCCTACTTTAAAATCAATGTTTAAAGTTCGCCTTTTACTGTTCAGCAACAATTGTTTCACTTGCTTCTGTCAAGTAACTACCTTGACCTTTTCAACTTCTTAGAAAGACTGTTGCTGGCTTACTCATACAAACACTCTGAATTGAAAATTGGTTCGTTTTAATGGGTCTCGCTTCTAATATTATTTATATTTATTTCAAAGCACTTATTGTTATTATTAACATAAACGTGTGTGGCAATAAATTGAAACCTTAGAGACCCCAGTCAAACCAACTTCGAGAAAAATTTTACGCGCTAACATATTTTAATTTTAATACCTGCAGCTTTCGAAGCCGTTTTGACACCTTATTACAATACGCAATAGGTTCTATTATCGAATATCCTCTTTATTTTATTTGTACAGTGTTTATTAATAAATTAGGGATAAAATTAAACCACAAACTTTAAATATGAATGAATAATCTATATACATATTTATTTTGGATTCAAACTTGACCACTGGCTTAGTTAACAAGTTGTGTAGTCTTGATTGATCCCTCTTATGCCTATGGCATGGATGAAGAGCATCATCAGAGAACATTAAAGAGCTTATCGATGAAACGAATGTGTGTCATTTCACACGTATCTTTCATGTCTCATTTCATGTTAGTGTAAGTTTACATTTTGGTTTTACTTTGTGTCACCTTTTCATATTCGCTTATTTTTACCGCCTCAAAGCCGACACAAATATTATTTTTATACTCCTGTATAAATATATCCCTATTATTTATTTATTTTTTTTTTTTTCGATGAATTATAGTACCCATAATTCACTCTTCTCTACCAATCAGAGTCAGAAATCCATAATTCACTGTTATTTTAAAGACGTGATCTGGATCACTTAACAACGGCCGTCTGACAATTGATATGTAGTGAGTTGTCATTGCGAATTTTTTGTTGACTTTTTCAACGAATTTCATTCATTTTCAAAAGTGATTTTCGAATTTACAGGAGTAGAAAAAGTATAGTATTATATTCGGGATTATGGCCATGATTCACTCGGATGGTTTGAATCGCTCGCCTACGGCTCATGACGCAAACTTAATCGTGAATAATGACTATCATGCCGATCTCGGTGGCGTAGTAGCTAAGTCACTAGCCTAGCACGCCAGAGGTCGTGGGTTCGAATCCCACTGAAGAGCATGGTCGTTTGTGATGTTTACACAAATTCATTATCATCCACTCATGAGGCGGCATATGACCATAGTAGTTAGTCCGCCTCCCATCTTCGTAATAAAAAAAAAATGACTATCATAATGGGCGCATAAACCATAAACGAAATATGACAAATTTATATCAAAATCGTGTAACACTTATGGAATAATTAGTGGTAAATTTTTTTTTTCTTTACAATATATTGGAGTAAAGCGATATAACGAATTGAACATATTTTGACGTCACAGGTCTTTGCATTATGCTATTGGCCAGATATATGAAAATTGCAAATCGCGCGTCTGCCGCTGCGCCCAACGCCTATTGTGGGCTAAAATAGAACTACGAAATGTCATCTCATGTTTTTGTTTGTTGGTATTTAAGATTATATTTGTTGGGCTTCTATTACTTGTTTCATAATTTTACTGTTTTATTGTGCTGTGTTGAAAATCTATTGATTAAAATTGTGTGTTGAGGTTGTTACATCACTACTAGCGCCACTGTTCTCAAACTTTTGTTGTTATTTACTCGAATATCAAGTAAAATACTCATAAAATTGCCAAAAGATTTTTGTCTTAGTTCATATTAAGTTTAATTGTTGTAAATTAAGACTTATAATATGAAAATATTATTTTTATATTAAAAAATATATAATATCTACTATCATGGAAAATCGTTGTTTTAGTGCCACTGGAGCAGTACCTGTGACGTCACACAAACGTCACACAAACTTTGAAAAATCATATCTCGGGTAATATATGAAATTTTCACATCGGGTTTTCACTGATCGTCATACCGGGTGTCTGTCTTAAAGGTGTACATAGGAGATTAACATGGGAAATCAGTTTTTTGCGTGCTGTTGCTCGGTGTTCTATCGGACAACAATCATTGTGGTACCAATCGAAAGATATCATTTTTCTGAATCAAACGATGTAAAATACACTACTATTTAGTGGTAATTTGGTTCCGTAAATTAATTTTTTAATTTTGAGAATTCTCCGGTTTATTCAATTTTTATCGTAAATAAATATAGTCATCCATGACTGTTTTGTTTTGATTTCTGTCAAGCTATTTATTTGACGTTTCTGACTTTTGGACTTGTTTAAGACAATTTGTAAAAATATGGCTATAGTTATACTACTGAAGAGCGTATTTTTATAGTAAAACTATTTTTTGGAGGAAACAGTTAGCTTAGAATGCGAGATCTATTTTCTATTAAGTTTATGAATCAACCGAATCCAAGTGCAACCACAAATGCCAGATTCCATGAAAAATACACGTGAGCTTAGTAATTGCAATTTAGCAAGAGCAGAAGAACGTGCTTTAATGGAAGAAAGGGTTTTAGGAATGATAAATGTAGATCCTTCGTATAGCACTAGATTTTTTGGAAATGAATTGGGTGTACATTGTTCATATTTTTTTAAAAAAAGTTCTTTTTATTCCTACAAAAATGCACTGCAATCAAGAACTTTTTTCCATTTGACGAAGAAAGTGGAAGAATATTTTGTGAAGATATAAAAAACAGAGCTAATAAAAATGAAATTTTTTGTCATCGATTTAAAAAAAAAACTTAACTCTTAATAAATTAATATTATTTAAACAAAACTGGTGTTTAGACTTTAATTTATTTAATAAAATCTTTACGCAAAAATTATAAAAGTACGCTTGTCATTACTGAATATAACCATATTTTACAAATTGACAGAAACGTCCAATAAATAGCTTGACAGAAATCAAAACAAAACAGTCATAGGTAACTACATTTATTTTCGATAAAAACTGAATAAATCGGAGGATTTTCAAAATTTAAAAATTAATTTACGGAACCAAATTACTACTAAATTGTAATGTATTTTACATCATTTGATTCAGAAAAATTATATCTTTCGATTGGTACCACAATCATTGTTGTCCGATAGAACACCGAGCAACAGCACGCAAAAAACTGATTTCCCATGTTAATCTCCTATGTACACCTTTAAGACAGACACCCGGTATATTCTAATATAGTTGCATAAAAAAAAAATTTTCTTAAATTGGTTTATGGGCCCATTCCTCATATAGTAATATACTCTATATTATTATTTTTAGCGTAATACCTATTTTGGTTTTTTCTAGTATGTTTTCTTTTTGTAGTCAGTGTTAATTTTCTTATTATAATTAATTTTGTTTTCCTTATTATTTTTTTACAAATTTTTCTTTAATTTATAAAACAGTATTTTAGAAACACACTCTAACAATAATTAACTAGAGAAATATCAATTTAAAAACCGACGGTATAGTAACATTTCACTGGTATTATTACCAACTAAACTTTTTTTGTCTCAGAGAAATCCACTGTATTTGTCATCAATGAAACAGAAAACCATAAAAGATGGATGCGGTTTGTTGTTTTCATCAAAGAGTTCTTCGATACTCCTCGACCAGTGTGTCGTGTTAAAGACATTACTTCTACTGATGACGAGAACTTAGTTTTCTAAGTATTAATTAAATGTCACACGGATAATGTCAGACAAAAAGAGATATTTTGTAGCAATAATAATATAATACGTCACACGTTACACAAAAAAGAGAATTTGTAACAACAAAATCCTAAATTTTACAATTTTATTTTTAGAATGTCGCAAAAATATATAAAATGTAACAAAAAATACTGATTTATGATTAAGTACACGGGTATGTTACACAAAAAATATTAAAATAAAAATGTTTTTTCAACGGTACAAAAATAATAATGTATAAATTTTGTGTGGAATTTATCTGTAGGTAAACTCGCTTCATTCACACTTTTCACAATCATACCATAAACCTTACACATTTCACGCTCGATTAACTCGAATCATATTAGAGGTACTCATTTTAATCGAACTTGACTGAAGATAAACTAACTTCCACGTTCCACGTTAAACGAATAAAATGGCCCATTGTTTTGGTACTGGTATATTCGTAACATGATTATACCTTTCGCTGAGTTAAAATAATTTTTGAAGATTTCAGTGTATCCTTGTAACAATTCAGAATTTCCTTCTAATATTAGTAATATTTCAGTATTTCCGTGTTGAACTTGTGTGGGACAAATCAATTTCCTATGGCACATTTAAATATATTCCGTTTGTATATAGGTATATTTCTTTTTATTTATATTATATTTGAAAATCTAATATTATATACGGAAAGTTTCAATCTCCGGATATTAATAGTATATTTATTGTGTTATTAGGAGTAAATGTGATTCTTTGTGTGCTCAGCCGGGAAATTACATGCGAAGCACCCAAAGTCACATTTACTTCGAATAACACATGTTATTTTTTTTTTTCTTTAAACATAGAAAATACAAATAAATCATTAAAAATGCCAAAACATCAATAGTATACTGTACAACGAGCATGGAATGGTATTCATTTCCTACGAGTATGAAAGTTTGTAGCATGAGCCGAAGGCGAATGCTGCAAATCATACGAGTATGAAATGAACATTTCATGCGAGTTGTACACTATACTTTTTCTACGACCACGATATTATTTAAAAATTAAATAAATTTTAATAACAAATTTGTCTCGCTTTCACCATTCCAATATTTGACAATTCTAAATAAGTATCCTAGCAATGGCACCTGTACTTAAATGAACTGACCTGCATTGAAATACTCACAAAACAAATTCATTTCGTGCGATGATTGCAATGTACCTCATATCCCTAGCAACAACAAACATACAATGAGCAGATTTCTAAGTGGTCGTAGAAAAAAAAAATTCTGTCTTATCCAGCATTTCTAGTTGCCATAGATTATGCTGTTTTGTTATTTTTGTTTCATTGTACTCCATGGTTTCATTTTTAACTGTTAAATTAAAGAATTGCAACATAACTATTTTTCATGATATTTTACTTTGTCAGTCGCCGGAGTAAAAGTGTTACCAAGGAGACATGTTGACCTTCTGCTTGTTGAATACAAATACAAAACGTCCTTTTATAACGTTTGAAAAAATAAATTAATTAATCATTATGCCATTTCTCCATTTTGAGTGTGGCACTCTATTTTTACAGATCTCGGTATGTGATATATTTTGCGCGTGAAGTACGGTTACCAGTTGTCAAGTCACGGCCCCCAAATATAGTAGTGGAGGAGGAATCACAGGGGTAAAGTTAAAATGGCAACTGTCTACAGTGGGATTCAAACTGAGGATCTTATGAGCCACAGTTCGATGCGTTCACACGGAGCATTTAACCCCGAATTCAGGAAAAACATTTGCAAAATTAAATGCACGTTTCCTTCTAAAATTATACAAGATAATCTTCATGTTTTAAATGAACTGCGACTCGCGTAATAATTTTTATATAATTGGTTTTAGTGAAGTAGTCTGACTGACAAAGATAAATGTTGTTAAGTCTTTTAATGTGTCTGTTTTATGTGTAGTTAATCGGATTAATGAGTCAGTGCTAATTTTATGTTATTATTATTTGTTATTTAGTTGAAGGATTATTCGGTCATCTTGCGGAAGATATTTTTAGACATTTCCTTTTGAATAAATATGAGGCGACACCACAAATATTTTAAACATCTCGGCTGATTAAATATTTATAATATGTAGGTGTTTTAATGTGGAATATATGAATGTTTATCCAGAAATGAAAACATAATGGAATTGATTTTTTTTTATAAAGAATTTTCATATTTTCAATAGTTTTGTCACTACTCGTTCTTGTTCTATTTCATGGTTCATTTGTGCTCTATATATATTTTTTGTTTAACAGTTATGATTAATTAAAGTTTATAATAAAAAATATTTAATTTGAAATAGGCATTAAGACTGCCAAAATCGTAATAATTGGCATTAAAGTAATCAATTATTCAACGATTTTGAACAATGCAATGTTGGTAACCGTACGATAATTATAATGT
This sequence comes from Poecilus cupreus, assembly GCA_963942605.1. Lineage (NCBI taxonomy): Eukaryota > Metazoa > Arthropoda > Insecta > Coleoptera > Carabidae > Poecilus > Poecilus cupreus. The sequence goes on from OZ012716.1 coordinate 7,992,273, forward strand.
ACGTAAAATCATTTCGGTAGTTAATTTATACGTAAAATGAAACAATATGTGCGAGTAGAATTAATTAATTCCGATGAAGAAGTTAGGAATAAAACACATAATTTTCAGTGTTCGAGATTGGCAACACTGAGTGCAAGTTCTAATGTTTGACTTAACTGAGAACTGATGGATATGTAAACTTCACCTGTAAAATATTTTTTTTCACGACCGGGAGAAAAACTCGATTTCTATGACAGCAAAATCTGGGCTGAAACAGCCAATTTCATATCTACGGGAGATTTGTGCACTATCTCTCCCGTCGTGAGGGGCTATGACTTGACGGCTGGTAACTGCACTTCATATGATAAAATATATATCACTTACCGAGATCTGTGTAAGCAGAGTGCCACACCCATAATGGGTAAAAGGCGTGATGATATATATTTATTTCTGATTTTTTATTTCATTTATAATTTAATATCTACTCATGTGGTTTAAGTGGTTTATTTTCTTCTGCCCTCCGCCTCGGCAATTATTTTCCACATTCGTGATAAAAAGTAAAACTAATGCCTTGATACAAATCACTGTTGTGTTTCTCGGACTAGTACTTTTATTTTTTAAGATAGTCATGGAAACTGTATTTTGTTATATTATATTTAGAAATCTTATTTATTTATTTTTTTGTACCATTGAATGTATAAAATCTTATTTAGATTCGTATAAATCTTTCGATTTTACCGGCAAAAAACATTTGTTTTGCTTTTGCCGCAATTTCTTTAATATTTGTCGGCACTATTTGCATACTGAATAATATTTTAACAATTTGTAAATTTAAGAATAAACAACACTAGTGCCAGAAATAAATTCTAGATTTTACACTACCATTTTTCTATCAACGTCATGTGTCAACAATAAATGTCATTCTAAGCAAAAGAAAAATCGCATCCAAAAGCAGTAAAACATAAAATGGTATGCAACTCGTACGCAATCGAACTTTATTGACACGCCTTATGTATCAAACAACGGCTCCTCCAAAAAAGTCCTAAATTAAGTTCTTGTTACATAAAAGTCATTGCGTCCTTAAAAGAAAATGTGTAATCTGTCTTATGCAAACCTGAAAATTTGGCGAAATTACAATATGTAAATTATAAACAATAGATATGCAAATATTTATGTAATTTATAATCCCTCCTGTATTAAGTGGATTCTGGCGTGATTACTTATACTCACAACTATTTGTTTAATATTCATAGCAGCCATGTGAGTCAGAACACCCCGTATAATTCGGTTTTATGGCGCTAGTTAACGCTAGGCACGGACTAGTAGTTAGTGTTACTTGTTTCATTATAATTATGCTAGCGTGTGCTAATTATAAATAGATATAATTTCACTCAAGTTAGAGTAAATTTGCTATTATTAGATACTTATTATTTTCAAGGAAATTTCATGGCTTTGTAACCAGCGAGATGTGAATTATTTTCTTACTTATTTCCAATTAATTTGTCTTGAAGGGTTTGCGAACTACGTTACGTCACAACTGCTACCTTTCAATGTATACAATATCATAATTATTTGACCTTTCATGGCAAAATTTAAATTATCTGTTTTATTTAATATGAACAGTGTAGAGTAGAAGTTACTTGGTAGCAGTAGTGACGTCATATGCAATAGGTTTAATTTAAGTGGGACACTATTGCTATCTCGAGAACTATAAGAGATATAAACTCGGTCAAATTAGCAAATAATTTTTATATTATAACACTATTAAAATCAGTGAAACAATTTTTCTCTAAATCAGGGTTCGAAAATACAGGATACAACTTTCTTTTTTAAAATTGGAACCAACATTTTTTATTCGCCTATTCGATTCAGTATTTTTTTCTAAATATGACGATATAGTACACTTATAGTCTTATAAAACAAAAATATTGAGAAAAATGTAAATTAAGAATTATTTAAAATCGGCACTAAAGAACGCCGAAATCGTCATTAAAAGCTCTGAAATCGCAGTGTTGAAAGCCGTACGATAATTACTGTACACGTAGGATAATTTCGGCAGCTGGTACGATAGTAAATTTGTACGTAAAATGAAGCAATATGTACAAGGAGAATGAAGAAATTGGGTAAAAACACTTAATTTTGACTGTTATTTACGATAAGTTCAATATGTGAGATTGGCAACACTGAGTGCAAGTTCAATTGACAACTGACAAATGTGTACTGTAAATTTAACCTATAAAATAATATATTTTTTAATTTTTTCTAATTCTATATTTCAAATAATATGTATTAAGGCACTGAAGTTTTACTTTTTATCATTCATATGGTTTATTTTCGTGATAAAAAGTAAAACTTCAGTGCCTTGATACATAAATAACTATTATATTTCAGTTTAAATTGGATGGAAATAAAGAGTGTTCTACGACGCCAAATTGTCAAATGATCACCACATATTTTAATAAATATTTTATTTTACAAAAATAAATCGTACTATCCCCAATAGGCCAGTACCATAACTACCCGTGTTTAACAATTAAATTAGAAAATTATTTATTCTTAGGGCCGATATTTCCATCTACGAATAAAGTACCGAATAAATTATTCGCCGAATAAATGAAAAATGTCGCAATGAAATCATCATTATCAAATTATACTTTATTCTAGCAGTTATTTTTTGATGCGTATTTTTTTATTTATTCGACGAATAACTTATTAGGAAGTTTATTTGTAGATGGAAATATCGGCCCTTATTTGCTACAATATTTTTTTTAACACCTGCTAATATCTTCTAGAATAATACTAAAATGACATTTAATTTAAAAATTTGTCATAAATATTTATGTTCATCTTATTTTGTTACCAACGCTTACTTGCATATTTTATAAGTTGCTATGTAATTTTGCTTAAAACATAGAAAATACCAATGACGTCTCATCTATAGACAAAGTATGGCGCTGTTTGTAGTGAAGCCGGAGGGCTTGGGCGAGACAGGTGTGCGGCAAGAGGGGGCATTAGAATGGTGTGTTGCACGTTGCATACATTTTTGTTTATATTGGTTATGTCAGCCATTTGTATTTGTTGTGCGTGTTGAAAGAACTGTTGTTTTGATTCACTTTGACAACAAGCAAGCGTTGACATAAGAAAATTTCAAAATGTCTGGCGAGTCAGTTACGTTTTATACAGTAGCTGTATGCAACATGCATTACACCATTCTAAGTCCCCCTCTCACCGCACGCCTGTCGCGCCTACATTTGTTCTATCCTTTTCTGCTTCAAAACATTGCGTTGACTTGGATACGACATTACTCGTCTATAGATGAGACGTCATTGGAAAATACACACATCTGCATTCTCTCATAACTATAGCAACGTTACTTTATCCATCCTGCTATTAACCCGGCGATACACAGGTCACGGTCTGATCGACCGGGTATTTATATTTAGCTGTTTTTCTTAAAAAAATTAAATGTAAACCATATTTGAAATTTTAGATATGCTATACTAAAGACTTTGTTGAGCCTTTCATGATATTAGAAAATTTTATATTTTTGTCGTTTTGTTGTATTTGGCGCCACATTGTTGTAATGCCGAAGCACGGTCATAAAGACCGTGTTCGTGCAGTCTCGTGTGGTCTCCTGTGCGTTGTATTAACAGTTAGATTTTATTATATTTTGATTATTATCCGTAAGTATGGCATTTGGTGTTATATTATTATATTTCTTGTCCCAGTATTATGAAATATTGCACTTATATAATTAAATCGTCATTAATTTGATTTTTCTACAACATAACCTATATGTTTTCAGAATGGGTGATTATGAAAGGGAAGAAGCTCGTCTTCTACAGTTGTGGAAAGATGTAGAGGATGTGAGTGAAATTACAGATGAGGACGACGATAATGAAGAAGACTTTGTTGAGGAACTAGATCATTACAGTGCTAGCGAGCAATCAGCAGAAGAATACGAGTTGGTGGATGGTGTTGCTTCTTCAAGGTCCGATTATAGCCATCGTGATTCTTTGCGAGAGTCTCCTCAACCAGGCCCTGGCACCAGTTCTAAATTCGCTATTCATTCTACATTGCATTACACGGGTAAAGATGCTAAAACACAATGGAACAAATTTCCAACGCTTGAGAAAACAAAATGTGAAGCTCATAATATTTTCAAAGACATAGCTGGCCCACGGGGCAATGCAAAGCGTGCAAAGACTGTACTGGAAACCTGGCAAATGTTTTTTCCAGACGTGTTTATTCAAAAAGTTGTAGACTATACTAACTTATACATTCAAAACATAAGGAATAAGTTTGAAGACAAAACACAAGCGGCTGATACAAGTGTTACAGAAATGAAGGCTGTCTTTGGGCTACTTTACTTGGCAGGTGTTATGAAATCTTCGCATTTGAATTTGAAGGATCTATGGCAAAGGGATGGAACTGGAGTGGAGTATTTTCCTTTGGTAATGGGAATAAACCGTTTTAGATTTATTTTACGCTGCCTTCGGTTTGACGACTTCAATAGTAGAGAAGAACGGAAACAGTATGATAAGTTGGCACCAATTAGAGAACTACTAGATGAATTCATTGATAGTTGCAAAAAAAATTACTGCCCAGGTGAGAATATAACGATTGATGAGATGCTAGAATCATTTAGAGGTAGATGCAGTTTTCGGCAATATATACCGAATAAACCCGCCAAATATGGACTGAATGTTTTAGCTGTTGTTGATTCTAAATCATTCTATACATGCAATTTAGAAGTCTACGCTGGAACACAAAAAGATGGCCCTTACAAATTTGATAACAACCCTAGTGCTTTGGTAAAGAGATTAATTGAACCAATCTCAGGCACAAGTAGGAATGTGACTTGTGATAACTGGTTCACTTCAATTCCCTTAGCTGAGGAATTACTCAAGGATCATAAGCTAACATTAGTAGGCACAGTTCGCAAAAATAAAAGAGAAATTCCACCACCATTTGTTCAAAAAATGAAAGAACGAAAAATAAATACTAGCATTTTTGCATTCAGGGAAAATATGACACTTGTTTCGTACAAACCTAGAAAAGATAAATTGGTATTGTTATTATCAACACTACACAACTTGGACAACATTGACCACTCTACCGGTGAGGCCTGCAAACCAGAAATAATAACGTTCTATAATTCAACAAAGGGAGGTGTTGACGTTGTCGATGAACTGAAGGCAAACTATTCGGTATCCCGGACAAGTAGAAGATGGCCTCTAACATTATTCTTTTCTTTTATGAATATAGGGGCAGTAAATAGTTACATTATATATAGAGAGAATAATAAAATCGACATAAAACGAAGTCAATATTTGAAAGACCTTGCTAAGGAATTAGTTCGAGAACAACTACAGGAAAGAATGAAAAACACAAGAATTAAAGAGGCCAATAGATATAGGATAGGAGAAATTTTGGGATCAGAAAAGGTCAATAAACCTAAAATAGTTGGAACTACAGGAAGATGCTACATGTGCGATTGGAAGAAAAATAGAAAAACTTCAAACCAATGCATACAATGCGACCTGTATGTGTGTAGAGAACACACTAACATTTTATGTAACAATTGTGCAGAGGGAGAAAATGTTGAAGAGCTTAATTTTTAGTTAAAATAATATAAAATTATGTTTTGAGTAGTTATTTGTTATAGCTCAAATATATTTTTCATGGAATAGTTTTTATGTTATTATACAATATATATGTATATTTGTTATATTGATAGAATTTATGTTTAAATATATCAAATTTTATAAAAAAACATAAAGTATGTTAGTATAACAAACTGTTGCCTTTGAAATTACCTTTCTAAATAACCACGGTCAATTTGACCGGTTACATGCACTGACTTAAAAATTTTCACCCGTGTAACGCCGGGTTAAATTATTATTTTAGTACCGAGAATTCAGTGGATAAAATACCACTTTACAAGTAGGTGTTGGAAAAGGTTATAAAGCATCTGCATTAAAGAAATCAGATTTCTGTAACCGAATATTGTGATATCATGTGTCTTGTTTGGTAAACATCCCATACAACACGTATGTGTCTAGTAAAATGAGAAAGAAAACAAGAGAATTCTCTTGTTCTTTATTATGTAAGACATGTTGCCATGTCGCTGATGGTTGTTTTGTTTTGTTTTCCAGCATGGCGTGGGCGTGGAATTCATCCGCATTTTGCCTGAATCGAAACCGCCTCATCTCAGCAACGTCTTCTGCGAGTGCGATTCAAAAGATGACGTGGTGAGTCACTAATGTTATTTTTATTTAGAAAACTGAAAACCTCATGATTTTGCTATTTTGTATTTGCTTTTGAATAGATACAATATAGAATTTCATGTTCAATACGAACCAGAAAATCACATTTAGTAAATTTAAGTCAATACGATTGCACTGTCATTGAAAACCAACTTGCAATTTCTCTTGTTCATACGTACCAACATACCTACTCTATGAAATAAATCGATATAAAGCTAATTTTTAAACGATAAGAGGCCATATGAAACTTGTTTTATAGATATTTTTCTCCATTTAGATAATTTTAAAATTCTGTTCCATCACTTAAGGAAACAATATGTTTCTTTAGCACAAGTTGTTTAGAAAATTCGCTAGGTCTCGTTTTCTAAATTCTGTCTTATACAACTCATTTTTATTATACTATTAAACTAAGAAAAAAAAATCACGATTTAAATAAAATATATACCAGATATTTATCAATTATATTCACAAACAAATAAGGCGCATCAAATTCCATCAATCAATATAAAATAAAATAAACTTTTTGGTTGGTACCACGAGCTCTGTTTTGGGGTGTTTTAAAAGAAGTGTTTTAGCCTCGGTTCTAACGGTGTACAATGATCTAAAATTATGTTATAAAAAAAGCTAATATAGTTAATTTGTACGTAAAATGAAGCAATATGTTCAAGAAAAACGCACTAATTAATTCTGAAGAAGAAATTGGGAACAAATCACATAATTTTGTGTGTTATTTTCGATAACTTCGATATGCGAGGTTGGTAACACTGAGTGCAAGTTTCAATTAACAACAAATGTGTACTGTAAACTTAACCTATAAATTTTTAAAATTTTTTCTCATTTTATTGTTTCAAATAAAATTTATACGGTACTGAATTTCCTTTTTATCACTCATATGCTTATTTTTTCACTAATTTTTTTTTTATAAAATAACTTTAGAACAATCACCCAAAAATAGTGCTCGTGGTACCGTTCTTTGTGTATATTAACATTTCTTTCATCATAATCTGGTTCTCTGATAACGACGAATATTCTAATTCTGCCTTTTAAATGAAAATTCAGTTAGGCTGCTCTTTATGTCCCCAAGTGATTTCTCATTTTCGAATATAGTACGCCAAACGTTGAGAATATGCGTATATAAAATAGAAAATCGAATTTTTTAGATTTAAATGAAAATAATCCAATTTTAATTTTAAAAAAATCTGATGTGGCCACCACATAACCTCCCGCCCAATACTACTCTTAAACGATACAAAATAGCATTTGATGATACAGAAACATACCTTCTTATTTGTTTATTTTTCTATTTATATTTGAGAAATTTTATTTTCTTTCGTATATTTATTTAATTTTTTTAATATATTTCACTAATAAAACAGCTTCACAGTCACAATGACATGTGTCACATTTCGTAAAAAATTGAAAATTTTTCCATGGTGTACTAGGAATGCAAGATTTATGAAATCTAATTTCTTTATATTTTATTATCTCTAAATCTAATGAAAATTAATAAAATTAGTGTAATCAAAACAGATGTAAAAATAAATATTCTTCAACTTTGAAAATAACATAAATTGTTGAAAAAGGAAATTTGACCGTGTTTTTCACGAAAAACTGTTATGGGCATCAAGTAAACTGCTACTTCCGGTTGACCAATTTTATCCAAAATCTAATCAGCTCTTCATTTAAATATAAGAAGCAATAATTCACAAAATTGTATTTTTTGGTAATATAGAATTTGAATTATGCGAGACGAAAAAATTGCCACAGACTACACACACACATAGATACATACATACACACAGACATCATTACGAAAATAGTAAAATCGTAATGTAAGGACCCTAAAACGTGCTTATTCATTGAAAACTCACTACCCAATTTTTTGACCAAAAACAATACCTCCCTTACCTAGAGGTAGGCGGGAGGTAAAAATCTGATATATAACAACCCTACGTACTTAGACTATTTTAATTTTTGACAATTCCAAATACAGTTAACAAATTAATAATGGTAGACAATGGTGCATTAGACACTCAATTCTATTTCGAAACGTAATATTTCGTTCATCTGTCAGCCGCTTGGTTCATCTGCACCTACAAATTCCAAAAATGTTTTAAATCTCATTCATATTCCAGAAAGAAACCGCATCTGTCACTTTTACATAATATGAAATATTCTTCCTCCATATGTGAGATGACATGTGCACGTACATAGAAACACACGTTCATATTCTATTTTTCGATATGACATTACAATATTACAAACCATTTTAAGAATCAAGATTCAACCACATTCTTCCACTATGACTTCACAACCACGCTACGCTCAATGTTGTCATCATGTAATGACGTAATCGTAATCGTTACAGATTACTGATTATCGCTTCGCTTTTATCGTTTCGATTAAGTTCCGGTTGAACAATCAAATGTCGAATGTGAATTCATTGAATTCACGATCTCACAGTTCCGATTACACGAGAACAGATGTCACCACCGGACGGTAAATGGCCACGGCCAGACCACTTCGAGGAGTTCCAGTGCCATTGCTGTTCGTTTTATTTTGAGTGATTGACTGTAGTTTGTTTGATGAAATGCGATAGCAATTGTTATTGTCAGTTGATGTATTGAAATGGATAGTAATTAAAGCTGTTATATTGATTTTTTAATTGAGCTGCAGTTTGGTTTCAATTACATTTAAGTATTTTTACGTTAAAAATAGTGTGGTTATAATTAAATAATTATTTCCTATTAATCTCAAATATTTAATATTAGTATTGAAAGAGCCGGAAAAACATTTTCCGGTTGATTAAAATGTAATCAGATCTTGACTTCCTAAATAACTCTTGCATTAAATATATATTTTCCTGTTCGTTAATGTAGCCCGTGTCCGTGTCCGTGTAGCTTTTCAATTTTCGTGATTCGGTTTCGTGACAGAAACATGATCATGTTATCTGCTTTTCACTAATAATTAATACTACAAATTACTTTGTTAGTACAATTCTTCATTCATGATAAAATAGAGATTGCACGACACTCTAAACAAACTTTTGATCATGGTAGTAACGCATTCTGTAAACTGCGCACTGCAATCCAATCAAAACGATCTTGAGAGTCACGTGATCACGGTACCGAGAAGTTTGTGCAACATAACCTCCTTTATTTGTTTATGATATATTTATCTGAGTTTTTTCACCTATGTATTTACACCATGCTTTTGATATTAATTGTCCAATTTTTTTTTGTTTTGTTTTACGAAATAGAATGCAATGGAAAATAGCCTCACTTTTAACCAATCTTTCTAATTTAAATCAACGCCTGCGTTGTTTGATAATGAATATATATTCCTGAAAATTGGTCTTAGAATGGTAACAAATATATTATAAAGATGACGTTCGTAATTAATCCCTGATATTACTTAATTATTAAAAAGACATTTTTACGTATGTACTTTTTATAGGCGGCGGTTCAACAAAAGTGTATTAAAAAGCAAGTTTCATGAAGCAATCTGTTAACGCACGGGTCCAAGTTTTACAAAGGACGAGTACGATAACAGGCCTTTTGCATATATAATTAGTTAATTTTATAATTATTGTGAGATTTAGAAAAATGCGTCAAAAATATAACTTGGTGTTTTTTTATCAGTTGTGTTGGTAGTGCATCACAAATTAAACTTGAGTATTGTCTAAGATAAGCAATAAATTTATTTTTCTGTGATCATTAAATATTTACTTGTTGGTATGTTTGTTATTGTTACGGATACATAGTACTTTGTAAAAACTTTTTCATATCTAACGGGAAGTATATCTAACCGTTCCGTCCAAAACGATGTTTCATAAACTTTTTTTTAATCCATTAAAAATTCTTATGCCACATCATATTTTTTGCGAAATTTCCGGTAATAAATTTATAGACATTACTTTCGTAGCTTCTGTAATATCTGGGGGGTGTTAAATTTTAAATTAAGAATTTCTTCATAAACACTTTCCATTTTTATCTCATAAAATTTTGAAACTTGACATTTATGAGAAATAATATTGTTTATCCAACACCTCTCAATAAATACTCTATTACTATGACGATTTTAAACAAGCAAAGTAATAGATTATCCACTAGTGGGTATAATTTTGAGGAAAATCACTAGTGAGTATTTTTTTATTTATAATAATAATAATAACACACAACACCTTGGTAACTACTTCGATTGACATTTTAAATTAAAAATTTAAAGTATATGTCACTGTCAAATAATATTTCTTTAATAAATTTTTAATTTATTAAGAGGTATTGGATAAAACGTTATACTTCACACGTGGGCAAAGTGGAATTACCCACTCGATAAAATTATCAAACTCAGCCTTCGGCTACGTGTTCTAAAATTTCTCTCGTGGGTAATTCCTTACTTTGCCCACTTGTAAAGTAAATAACTATTAATTTTTGTATTGCAGTTCATTGTCGTACTGAAGTAGTGGAATGAAATCATCTTTATTATTAAAATTCATAATTAAAAATAAAATTGGAGTTATATGTCATTCATCTGTCAGTTATGAAATCATTCAAACCACCACTAGAAAATGAAAAGTTCCACAAGCAGTGCTCTTAATTATATTATTGAAGTAAGCTATTCGCCATTTGGTTTTGTTCCCTTTGTTAGTCACTGCTATTAATAAGATTAAATATTTTATACTTTTCCGGTCCCAGGAAACCTTGCAAATAAAATTACATTTACATATGGTAAAACGTTAAACTCGGTTAAATTAATCACCATGGTTTCCAGATTCCAGTGCCGGAACTTCCTTTATATTCATGGCCATGGTTACACAATAGATAACCCAAATTTAGATAACAATAACAAACAATACATATTATTATCTTGTACGAATATTTTTATTGCTGTATTCTCTGCTCGCATCAAAATTAAATTTTCTTTTGTGTAATATGATTGAACCCCAAGGTATTTTTCTTAGTCTACGACAGTGTTGTTCAGCAGTGTGCCACTGCCAACTGACAGTAAACACGCGATCTAAAAACCTAGACACGAACACGCACACATGCTATCGTAGAAAAATTAGCGATGATGTCATTAGTAGAATTTTACGTGATTTTAAAATCCACACACTAAACTTATATTTGTAGGTCAAGAACAAACTCTAGTGTGTTTCATTTGTACATTATTGACATGTCAATCACGCACCAATTTACTTTTACTGAGATTATTTTAATTGCTGAGCAAATCATTTTTAAGTATTAGAAAATTTAAATACATCACAGATGGCTGATGCACTAAGGTGATTATTACCTGACTGCTGGCTAACATTACTTGAATATAATGAGGAATTAACCAATTACATTCGAGTCTATAATAAAAGTTAAGATTTTATTCTTGAAAATTGTCTTTAGAATGGGACCATTTAAAAAATTTCTTGTAATGAAACGATCTAAATTGAAGACTATCTACACTTTTAAAAAGTCTAAATTGTTATTTATTAAGCGCGAATGATTTTTTTAAATGTTGTGATGTCTTAAGGGGTTGTGGAACTCAAACAGTAGTGATTTTAAATAATTGTCGTTACATAAATGTTCTATATTATTGTTTAGAAAATTATTTTAAATGGAAAATAACTTTTCGTGGTAAAGTAATTAAAATATACACGAATTCCATTTATTTCAGGAAGGAACATGAATAAACTGTAAGATTGTTTTAGTCAAATGTTTGATTACCACTGATAAATTTTGCTAGCCTATGTCATTCTAAGTCTGTAATTTCGTTGAGTTGACTTAAAGTAATATTTATTAGTTAGAAATAAATTATATTGTGTATGTATTTAAAATCTTACAAATTCATAGTAAAACAAAAATTTTCAAATTAGTTGTCAACTATTTTGACACTTTGACAATTTGACAGATCAATAATAAGAGAAGTACAAAGAATTTAGAATAGGATAGGTATGCAGCATAAAACTTTGACGTCATTATTAATGACTTTAAAACTCAAATATCTTAATAATTATTAATATTTTTAAAATTTTACTATATCTAGTACGATGTTTTGTGGGTTTAGGCATAATATAAATGACTTATTTGCCATTTTGTGACTCTAGTAAAGACCTCATTGTCCAACCATACTTTATTTTTATTACTTTTAAATAGAACATAACTTTAAAAAAATCTGGTGTATCGAGCACTTTATCTCATTATCAATAAACCAAATACAACCATAAAACGGCTCAAAATATCTTAATAATTATTAATATTTTTTAAAATTTTTTCTATATCTAGTACGATGTTTTGTGGGTCTAGGCATAATATAAATGACTTATTTGCCATTTTGTGACTCTAGTAAAGACCTCATTGTCCAACCATACTTTATTTTTATTACTTTTAAATAGAACATAACTTTTAAAAAATCTGGTGTATCGAGCACTTTATCTCATTATCAATAAACCAAATACAACCATAAAACGGCTCAAAAGAAAAATGCCATATTTACATTCTATAATAGTCTCGAAATGATCTAATGACGTGTTTAGTATAATTGTGATAGAATGATAAAAATACTATATGACAAATAATGACATTTTCATAAGTTGTTTTGTTTATTTTCGGATATAATAAAAACGAATATGCCAAAGTCAATAATATTCTTTAATATATTGCAATTCGTAAATGATGCTAATAAGAGAAAAATGATACAGAAATTGTAATCAATAGCATTTGAAATATTATTACATACAACCATAATTTACTTAGACATTTCAAATAACGTAATAGGGCTTCAAGTAACCTACCACTTCCGCTTATTGGATGAACATTAAAAACTAATCAGCTCTTCCTAAAGGGATACATACAAGCTGTAGAATTGAAATGTGGAATATAGGCATTTTGTTTTTGATATTATTTTTTAATATATTGTAAATTTTTATCTATTCACTTTACAGCAAAAATGTAAATACAAAAGTTGTTGAGAATTTTAAAGTGCCTGCATTAAGGCCTATTTGGTTACCTTAGTATTTCACAATATACCAATCAATTTAAATTTAATATTTATTAGAAAAATTGTAATACGGCCATGTAAAATTTAACAAAAACAAAATAGTATATTTATAACAAGTACTGAAAGTTATCTATTTCACGTGAGTTGTGAGAATTTTAGCGCGAGACGAAGTCGAGTGCTGAAATCACACGAGCGTGGAATAGGTAATTCTGCACGAGTTGCACACTACACTTTTTCTATGTTATGTGCGTAGTGTTACCAACTATTAATCTAAAAATTGTATTATAAAAATTAAATACACATATTTTATTTTAAAAATAATATTTAAATTTCTTTGTAATCTCAATATTGAAAACGAAGATTTATATAAACTCGGAAATAATTATTAATTATTTTATGATATATAAATGTAATTACTTGATATATTAATATCATACAGTATTATATTATTAGTAAGTTGGTCACACTTGAGTGAGGAATAATTGTCCACGCTATTCCACAAGACTGTGCGAAATATACAGTTTTCAAGCTTTGTTTAGTGTGGAGAAAGTGTCATTTTCAGTAGTGATCGTAGAAAAATTATTTTTTTCACGACATAGTAGGAAACCCCACCGTTCTTCTCCCGAAATAGTGAGGAAAATGTGTTGTTCCTTTCTAGAGAGGAAAATATAAAATTGTTGCCAATATGAATGTTATTTACAAAAAATATATTATAAAAACTGAAAATAAATTCCTAATTTTATTGAAAATCCTTATTTTAGTGATATACATACTTGAAATTACCTTACAATTATGTCTTATATTTCTCTTTTTCTTATTAAATCACAATTTGACAATTTATTAAAGATATTTAAGATTGGTTCAGTGGCAACACTGCTACACCGTCTTGTGTCTGATAACCTAACTTTTAACGTGTCAGGCTGTCAGTTGAGTTCTCAAAGTGTATTTTAGGTTCAAGAAAATCGTTTTTAGAAACATGTCGTGAAAAAATGTTGTGTCTAACTCGAGAGGAAAGCTCTTCTTCCACTCTCGTTCGAAATGCCTCACTCGCTGCGCTCATGAGGCAAACTTCGAACTCGACTGGGAAAAAGAAGCTCTTTCCTCTCTAGTTTGACAAATAACTATTACATTTTAGAAAACAGATTTAGATTTATTTACTACAATGTTGTATTATTTTCTGTGGGATTATAACGGTATAATGGTGAATTTTAGAGTTAATTTCTTTCTGTTAAATAAATAAATAAATCTTAACCTGCTTTTGAAATGTCAAATATTTTTCGTTTTTATCTCATTTTCCATGACCGTGTTACAATTTTCCTAATATATATATTTTTATTTGATTGATATTTTCAACATCTTTTGTATTTACATTCTTGCTGTAAAGGAACTAGGTAAAAATTTACATTTATATCAAAAAATAACATTGAAATCCCCATATTCCACATTTTATTTCAATTACCCTATATGTAAAATACGGAATAAAAATTAAAATTAAAAAACCCAATCACCCAAATACATCAGGAGTGACGTTGCCTTGTAATTGTACCTATTGGTTGTACAGGTCGGGTCAAAAGTTTGTTATTGTATACCACACAATGAATAATATTATTATTGCCGTATTTTTTTTTTATATATAAAACACTTTTCAGAGCTATATTATTCATTAAATTGCCCATAGCTTCTTCGGAATACACTTGGCACAGAAACTTCCTAAATAATAAAAGCATCGTTCCGCAAATTTCCCCAGAACCTAAATTATTACAGTAATAAAATAATGTCCTTAAAATACGAAATACAATCCCCTTGCTTGTTATAATTTACTAGCTCCACTAAAAGGTTTTAAAAAACGAACAGCAACAAATTTCTTCCTTGAAAAATCTTCTCACCGGCATATTACAAAATAATGCAAAATCATTTTCAAGGCAAAATTAAATTATACATTCGTCTGTCGACTACAGAAGTAGATAATAATTAAACACCATATTAATGTATTTATTTAAGTATACTTAGCATGAAAATTGCTTACAGCATTACGTATTTAGTCTGATAACTGCACGATTAGTGCGTTAAGAAATAATTACACTTTGCTTTGCTTGAATAAGTAAATTAAAGTTTTACTCATTTCAGAGGTTTCAAGGAGGTTTTTTATCTGCGATTTATAGTTTTTATATCGCGGTTAGCCGTGACCTTTTGCTTTAGGCATAAATTTTACAATTTTGGGTGATTATTCTGGACATTTTTAAAAATGTTCAAAACTGTACAAAAAATGTAATTTTTTCTTTTCTAATTTTTTTTTTTATGTATAATTATATCCAAATTTTTTTGTGGTCTCGTCATTTTCTTATTAGATTACAGATAAATATTCATAGCTTCCTTGACAGTATCTAATCGTACAACTATATAGCTACTTTGCCAATTTCCTACAAAGTGCTCTATGATATCTAGCAGTTATTTTTGTTTCAGATAGCAAAGTAAAGTTTATTTCTAATTGAACGAATTGTAAAACACACTGTTAAATATTATATTCTGTATACTGAACTGTAAACAACTATCTACCTTCTTAGCAACGAGCCTCGTAGGTATGATTTTAACATCTAGGCCGGTAGTACATAGCAACGAGTCCGGTAGGTAAAATTCTTAGGACTAGGCCGGTAGTACATGGCAAACTTCCTTGACTACGTCCGGTGGGTATTTTTTATCCATAACAACGCAGCACAGCAAACGCGACGTTTTTAATTAAATAATTCTAAATTATTTGCTCGCTAGCTCGTCCGTAAATGCTTAGCTACCGGCCTAATGACATAAATAGCTATTATCACTTTTGGACAAGACGTGTTATTACATAACAACCGCTCAACAAACGTATAGCAACCGTGCTACAAACTAGTGTTAGACAAAGAAAGGTAGCCTTACATATATACATAAGTTTAAACTAACAAAAACGATTTATTTATTTCCACTTATTTACTTAACACTAATAACTATATTTATTTACACATTACATTTATTTTCACACTTATTATTTATTTCTATAAATATCTATTTCTACTGAGTCTGCGATACACAAATTATATTCTTCATTTATGAGAATAGTTTTAGTTTTGTAATAAATGTATGAGCGATTTTCGATGACAGCGTACAAGGATTAATCTTCTTGGTTCATGAGTATATGATGCAGAACTACATAACTTGTCTGTGTGTCTTCTGAATGAAGATGAACTTCACGCAAACTAAATTTCATTGTGTGTGTGCGCGTGGCTAGTCATCCTCACAATTCAATTTACCAGCAATGAAATAAACACAAACACAATTCAATTTCCTCTCTCTTTGGTTCTGCGCCTCTTCTGCCTTCCCTTTCGTCAAGTAAACAAACACTTTCGAATACATCTAACTCAAACATAAATACAAACACGCAAATGTTTGCGTATATACATTCAGAGATACCTGCCGTATATTTATTATTATCATTCCTGGAAAATAATGTTGATGTTGATATGCAGACAGAAGTCTCTGTTATTGGGCTTCCAATATTAAAATACGCTAACTAGCGGCAGAATTCTGAACTACGTCTCGCGGTACATTGGGTTTTTGACGTTTATTCTGAGTTTTTATTTATTTAAAGAATTTGAACTTATTTGTTATTTTTTTCTAAATTTATATCAACAGTAGTGACTATAGAAGAATTTCAATGGAAGTATTACATTTATCTATGACGTATTATTTAAATAAGTACTACATTTAATTTGTAGATGAGGTTAAGATGGAGTTTTCTCTAAAAAAAAACTTGTTAAAAACAGAAAAATTTGCATTGTTTATGGCTGCAGTTCTTCTGCTAATAAAAGTCGAACAGTTCGATTTCATTCATTCTTAAAAAAAAGGTAAAAGACTAGTTTGTGTGAAGAATAAATGGGGTGTCACAATGATGTGTGACAGTGTGACAAATTAAAGGCATGGAAAAGAGCATTGAAAATTGCGATGATATTGTTGATGTACTTCCACATAATATTATGTGGCCACTATTTATTATTTGCTGGCCTTCTACCATGCTTCTAGAAGATAAAGAGCAACGTGCGAACTTGCATATACTATCTAAATCTAAGCAAATAAATGAATCCATGCTACTATTTAAACTAAAAGTAAAATAAAACTACTGAAAACAAGAACAAATAACTACAAAAATATTAATATTAAATACTATTAGAAAATATATACAACTACAAACTAATATCAACAAAGAAAAATGATAACCTATCTTAAACAAAATAATGCTACAGTTAATAACTACTTACCTACAATAAAAAACTACAAAACAACTAATGGCTAATGTAAATATAACTATAGTCAATAATTAATAATAATAAAATCTAAACAAATCTACCAAATACACTAATAAAACACAAATTACCACAACTAGAGCACGCATTCGCCATAGAAGACCATACAAAATGAATCTGACATGTACCGCTAGAGATTTGTGATCAGCGCCATCTCTTGATAGTTTGGAAGCCCAATTGATGTGATGTGATGTTTTATATGTAAAAGCTTTTGCAAATGTCGTAAAATAAAGTAAAGTAAATAGATGTTGATGTGTTCTGCCAGTGCAGAATAAACTGGAATTTTAAAATGTAGGACACCCAAATCGAAGTCGACAAAGAATAGAAGAATATGACCTTGAGACAAGGAATCCAGTTATTCTACAGATTTTACTACCTAATTATAAATTTGTTAGTGTGAGTAGTTGAAAACAGCGTTTTCTACGTTTGTGCATGTTTAAAACGACAATATTTACGTGATTTCTCAAAAATTAGCCGTTCCGCGTGATAGTAACATGAATTTGTCAGTTTGAATAGTTGTAAACAGCGTTTTCTATTATTTTGTATTTATAAAATTAAATAGCAATTTTATCTTGATTTAAATTTGAAGAGACTTTGTATTAAATAAAAATAAATTTAGTAGCATATTAGTTGACAAAGCAAACGTCGTGAAAGAGTGAAACTTATGATGACACTATCACCAGTACTTAAATTACCAGAATATAAGAAATAAACAATACAATTTAATTTTATAAAATTGTTCAACAATTAATAGTATATTGTACAACAAGCATGAAAAATGGATAAAACCGTAGTTTACGGCCAAGTATGACGTTAGCTACGGATCGCCAATGATATTTGGCGGATATGACAGTTTGGGGTGAACAAAAAAAACTTAGTAAATTTGCATTCTGAAAATGCTGTTGAACAAATTCGTGTTTATTCCACCTCAAAACTAAAATAAATCTGAGTTTCTTCTTTTTTTAAATTGTTTTTCTTTAACTATGACCGGCTAAAGGAACTTGGATCTGCAGCTAACGTCATATTTGGCCGTAAACTACGGTTTAGCCGAAAAATGAAATAACAAAGCTGTTACGACACCTAAAGAAGTTTCGTCACAGCTCAATTTGTGACAGAACTATTAGATATAAAATTTATACCTCTCGTTGTCTATGGTTACCGTTAGATATGAAAATGTGTTTACAATGTACTATGTATCATAACATACAACAAGCATATTATAATTATCAGAGGAAAAAAAAATTGCAGCAAGCAACAACAAACTTTTGAAGCGATTGTGAAATCAGTTCTAAATACTTAATTTTTTTCATGCTTTCAACAAAAATAAGAATCCAATTATTTCATTTAAATATTACAATCACGAAACACCTAAATACTTTCGTTATCTGAAACATGAACCAATTATAAAAACAAGAAATCTTGCAAAATACATAACAGTTCATTACATAACCTCAAAACCAAATCAAATTTAACATATTTTTCTTTTTTACGGTTGAAGTTTCTGTCTTTTCATGTAGAACAGATTGACCAGACAACCAAACACGAAATCTATAGAATTCACATCGCTGATTTTGATTAGAAATGACGTAATTTAATTGATCATTACGCCTGTTATTGACCTAAATAAACCCGGCGAAACCTTGAATCTGAAATGAAACGTGAACAGTCTCAGGTTGAGTCTTCTTGCAAAGGTTACAAGAAAGCAAAGTGTGTTAATTACTAAATTTATGTTGTAAATATTTATATTTTGATGAAATGAGAGTTTGATGTTTGGGAGTGAGGTTATGAGAAGAAAACGAAATTAAAATTAATTCAAACATGTGGTTACGTATTTAAATAGCATATTTCGCAAAGAAAATACGAGAAATGTAAATGAATTCATGTCTATTGTACTTGTAATTTTAATAGCAAACCAGAAACGCTATAAGAATAAGTATTCTTAAAAATAAATCTTATTTCTTTCCTCTTCTAGTTATATGTTTATACCGCAATGATATTATTCAAATATCTAGGTTTGTGACAGAATGTCAAGAACATTCCATTTTCAATACTATTCTTCCTTATTTAAACTGTCAATAACAAAACCGAACTTAGTTTATACAGGACGATTCATAACGCGCGGAAAAAATTGAAAATGTAGCTAGGAAGGCCCAAAATAATGCTTTTTCCTTAATAAACTTTTGACAAAAACTCAATAACCAAAAAGTTACAGCAATTAAAAGTTCTTTTATCCCCAACTGTCTAATAATATACCCATAATTCAACCGTTGTTTATCAATTAATTACCTTTGTTACTGTTGCTAATGAAATAATATTGACAGTTCGATGAAATGATATTATTCATTCGTTATGTCATATTCAAATTTTACCTGTCAAAAAAGTAAAATCATAATGAGTTTTAAGTAATTTTTTCCACATAAAATGGCAAAGACACTATTTTTCTCGTTTTTCATACTTTTATTTCCTTTTTTATGCTTAAAATGTATCTGAATAATTGGTTGTACGATTTTCTTTTAAATGTCAAATCACTTGAAAATTTTGTTACAACAGTACGTAGCCTAGCGATGGTTGCTACAAATTGGATATATTGATAAACAAACAATTTCTTGTATTTGTCAGAGCAAAAATGCCACTAATCTTATTATTTCAAAACAAATATTTGACGAAATGTAGTGGATAAAGTATAGTATTCTACTCGCATGTAATGGCTATTACTCATTCGAATGATTTACATCACTCTCTTTCGCTCGGGATACAAACTTCATTCTTATGAGTAGTAGCATACATTACATGCCCATTGAATAATATACAATTATCCAACACCGAGTCATAATAAGGCTGTACCTATGGGTTTTTGAAATAAATAATGTCACTCAGTGAGAGAATAATAGAGAAGTCACAGAGAAAATAATTACCGATTAAATTTACTAATTTTTTTATTATAAATGTCTCTGGACTTGTTCGAAATTAAATTCACACATGCTTCTTGTGCTTCTAATCAGATATGTAGAGGTAATTCCACATTTTTCATCTATTTTTTACCTTTTTTCGTGTTTACAATTTACAATGACAGATCACAAACAACCATTCCATAGCTACTTTGTAATTTCTATATTTTATAAATAGCATATCAAATATATTGACAGTCTCAAACAAAAAACGAAAATATACAAACAATTTAAGACGTTTTAAGAGTGGTGTTGCATGAAACGTTCTATTCCACTCGTGTGGAATGCATAATAGTCACTCAATAAAAGTGACTAATATGTCACATTCCACACTAGTACAATAAATTACTATTAATTTAACGCCATAGAATAGATCATAGAGCAGAGAACTAGATGTAAATAATTGGGAATGCTTAGGATTGAGAGAGACAGACAATTTGGTAAGAATAAGGCATTGAGGAAACTTCAGAATTCTCGTGTCAGTAGCGGACGCCTAACATCCGGATTTTCTGATTTCAAGTTATTCTGTTTCATGTCTTCAACTAAAAACTTAAAAAAAATAAATTGTTCGTATTGTAACAGAAGTACGGTTTTTGAAAAGGAGTTTGGAATAATTAATCTGAAATCCAGATGTTTCGCGTTCACCACTGGCACGAGAATTGTAGAGTTTGCGCAGTAGCTTACTCTTACCTAATTTTCTGCCTCTCTTTCAATCCTAAGCGTTCCCCGTTCTTTACATCCAGTTCTTTGCTCTATTATATAAGGAACTTAACATTAATAATACAGTTATTTTTTACTTCGACTCTTCTAATTATTTATTGAAAAATCTGGTGTGGGCACCACACTACTTTCTTATACAAATAAAACCAACTGAACATGTATGACTTCTTGCATTGTGACAATTATTTGATATATAGATATTATACCTGTTTAATTTTGGGTTCTCAGCTATGATTTTAATTTAAAATATTAATTAATATCTGTTCTTAAAACTTTGTAACTAATAATAAAAATATTTCTTTTATAATATTTCAAACGACACATATTTTTAACACTTCACAATTATTTGACACGTTTGTCACATAGATTTTGTTCCCAGTGTAATTAAGATTACTGAAATATATTATTAGATATATAATTTAGTTTTTCTCAAAATTGGAAGCATGTACAAGAAAAGTGCAAATAACATTTTATATTCCGAATATTTTTGCTAACATCTTTCAGTTGAAACTTTTTTTACAGCTGATTCTATTTTCGAGAAAAATGGAATTTTTTGTTCTGTGCGTTCAGTAAACTTCCTCTTCCGGTTTTTCAATTACATTCAAAATCAACTCAGTTGTTCATATTTTCATAAAACTTATAAATACCAAGTTTCGTTTTCATAACTTGTCTCGTTCATGAGATATTGCGCACACGGACATCCATCCATCCTCACACACAGACATCATTGAGAAATTGGTCTTAACAGATTCAGTGGACGCCAAAATATGTATTTCCGCAAAAATCTCGTCAACGATTTTTTTCATGATTCCAATATTTCCTTATACTTTGTATAAGAAAGTAAAAATAAGTACTATAATAATCTTGTATTTTGTAGACGATAACCTGCGACTGCGAGGCGACGCCAGCGATGCAGGTGAAGTGTTTCCGGCAGCGTGGTGACAAAGTCGAGACGTCCCACTACCGCGTGAACGTGAACCGTCTCCGAGCCAGACTCAACATCCTCTGCGTCACGGAGAAGCTGCAGGCCGAGCTCAAGTGCGATGGATGGCCAGATATCAAGGTGGCCCTGGCGCAAGTCGGGAACATTAAGAATGTCCCGGATGAGCCTCAGCTGCAGGACCTCGTCAGGTGAGAGGAAATTCTTGTTTTGAAGCTGTTCATGTATACGCGACGGGAAAACGTAAAGTATTAATAGAGATATGAATTTACTTTTTACCGAGCTTTTTACATTCTAAATAAAGAATTATATATCGAAAATAAATAAGCTTTAATTGATTAGATCCAAAAAGTTTGAGATAACAAAGATGCGTTTGATGATATTGTTAATTAAATATTTAGGTATTGTTTTGATTATTTATTTGTCATTGTTTTCAAAGCCTGTAAAACGCGAATCAATATATTATTGAATTTATGTCATACTGGTTACTTATGTTACATTTTTCGGACTATTTATCGTACGAAAAATGAAACTTTAAAGTCCTAGGACTTTAAAGTAAAATTTGACTTTTAATTGGTTCATTATTTATAAACAAATACTTGTTCCTATAGAAATTGTTATTTAGCCTACTTATATCAACTCATATTTCTATGAATTTTTGATAATTTCTGTTAATAAATTCTATAATTTAACAACTTTAGTAACCAGTATGAAATAAAATTTTGTATGTACCGCGAACGAAAAGTGACTTTAAGGTCCTCGCAAATAATTACGGCCTCGGCTACCCGCCTCGGCCGTAAACAACTTGCTCATACCTTAAAGATTCACTTTTCGTTCTAGATACATAAAATACTATTATCATCTTAATTTAACAATGTAATTTTTTTCATCTCCTATATAAATATATCCCAATTATTTCAATTTTTTTTTGATGAGTTATTGTAGGTACCCATAATTCACTCTTCTCGATCAATTACAGAGTGATGTGGATCACCAAGCAACGGTCGTCTCACAATTGACATGTAGTCTGTTATCATTGTGTATTTTGATGTTCTCGTTTTTCAACGCGGGTTTCAACCGATTTCGATAATTTTGTAAACGCTATTTCCGAATATACAGGAGTAGAAAAAGTACAGTATTATATTCGGGATTATGGTCATTATTCACTTGGATGATTTGTTAATGGTATATGTTATTTGATATGCTGATTACGAATCAAAAAGAATTTTTTTTTAATCGCAAAATTATTTTCCATGTTTCCCAGTCCAAAATTTTTGTTGCCACTGCCACTGGGTGGATGATTATGTTAATAATTATCGTTTCATTAAAAATAACTAAATTTTGTTCTTTTATTTTACTAGTATTATGTAATTTAAATTGTTGATTACCTACTTCATTGTTTGTGTTTAATAGGAAAGCGAATCCAGTGCAGTACTACAAAAAATGTTTTAGGTAAACAACCCTTAATTTTTCGAATTTAATAAAAATTCTTTTAGATTCGTAATCAGTATATCAAACAACATATACCATTAACGTATGTACTCGAAGTTATGAAATACCTTGTATAATCAATAGAAGTAGATAGCAGTTGACTTATTACAATTTTATAAACGCTATTATTCGTATTTGGATAGTTGGACAGTTCTGATTTTATACGTTAACTTTTTACTACTATTTTTCAGCCTAGAAAAACTATATGGGATGATGATTCAGCTTTTGAACTATACATAAAAGTATTTCAGTTTATTAGTTCGTAGAATAATAAATCTCTCTTGGAATTCCTCTCAGTTCATCCTAAAATGTTATTTTATTTATTAGTTATATGAAATGGAATTTTGGAATTCACTTAAAACCCATTAATGCCCAGAAATATTTTTTAAATATTGATTTCATATTTCTGTATTTTGGTAACTTTGTTTGTAAGTTTGTAAGTATAATTATGTAAATTTATGTGTATCTACGCCCGTGAGTAAAATGTCACTTATCCCACTCATTTTGCATGAGTTAAGAGCTTCATTACTGCACTCGTTTTCATTAACGTACTATTTATTATAAATGTTGATAACACAATCTTTACAATTCTTTAAATTAATTAATAATTTTTGAAGCTTGTTCTTCTATATCCGAAGAAATACTTGCTAAATCACTCATTTTCACAATTTATGAAAAATGTCAAATCATTTCAAAATTTTGTTACAACAGTACGTAGCCTAGTGATGGTTGCTACAATTTGTCTATGTTGATAAACAAACAATTTTTTGTCAGAGCAAAAATTGCACTTATTTATAATTTCAAAATATATATTTGAAAATATAGTATTCTACTCGCATGTATTGGCTATTACTCTTTCGAATGATTTACATCAATCGCGTTCGCTCGTGATGCAAACTTCATTCTCATGAGTAATAGCATACATTACATACTATTATATTTAAATATACAGAGCAATATTAAATGAATAACCTGGTATAGTTTATCCAGTTTGAAATGTTATAGCCTGGCAGGAACATAATCTTAAATTGAGACATCTTTAACGTATGATCTATCATACGTTGAGCATTAATGGGTTAATACATAACCTCACTTTATTAGCTGTCAAAATCATTATTACTTTTAAATCAAATACTGTAATCTATCACTGGAACCTAATGTTTCTTGTATATTTTCAGTGAGGTCGTGATCACAGCAATGCGCAGCACCATGGTCCACGTGAACCTTGCGCAATACCCCACGTGTCCACGCCTCATCCGCCATGTTGCTACGCCGGGACACATCCTTCCGGTACACTACGACAGCATGGTGAGTCTTATATCAACTGACAGAGCATTGGTGCTTTGTTTTGTTGGAGTTATTTGTTTGTTGACGGTCAGATGGGTTAATGATAGGATGTTAAACGGGATCTACAGTTTTATGTTATGTAAATGGAAGTAATCGGAGGAAATGGATGATTTATATTGTCAGGTTTTGAAACACGAGCGGCTAGGCTGGTTTACTGTAAATTATACAGTTTATAGACAAATATTTCATTTCTACAGGGTGATTCATAAGACGTACGGAAAAGATTGAAAGTGTAACGTTTGGCAAAACTCAATAACAAAAATCTGATGTGGCCAGCATATAACCTCCCGCCCAATACTACTCTTAAACGGTCCAAAATAGTATTTGATGATACAGAAACATACCTTCTTATTTATTTTCCATTTATATTTTAATTTTCTTTCGTATATTTATTTAATTTTTTGACGTATATTTCACTAAGAAAACAGCTTCACAATCACAATGACATGTGTCACATTTCGTAAAAAATTGAAAATTTTCCATGGTGTACTAGGAATGCAAGATTTGTGAAATCTAATTTCTTTATATTTTATTATCTCTAAATCTAATGAAAATTATTAAAATTAGTGTAATCAAAACAAATGTAGAATTAAATATTCTTAAACATTCAAAATAACATAAATTGTTGAAAAAGGAAATTTAACCGTGTTTTTCACGAAAAACTGTTAAGGGCTTCAAGTAAACTGCTACTTCCGGTCGACCAATTTTATCCAAAATCTAATCAGCTCTTCATTTAAATATAAGAAGCAATAATTCAAAAAAATGTATTTTTTGGTATTATAGTATTTGAGTTATGCGAGACGAAAAAATTGCCACAGACTATACACACACACACATACATACATACATACATACATACATACATACAGACATCATCGCGAAAATAGTAAAATCGTATTGTAGGGACCCTAAAACGTGCTTATTCATTGAAAACTCACTACCCAATTTTCTGACCAAAAACAATACCTCCCTTACCTAGAGGTAGGCGGGAGGTAAAAAAGTTATAGGAAATTTATATTAAATCAGTTAATGAGCAGTTGTTACAAACGGCGACAGTGAATTATATTTTAAATAGAAATTGGAAATACTTTAAAGTTAGTTAAAAAAATTATAGTAATGTTTTATAATAAAATTTACAGCTATTTAAATTTTTCTTTTATTGATTGTTATAAAATTGCTGTCTACTTGGTTGAGAGCCACTTAAAAAAAAAAACACAACTGGAAAACAAGTTGCCGTTGAAATTCATTTAAATTTATTATTCGTCAAAGTATAATAAAATATGTGTAGTTAAGTGTTAAGTACAAACTTGTTAAACTTTCAGTACCGAAGAATATGTAAATATGATTATAGTTCATGGAATAATTTTCATAAATTAAAAATATTTCTACAATTTGCCATTCTTTTTTGTTGGGGTATTAATAATTTTAAATTAAAATAACAATAAATTGAAAGAAACATTTTTATGGAAACGAAAAAATAATGATTCTTCCCAATTATTTTCAGTAGTACTCAATAGATGGGCGTTAATTTGATAGTATACGAGTAAAGAAACTAAGAATTTCGCTCACGCATGTGTCAGTTTTGAACACGAGGCGTCAGTCGAGCGATTTGTTCAAACCTGCTATTGAAAGTACGCGCCTCCATCCTTGTGATCCACATACTCAATTTTAGGTTAGGTGCAATTTGGTTATGACAGATGAGTGGGTGAAAGTAGTGAGCGAAAGAACTTTAGCCCACTCATCTGTCATCATCCTTCCCGTTACCATAGGAATGAGTTAAGTGGATAAAACAGAAGGTTTCGAGCTCTGTATCCAAGTAAGAAACAAGTTTCAATAGCAGGATTGAACAAAAGAACTTTTATTTGCTGTAACTTTTTGGTTGTTGAGTTTTTGTCAAAAGTTTCTTAAGGAAAAAGCATAATTTGCCCCTCACCCCCTAGCTACACTTTTAATCCTTTCCGTACGTTATACATCATCCTGTATAAACACTGACATTGGTCTAAGATCCGTCGCAACTTTATCTTTACTTGTTTACTTCCTGTGCTCTTAATTACTGAAAGTCATGCAGAAACAAATATTTGGCAGGAAAAATTATATTTTAATTTAAATTTTCTTCAGATTGAAATTGTAATTTTAATAAGAGATTGTGTGCGGAAATAATATGAACTAAATTAAGTAAATTGACCAATGACTGTTTATTATTTATGTCCTCTTTTTGTAATGTTTAAAAAGATTACTAATGTTGACAAATTTTTATTTGTTCGGTCAACATCTTATCAATAGGTTAAACATGTTTTTAATTCCATTTGAAATTAGATCCTGTTTTAGTTGCAATGATTTAAAAATAATTCAGATAGGACAAAATTTAATTAAATGTCAAATAATAAAAGACAATTGAATACTTGACGACGCAGCTACAACCTACACCCATTTAGACATTCCATTATCGTCTCGTGTTTTAATTGCATTTTTATCATTTTCCTTTTGTGTCGTTGGAAAGCAAAAAAAAAATCCGCTGGACAACATTCTTTACTAAATTTATTTTATGTAAAAAACATTTAACAAAAAAGAAAACATCAAACAAACATAAAATACGACAAGTACTTTACAATAATGCGATAGTCCAAGCGCTTGAAATTGTGGGAAATTCGACAGATGCTCTCGACAACCAACCTAACAGCTGGGTTACGCTGCTTGCATAAATGGATGGCGCGATGGCATCATTTATTTAACACAGCATTTATCAACCTTTTACACTGGACAAAGGACAGTAAAATCTCGTCGTGTTGTAAAGGTTTTAAAGAGCTTTTTTGTTGTTTCCAATTGTTGGTTTCTGTGTAATGTAAATACATTGACAAATAAAAATAAATACGAAAAACATGTGCAATTCACAGTTCTGTAACTTAAATTTTGTCTTTTCAAGTGAAATCAATATAAATAATTATGTATAGCAGAGCACTTTGTGTTTATTATTTTATTTTTTTAACAAAGATGAGAAGCAGACTAATTACTTATGTGATATGCGGCCTAACAATTATTAATATACCTTTTGTAAGGAAACAACTGAATTAGGAAAATTCTTGTATTCCACTGGCAATGGAAGCTTCTCTACAGGATGTTACAAATAAGTACATTAGAACTCGTCGCGAGCAACAATATTTCTTAATAACTTTTTCTAAATCATCAAATTTGTGAGTTAAAATTCTCTAAAGATTTATTACAAATTTGATTATCCGCCAATGGAAAACATATGGATGCTCCCTGGCTAGCATCATACAATTTTCGTTTTATCAGCTATAGATGGCAGTGCGGAATACATCTGTTTTTGCGTTGAAATTATAACCTAAGAATTGTAATTATGAAATAAAAATTTATTCAAACGATAAGGAAGTTGTATCTTTGCTACTGGATCAAATATTAAGAAGACACCTAAACGACTCATTCATTTATTGAGTGGTAAACATGTTAAGTAAGTGGAATTTAGAAGGAATAGTTATTAAAAGTATTATTGTTTTCGACGAGTTCTGTCAATCGATAAATTTAATGTACTAAATTCTGTTTGAGGCGACGAAAGGATGCAAATAAATCGCCACCATATCGATTGAGCTGTCACTTTGTTTTGAAGTTTTGTACTTACTTTTACTTCACAATTATGTTTAAAAGTTCATTATTAATAAATTCAAACTATGAGTTCAATTCTTATACCCGGTTGCACCAACGTTACTTAAATTTTTAACTTGGTTTAAATAAATCATATCTAATTTTTGACATCAATGTCAATTACTCCATGTGACATGTAACTTCGATTTGCTTTTATTTATTTAAACCAAGTTTAAAATTTAACTAACGTTGGTGCAAACGGGCATTAGTGGTATATGTTATCATGATAACTGTTTGTATTTGAAACCACGTGCGTTTCGACGCAGTTCTGCAAGGGCAGCAACTTTAAAATTTTACATTTCAAATCGGGGTAAATTTAAATAAGGTTACTTTTCATTACTAGTACCATAAAGATAGATTTTCAGTTGCTGTATTATTTTTAATAGTTATTTAAGATACAAGTACAATATTTTATCTACGATGTAATGAAAAAGCCCAATAAATTAAAAAAAATACTTTTATTTATTAATTACGATTACAATATTAAATGAGAAATTTGCCATAACAAAATTTTTACAAATTGGGCGTATTTAAATATTTTAATCACTCGTTGCTCGGCAACCCGTGACTAATGAGATTGTGTTACTAAACAACCGTTTTACAAACTTAAAACTTACAACTAAACATCAATTTTACACACTATCATAGATAAAGGTATATAATATACTAACATATTATTTGTTCGTAGTCTGGCATTTTTGAGGACGCAGTCGAGTCAAACGTAAGCTATTTTACAAAATATGTAAAGTTGTGGTACCGCAGAGTCATGTGTTCAGCAGAGAGATCCCAGCTTGTCTTTATTCATGTTATGTTGTGAAATTTTAGCCGTGGCTCTGCGCCAATTTCACCTAAACAATATTTTTGGCATTTCTCTCAACAATGTTATTTGATTTGCTAGCAACTTGCGCTTCGAGAAGATTATTCTGTATTACGTGGTTTTTAAGAATTTTACAATTATTTTGTCGTTAAAATATAATTACTAATATTTTAATTAGTCTTTTTTTTTGGAAACTAGGTGGATTAATGGTATTGTACTATGAACACGAAATTAAACAATATACATGTACAGTGTCACGAAAAAGAATATTATAATGAGAAAAGATGTTTAAAACAGCCGTTTTGTTTTACTACTTTATTTTTGGTATCTCCTTGCTAATAAGTCAAAGAAGGAACTGAACAAATATTATTGTTTTCCTATTTAAATGGTTACAACAACAAGACTATTTCCACATGATGATACGTACGTGCTAAAATACATAAATACATTTAATTAACAATCCGCAAAAACAATAAACGCCTTATCATGCAGGTAGTATATTTCAAGAAGTACTGCAATACGCCAACAGCTATTAATTAGATGAGAATATGGATTTAAATAAATTTGTAAAATATAAATTACTGCCTGACAGACGAACCAAAAATATTGTTTTTAAAGTACAAATATAAATAAACAATCACTGAAATATAGTAATATTGAAACGCGCATTGGTGGTTGGCACCACACTACTTTCTTAAGGTCAACCATACCGGCTGAATTTGGTAATGACAGATGAGTGAGTGAAAGTAGTGAACGAAAGAACTTTCGCCCGCTCACCTGTCATTATCCATCCCGTTGCCATATGAATGAGTTGAGTGGACAAAACAGAAGGTTTCGAGCTCTGTATCCCAGTAAGAAACAACAAGATTCAATAACAGGATTGAACAATAGTTATTTGTCAAACTAGAGAGGAAAGCGCTTCTTTTTCCCCCTCGAGTTCGAAGTTTGCCTCATGAGCGCAGCGAGTGAGGCATTTCGAACGAGAGTGGAAAAAGAGCTTTCCTCTCGTGTTAGACACAACATTTTTTTCACATGTTTCTAAAAATGATTTGCTCGGACCTAAATACACTTTGAGAACACAAGTGACAGACTGACACGTTAAAAGTTAGGTAGGTTATCAGACACAAGGTGGTATAGCAGTGTTGCCAATGAACCAATCTTAAATAAGTTGTCATATTGTGATTTAATAAGAAAAAGAAAAATATAAGACATAATTGTAAGACAATTTAAAGTATGTACATCACTAAAATAAGGATTTTCAATCAAATTAAGAATTTATTTATAATTTTTATAATATTTTTTTTGTAAATAACATTCATTTTGGTAACACTTCTATATTTTCATCTCTAGAGAGGAACAAGACATTTTCCTCACTATTTCGGGAGAAGAACGGTGGGGTTTCCTATCATGTGAAAAAAATATATTTGTAATGTTAGTGATGCTCCCAAATATTATTTTTGTGTATTTTGCCTCAGTATATCATTGCGATGTTAATGTAATTCGTAGTGTACGTATATCGTTTTGTTAACCTAATGTTCCACATATACACTTAAAATTGTATTACGGTGGTTGCCGACCAGCTGAATAGCATATTATACTGTGATGGATGCCTTTATACCGTTCAAGTTTAATTCGTTGTCGCTTTCTATTCGGCTCTATTCTCTAAAACGTTGCTACCGTAACAACTTGCTAATTGTGACAAAAATGAATCGTTTTTTGAAGTGAAGTATTGATGCGATTTTGTCCCCATTAGCAAGTACGTAACAATTTCGTTAGAGAACTGGATCGTATGTATTGTGCTTGAATAATTATTTATAATATTATTTGTTTTTATTAGACGGGCGCTCCGCTGACGACCTCCACGCCAAACCACCGCACTTCAGGAGGCGCTCTAGGCATGGTGGGCGACCGTCGTCTCCTGGTGAAAGTAGTACGCGCGCAGCAGCTAGGCGCAGCGTCTGGCTGCGCTGAGCCCTTCTGCATCGTGGAGATGGACGAACCTCCGCAGAAGAACCAAACTGCTGTGAAGAAGGACACTGACTCACCGGAGTGGGACGAGCACTTCTTGTTGTAAGTGGATACGGTGGATACTAACACTATTTTACTTGCAGTAGTGAAAGCTTTAGTAGTTAGCTCTGTTGTAATGGCGGCAACTGAAATGGTTATAGTATTAAATTATTAGCAAGATAATGGTATATTCTACAGCAAGTAATGGAATGGGTCATATTTCACACGAGCAAAAAGTTTCTAGTCCGAGCCGAAGGCGAGGGCTACGGTTTGCGAGAGTGGGATATGCCATTCCGTTACAAGATATAGACTATACTTTCTAAAACACGATTTTGGAAATTATACAAAAAATACAAATATAAAACTATTGAAAACGTCAAATTAAAATAAATAAAATTAAAACAAACAGACGTAACCATAGTTACTAAATCAATATACTTCATATATCGCGCTAATATGCGGCTCTGATTCGTCGAAATTATTCCATACGCGGCGTACGGAATGATAGTTATTCCAATACAGTTTTTAGTTGCAGAATGTGTAGTTTCTAAAACAGTGTTATAGAAAATATTTTTTACTACTGAATGGAGGAAATGACCGGCGAGCCGAGTAGGCAAACCTGTCACCTTGAAGTAATGAAAACAGTAATCTTGCGTGTATTGTACACACAACTATTCTGTCAAAAATGATTTCTCATGTCTTGAAAATATTACTTTGGCAACGAGCATCGTTACAAACTTGTAAAAAAATAACATATGCACAGCTACTAACTTGTAAAATTTTGACAATGCAGCTGTCATTTTTACAATTTAATAACTTGTAGATATTCATTTTTTCTAAGGCAGTAGAGCATTGTTTACATTTGATAGTTGTATTATTTTTACAATAACACTAACCAAGTGTCTTTCAAGACTTATAAGATACCGTTTTTTGTCACAATAGTAACTGACAGAATTTTGTTATACTTTTAATTTTATTAATGTATGACCGTTATGTTATTGTTACCATAACAGCCCTGCTTTTCAGGATTGTTATATACCAAATAACACCTAGGGCGTGTAAAAAATTTGACGTTGCTATTGGGCTCAGAATATACAAACATTAATTTCTTTTGGCAGATAGAAATATTATAATAAACAAATCAGTATTGTAAACAAATAAGAATATCGCGTTACCTAGTTACAGCCTTTGCAAGCAAATAGATTAATCTCTGAAACAAAAATCACAATGATAGAACAAAAATCGAAAAAAAAAATTAATAAAATAATGTATCGGTCGGACATTAAACATTGAACGCACCACGGGCGTTAAACGGACAGTAATGCCTTCGGTCAACGTACACACTTCGGATCGGAAGCACACTGTTGACCTCAGACATTATTATCTTTATATCACTCTTGATACATTAATTATTACTACAAGTAAGTAAGAAATAAATTGTTGTACAATATAAGTAAGATAACAGTTTTTACTGCTTCAATAAAATAATTTGCTTTACATATAGTACAAATACCTATTTGTAGGTCAATCAATCAATGTAAATAAACCACTCAAAAATTGTAGACATAACGTTGAATCATAATGACCGGAACGTATCTCTGAAACGGTATTTATTAATAACTTAATTTATTTTCTGTGTATATAGCGATTTATCGCCGAACACCGCGGAGTTGCTGTTCGAAGTGTACGATCGCGCCACGCGACCTCACCGCTTCCTGGGGCTCGGTATAGTCGGAGTCGAAGAACTGCTAATCAACCCGTCGCAGCGACAGGTCATCTCCCTGCAAAGCCGGCCATACGAAAGCGACAAGGTGTCTGGAACCATCACTGTTGAGGTAACCAAATATCGAACGGACTTCAAAATTGATTTTAACAACTTGACAGGTTACAAACAGCAGCGGTAACTGTCAAATAGTATTGCCTTTCAATTACTGTAGTAATCAATATATTTCACTACAACAAATTGAGATATTTTTTTTCAACAAAGATGACTGGTCAAGTAATCTACTTGTAATATCTAAAGAGCATGTTTTAAAACCTAGTTTAAAATAATAGAGAAATAGTAAATGGCGCCACTAAATAAGCACGAGTACACTGAAAGATAGTAATACTGGAACGCCAACTGACGTTAAAAATGAGAGCCCAGATAGACAGCCAATTGATGGGCCATCTGTCTTTGTTGTAGAGTCCTTTGATAAGAAAATATAAAGAAATTAAGGGTATCATCATATTTCCAGAAAAACATATCACGAAAATAAATTTCTCGATTATACAAATGTCGAAAATTACGATGAGAAATTGTACATTTATCGAAAATACAAAAGTCGAATGTTGGAAATATTACCAATACCGAATGTTACAAATCTAGAAAATACATTTGTCGAATCATTTGGATATTACAAACCTCGAAAATACATTTCTCGAATAATACAAATGTCGAATGTTACAAATCTCGAATATACATTAATTTTTCAAAAGCGAACAATACCAAATGTCGTAGTTCCATCTAGTGACATGTGGCATTGTTCGCTTTCGACAAATGTATTTTCGAGATTTGTATCATTCGTCACTAGTAATATTTCCAACATTCGTCTATTGTATTCGTGAAATGTTTTTTCGAGAAGTATATGTGTTCCCGAAATTAATATTAAATGATTTTGAAATAAAATGTTTTATATAAAAATTAAATAAAGCATTAATAGAAATGAGTTCAATTAACTATCATGTACGTGAATTTAAAGGAATTTTCAAATAATTGAACAATACACCGTTAATTATTATTTATCACTTTTTGCCAAGACTGTGCAATATGTTTTTACATAGCAACCGCTCAACAACCGTTCTACAAACAAGTGTCAGACAAAGAAGGATGGCCCTACGACATCTGTCTCAGGCTCGTTTTTCGCTTTCATAAAAACCTATAAGTTAGTGTTTCAGTACTACTATTTTTCAATGATGTAATACGGCTATACTATCTTATTCAGTCACAATAATATATAATAAGAATAAGCTTTAGTAATATTACCGTATAGTTTCAGATTTATCAAAAATCTGCTGAACAAATCAAGAAAACTTCTATAGTAAATTCTGTTGATTAATGTACTAGTTGAGTCATAAATATTTACGACAAAAATTTCATTGAAATGCTATTACTCTTTATTATTTTCTAGTTAACACCAATCAATAGAGTTTGTAACATAAATATATCTCCACCAGACAAAACAATTCAATTAAACATGGCATCTGAATTATCCCTCGAATTATCTGTTGAGTCTGCAATCGATTTACGAGTATTTATTTTTATTTCAGTTCCTGTTTATTGAAGGCGCCGATATTCCTGCCCTTGCCGATAGGCCCTTCAAACTTAAAGAAACTCTTCGAACTGTGTCACCAACTGGAACCTTGATTACGACAACCAAAACCACATTTGCTAATGGCGGTAAGTAGCAGTTAAATTAAAATGTAATTATGCAAAGTTGCAGTATCCAGAACTGGGTAAAATATTCATGATGGCTATTATCCTTTAAGAGCAGCAATAAACTGAATTGTTACTTTTGTAAACAAACTATACAGTTTATGTTTTCAGCGAAGTATTCACCTATTTTTACTTTGTTTATGTGCGAGTATAAACATTTTTAGGTTATGTCGTCATGTATAACGTCATGCTACTGATGTCATCACACATGTAGCGAAATTTTACAAGTTTATTTGATTTTCGATGTTATAAACTGCTATTTGCTATTATTATTTTGTATACAGAGTTGAATGGGCAATATTCCCCGAAGCGTATATTTAGAATTTAAGAATGCAACCACATTTTGTAGTTTGTTTTTAACCTACAATTTTCAACATCGTATTTTCTAAATCTGTTCTAGAAAAATGCATATCCAAATTAACCAACACTCAAACTAATTCTTGGTTACCTTAAATTATCAAAGCAGCAGTATCAAATTATGGTTGATTTTCGAAAATAGAATAAACAGTTGCTAAAATAGATTGCCGTTATTTTGTTTCAAGATGGCAGGTAAAAGAAAATAACCTAAATTATAAATCAACAATATTTTTAATGTTATTTTTAAGTAAACTGCTACCATTGTAAATATGTGAATAAAAATCATGATTTATTATGTTTTTTTGCAGAAAGCTTAATGAATGGAGAAAACTTAACCGATTCCGCACTGAAAGAACTGGAAAGAAGTAGACAAGGAGCAAATACGAATAAGAGTACATTAATAATTCACAGCGTTCAAAGAGTAAGTTACACACACCTTACTTATCACTCTTTCAAGTCACTAAAAAGCTTCTCATTTCAATGTAATTATTTAATTTCGTTGAACTAATACAACTTTTTATTTCTTCAGCAACCCTCTCAAAGACTGAAGGTAAGAAACCATCATTTAAACCATTATATTACCTATAAAATTACATTTAACTCGAGTGTTTCCTACAATATAGATTTTTTTAGTTCTTGCTTT
The DNA here is from genome assembly GCA_963942605.1 of Poecilus cupreus. Classification (NCBI taxonomy): domain Eukaryota; kingdom Metazoa; phylum Arthropoda; class Insecta; order Coleoptera; family Carabidae; genus Poecilus; species Poecilus cupreus. Next base: position 8,028,250 of record OZ012716.1, read on the forward strand.
GTCTAATTCAATCATTTTATGATTTACTTTTTGTCACTGTTTGTTTGAACAGTGAGTTATTTGAGGTTACGTGTGGAGTTGATTTGCAGTGTTTTGTTTGTTTACTAACCAGGTTGAGTTAGTCGAAGGGTCCTGGAAGGAAGTGACTCCTGCACCGGAAACGGAACTTGAGGAAAAGGTGTGCATTTTAACATTTCTAACCTTACACTTTCACAGAATTATTACATTTTAATCGATTCGTATTATCATAGTATAAGAATTCACACAGTAGCGTCAGTTCAAATATTTTATGACACCAATATTTCAGTGGTGCGCAATCGGGAAGATGGCCGCTTAATGTTTGCAGATAGGCTGATATCTATAGAAAAGAGAGCACAGTATGTCAGTTGTATCTGTCAAATATCAAGCCACATAATTTCTTTCATGTCAAAATATTTTTTCCATTTGCAACTTACATCTATTCAAATTTAACACAGTATACTGCAACTGGCAATATGGCCGCTCTATTCAAGGCCATCGATCGATGCAACATAAAGATCAAAAGTGCCACAGGAAGTGTCGCTACTGTGTGAATTCTTATAGTGTGGTATTATATTCAAATATAAATTTGACAGCTGAACCAAGAGGTTATTTAACAAATGAACTATTTTTACAGAAAAATGAAATTTTTCAGATTTCCAACATAAATTCGGAATGTCTAAATTAGTTTATCTGTCATCCGCTTGCTTCAGCTGTCTGTTTCCAATTAGAATAATTAATTGAATAGTAAGTTGATGACCAGTAAAGTATTATTTTAATATATGCGATTACAAAATATTTTTTTAATGCAACAATAGACTTCTTACAAACAACAACCTTCATTTCATAATAATTGTAATTTCTGTAACTGTGTTGCATGCTCCAGCTAATTTACGTGTGAAATGCTTCTCATTTTGAGTTTGTTATATCACAATTGTAGCAGAAAAATGCAAAGAATGACTTGTAAAAGAAGATACATATGTAGGTTTATGTGTCATTACTAATGCAACGGATTTCCGGTGAACATTGAAAATAAATCACTATTGTTATTGTATATTTGCATCGTTTGTAGTTGATAGTGACATAGTCAATTTTATACAATGTGTTATTTAATTTGTATAATACAAATAATGATTTATGTCGTTGCAGTTTTGTTTGTTTAAATACAAACATGAAAAATAATATGCAATAATATTACATTTGTTAACGTCATGGCTTTTTCAAGGTATCATCTCATAAATTATAAATCTTTTAAAAGTAAATTGTTTGAAACAAAGTTCAAGTTTATTGCAGTAGAAGTGAGAATTACTTTTATATAATTTTGTTTGCATATTCTTTGTTCATTTGTTAAATATTCAAAATCTTATTACATTGTTAATAATAGTTGCAAATAATGAATACAACTGCAGTAAAAATAAGTATTATTTCATTAATTAAAATTTGCAACTGTTTTAAATTGTTTTGAACAATTTGATACAGAATAAATAGAATTATTATTCTATCGTAGAATAATAATAATTCTATTTAGTTTATAAATAAAATTTTTACGAAAATATAGGCTGACAATTCGATATGCATCTCTGGGAGGTGTGGCTTTGAAAGGCCACTGCAATCGCCTGTATATTCAAATATGTTTATTTAAACAATACAAAATATATAAAATTGTATAATATACTTAATGCACATTTTAAACTTGTACAAGTAGACACAGAAATATATTAATACTGGAACGTCAATTGATCTTTAAAATGCGCATCAAGAGAGACAGCCAGTCGTTGGACCACCTGTTTTTGTATGCTTAGAATGTTGATAAGAAAATAATAACAAAAAATAATACATTAATAGAAATTAGTCCAATTAATTGTTAGGTATGTGGACTTAAAGGAATTTTCAAATAATTGAACAATACACTGTCAAATATTATTTCTCACTTTTGGACAAGACTGTACAATAAGTTTCTACGTAGCAATCAAGCAATCGCTCAACAAACTGGTAACCATTCTACAGACAAATGTTAGACAAAGAAAGGTGCCCCTACGATATCTATCTGTTGCTTGTTTCTCGTCATAAAAGGTATTATTATATTTCACTGCAAGTATGTGTTAACGTCATGCCATACATTATATACTTAACTGGGAAAAGTAACGCGTATTCCTGCAGTTATTTACAAAACTTGAGCAATATAAAACAGTCAGGTTAAACGTTTGTAGTGATCCCTTTCGTCCAGTATATATTTATAAAGCGATGCAATGTACCAAATATTTAAATGTAAACTCTTCTCCACATTTCTAACCTATCTTTTTTGACAGCCCGGCGAACCACACCCAGTGCACAACGACGACACCTCCAGCCCCGTGGACCCATCCCTCGAGGCTCGCGGGCGACCTCGCAAGAAACGAGACTTCTTCGGAACCATCAAGCGGCGTCTAGGACGCTCCAAAACCAGGTCGCGAAGTGCAGGACCTGGTGATAATGATTTCGACGCCGACGGCACGCTGGCGCGGTCGATTAGCGCCGACCGGGCGCGAGATGCCAATGAATCGAATGGTAAGTGGGTGGAAGATGGTAAAGAGGTAGACGAGAACGTAAGAATTATAATTCATAACGTACGAAAAAAGATTGAATGTGTATTTTTAAAATACAATCTTCTTTTCGACAGTTTTATGTAACTGAAAACTACTTATTTCTTTTTCCTACATACAGGAGAAAGTTTTAAAATGTCACCATTTTCATCTATGTTTAATATTTTGTGTTCTACTTGTCAGTGTTTCACAATAACATTAACAGTAATCTTCCTAATCTTAAGTAAGCATCTACTCTTTTCTGAATTAAACAATTTAACTTGTACATGCATATTCTTGAAGCATGAAAATGGTTGAAAATGTTATTTAATCTACAATGTACACTGTATTTGTATTTTGTAGCATTGTATATTTTATGGACGTGCTTGTTTGTGCTCTGTGTAGTATAATTTTACGCCTCTTGTAACATAAAATTCTGTCTGTATTTACTCTTTTTGGGTCTTTAATTTTTACTGTGAAATTTCAAGCGCACTGTTAATTCGGTTATTTTAAATTCTGTTTATTTTCGTTTTATCATTTTCAAACACTATTTCTTATATTGATGTCAATATATTTTAATTTTACGGACTTCCGATTAATATTCAAATTGTTAGTTGTAAATTTGGTAATTTTACGTCGCTGGAAATTAAATTTCAGTCATATTGTCATGTTAGCTGGATTCTGTTGTTTATATTTGATTAATTAAGTTGGCATTTACATCAAAATATCAAACTGGGTAAATAATAATTAATCAGCGCGTTTGACTTGTTCGATATAAGCGTTTCTGCGGTAAATCCGAGTACTTCAGATTTGACTTTTGGTATAATGAATGAGTTGCACAATCTAGAGAAAAATACAAATCAATCTTTTGTGTGGGAATTTGTTTACACTTCTTTTTCAAGGATACAAATAATGCAAATAAACAAATATGGAGAACTTGAATTGGCCACAAAATTGCTAAATAGCTCGCGCTTAAATTCATATCGAAAGGGTTTTCAGAGAGTGTTAAAATATTTAAAATTATAAATATATCATTACCATGGTATATTTTACCTTCTAAAGACAAAATTTTTACAATAGCTTGTTCAATAACAAATCTTTCATCGCCAGGGTTAAGAGAAGATAAGTTCTTTGAATAAGTTATTTGACCAGTGAAATTGATTATTTGTAATACAAAATTGTAGGAGTATTTTTTATTGTATGGTTCTAGTTAGTTATATCAATACTTAATCATTATTTATATTTGTTTCATATTTTTGACTCAAACCATCTACGATTTTATTCAATAAGTTAATATAACAATAGTTATTTGTCAAACTAAAGGGAAAGCGCTTCTTTTTCCAATTCGAGCCAGACTGAAACATTTTTTTCACGACATGTTTCTAAAAACGATTTGCTCGGACCTAAACACACTTTGAAAACACAACTGATACTTTAAAAGTTAGGTTAGCAGACGCAATGTAGTGTAGCAGTGTTGCCAATGAACCAATCTTAAATACAAATTAAAATTGTCAAATTGTGATTTATTTTAGAAAAATAAAAATATAAGACAATTGTAAGACAATTTAAAGTATATATAATATCACTAAAATAAAGATTTTTCAATAAAATTTTATTTATAATTTCTACAATATATTTTTTGTAAATAACATTCATATTCTTCACTTCAATATTTTCCTCTCTAGAGAGGAATAACACATTTTTCTCACTATTTCGGGAGAAGAACAATGGCGTTTCCTGGTATGTCGTGAAAAAAATTATTGCTCGTGAATGTGTGTTCATACCTAAAGGATAAATTAAAAAATAAACAATTTTAATAATGAAGAGTCACGTACTTATACAATAATTGCAATTATTTTATATAAAAAATGTTCTCAAAATGTAATGTACGAGCCTCCATCTCCAAAGTTGTCCAAATCAAAAATTAAAATAAAAAGCCTGTATAACTAACTATACACAATGCAACAATATTTCCCTGTATATAATATTAGACTTTAAAACTTGATAACTTCAAAATTTATTTAAATTTTTTATTCACTTTCCTATGTCATATTTGTATCTACCAACTAGAAATGGGCAGACCTTTTCGCGTAGCTGATCCGATTCTTCTGAATCGGTTCACCTAATTGACCCGTTCAAAATGAATACTGAACAGTACTTAAAGTATATCTTTCAAAATTTTATGATGCGAGCCGGAAACGTCTAATATATACTGAAACCCGTAAAGCCCGTTCAAGAACAAGAAAGTGATCTGACTTTTTTCGTTCTCTGAACGGGTCGTTTGCGAACGACACATCTCTACTACTTTACTATCAACGCCTATTACTCTCTATTATAGTACCCATTTTGTAGGTACAGTGCTGTCGCTATTAATAAATTTCGCTCGTTATTTATTCATTTGTTTGTCTACTATTGACAGTTATTCTTTCTTGTGTCAAATGATTTACCGTTTACTGTGATTTGTATTTTGTAAAAATAAATTTTTATAATTTTGAATGTCACATCGGCATAAAGTAAAACGAGTGCACCTGATAATTAAAGACCCTTAACTACTACATAATCTGGTACGCACTTGCACTGCACCAGCAAGCACATTTCCTCCATGTTGTTGTTGGGCTTGGGTCGCTTGACGTACTGCATTCACTGGTTCACGCAGGCCTCCGCCTAAACGTGCCCGGGTTGCGCTCGATGGACGAGAACTCCAGACGCTCGAGTCTTTCAGAAGCGTCGGGACTCAGTGGGGCATCCACGCGCACCTACATCAACGAGGCGTCCACCCTCGTGCTGGAGACGCTGGAGAACGGGGTGAAGAGACACTACCTGGTGCCTCTCTCCCTGGCACAGAAGTCCAAGTGGAGGAAGAAAGGCACCAAGTTGCATATTTTTAATGATCACACGTTTATTGCTAAACATCTGCCTGGGTGAGTACACGACAAAAACATAATTTCACTTACGATAAATTGTAAAAGGCTAAGAACAATCTAAAGTATTAAATTTAACCCGTAAGATCAATTTTGACTACTGGTTTGGCTCACAAGTTATGTAATCTCGATTTTATCCTTTTTGTTTCTACTTAGTTATCGAAATACGTATTTAGATTTTTTCTGTATTACTTTAAGGCTTAGGGATTATATTTCATACTTTACAGGCAGATTCATAAAAGGGATTAGCGCAACTCCATTTTTATTGTTACTCATAACTTCATTTTCCATTCTCAGAACATAATTATTTTAACTAAGGTTGTAATTTAGTCAGAATACAATTTGATACATTTTGGTAATATAATTAATTTAGAAACGAAGTTACAGATGATGAAAACATGGAGTTAACGTTAATCTCTTTTATGAATCTGCCTGGTAGATACTTTTGGTTCTCTGGACGCCATTTTGTTTTAAGATGGTGGTTCATCCTCTTCTATCAGAAAAGGATAATCAGCTGAATTGAAATCAAATTAATTTTCGTTTTCATAGGGGATTGTATTTGTATGGTAAAACTTAATGCTTCGAATAGAAGTTAAAATAGTATCTACTACTTTCATTTGAAGAATTTTTTTATAAAATAATTTTAGAACACTTAAAAACAGAGCTCGTGTTACCAGCCAATGTGTAAAATTATTGTTCAACCGTTTACATTTGTAGTATTTGTATGTAAAGTCTACGTTAAATTTTATACAGAGTGTCCCAGATTTAAACGGCCTAACTTAATCTATAGATTAAACACCTAAAAATATAAATTCATTGATAGTTTCTCATTTTTTCCCAGACATCAGTACAAGGAAACTAAATTTTGTATTAAAATTAGATAATAAACAAGTTGATTTTTTAAAATAGCGGTACTCAATAAGAAAAACATGAATATCTCTGGAATAAAGCATTTACGGACATTTGCTCAAATGAACTTGTCACCTTATTTTTAGGTATTTAAACTATGGATTAAGTTAGGCCGTTTAAATCTGGGACATTCTGTATAACCACAAAAAATGCAGCAACAGAGACATGTACAGATTTTTCCTTCGTTTGTAGTTCCAACCAAATTCGTAATTATAAAAAGCTCAGTGGTTAAAATGACATAAGATTATAATTGTTTTAATTTTTAATCTTAACTTGTTTGAAAGTAAACACGATAATGTCAAATGAAGAGTCATTGATGGTACATTAGGCTGTTGCAATGTTGTGTATGGTAAAAGTAAAACCTATCTAGTTTTTACCATACTGTCTACTGTCTTACAACATGTTGCATACAACACCCACCGATATTAGAACTCTATCTCTAAATAATTGTAAACAAACTTTACACTCCACATTAAGTTTTACCGTACAAAAATAATCCCCTATAAAAACGAAACTTTAACAATACTTTGTACGTGTAACAATTACATAATCGTGATCTTCTAGTGATGTTTAAATCTCAATTTCTGCCATAACATATTCTGTAATCTATGATTTTATGTTTTGGTTGTTGCCCACAGTGGAACCATATGCCAAGTATGCAGCAAGAGTATAGCGCGGCGATTGGGCAAACAGGGCTACGAATGCAGGGACTGTCTGCTCAAATGTCATAAGCACTGTCATGTCAAGTGCAATGATAACTGTCCCACGTCCACCATACACAGCATAGAGTTGTAAGTATCAACAACATCAACACTATAATTGGTGTAGGGGTAGCAGTTTTGAACACTTTGCACTCATTTCCTGATTAACACTTGTAAATACGTTGATATGTTGGGTAATTAGTTTGCAAAATTCACCAGTGTACAAAAAAAGCCACCAAATATTTGAAAACTATCTCATTTATAATTTTAAGGTAGAAAATTCGTTGATGGTCACAACTCAAAATGTAGCCCAAATTAATATAGGTATAATTTATAATATTCATTGCATGTTATAAAATTTGAATATAAAATTAAAATCATTGAAATAGATAGATAGTACACAGTATATAAAAAGACAATAAATTGTCATATTTCATAAAATTACGCTCACTAACGTTGAAATGCGATCCGAGAGAGACAAGCAATACGTGGGAAACCTATCTTTGTCGTACAGTCCGCTTAGAAAGTTGATAAGAAAATATAAAGAAATTAACATTCAATAATTTTGAAATAAAATGTTTAATATGAAAATTAAATAATACGTTAATAAAAATTAGTTTAACTATTGTGTATGTGAATTTAAAGTAATTTTCAAATAATTGAACAATACATTGTTAAATATTATTTATCACTTTTGATAAGGCTGTGCAACTTGATCTCGCATAGTAACCGCTCAACAACAACAACATTGCAACCGTTCAACAAACTCACAACAACCGCTCTATACATAAGTGCTAGACGAAGATGGATAACCCGCGATGTATATCTGTCTCAGGCTCGTTTTTCTCTTTTACAAAATCCTATAAGTGCGCGTTCCAGAATTGCTATATTTCAGTGATCATGACAAGACAACCCATGTTTAGAAAACGAATATATTAATCTATGAGTCACCAACATCATAAATTGTTGAGAAATGGGAAATCGCAAGTAAAGTTGTAGTCTGACAAAGAATAATATTTTTAACGCCTTTGCGCACATGTGCAGTAAAGTGCGACAACCTCGCAATCAATTATTCGACGTGAGAGATTTAATTCACGAACGGTCAGAAAATTAATTATTTCACCCGAAATATGGTAAATGATAAAAGAAAAAAATGTGTAACATAGAATTGTAGAAAATTGAACCATGCAAATGAGTTTATGCCATTCACTTTATAAGTACATGGTGAGTTTTTTAAAGTAACCAATCAGTTTTGCTGGCTAAATAATAATTTAAGAGAAAAAATAAATACGCAAGCTTATATAGCAAGGAGGGGGCTATAATTGTATTATTGGTAAAATAAAATTATTAAGGGGATATGGCGGGGGATATTAAAGTTATATTTTCTTAAGGCTGGCGTTTGAAGCGTCCAAACTCGTAACAACATTTCGCGCCACACCGCAGCTATTCACAGGCCTTAGTAGCGGGGATAGGTATCTACATCGGAGCGAGAAGCGAGGGGTAAGACAACTAAACTAAGAGTACACGGCTGGATTTTATCGTATCTGAAGTTCTATTATGACAAAAAAAAAAAAATGCGGGTAAATGTCGTAATCGACGTAAAATTTTCTGCTCTATCGATTTTCGAAATCCGAATTGCAATCCGAAATTGAGAACTACCCCAAAAAAGAAATTTTCACCTTTTTTAATTAATTTGAAATTTGTGATCTTTTTAAACTCACATTGTAATATTTGAAAAACTAATAGCGATATAAAACTTTAAAAAATACAGGAAATAATGGAAACTTTATAGTACAAACAGTGTCATTGAAACCATTATATTGTTTATAACAAATGAGATAAAAATGTTGTTTTTTCGAATTTTTATTTCAGGTAGTGAAAAAGTTCTTCGACCTTTAAATCATTTTCCATTGAGAATTTTGATATATGCGCAGCGAGTAAAATGTTAATAAAAGATGAGAATTATTTTTGATGAAGAAATTATGTCTATAACTTGAATAGATGAGGAGTTCTGAAGTTTTAAAGTTTGCGGGTCGCGAATGCGCGGCGTTTTTCACAGTTGTAGATACATTACGATGCTGTATATTGAAATAATACTAACCTAGTACCGGTGCAGTCAATTATAATATAAATTATATATTTTTTATGACTAATACCATACATTGAAATAAATACATACAAATGGAATTGAATTCAAGCAAATATTTAACGTTATTCAAAATCAAAGTAATAGCCCGTGAGCCAGCTTCAAAAACTGCAACCCATTTGACCAAAAGTTTCAGTATGTTCTATGGAATCTACCCGTTTAGGTACATCGAAAAGCGCACGTCTGCCATTTAGATTTGGGTGGAATTAAAAATGGCGTCCATTTAAGAAGGAAAGTAAAAGATGGAATTTTGAATAATGTGACCAAAATTTTCTTTTTTGTCACATGATACTAGACGAAAATACAAATCAAAAGACACCAGTCTGCCACTCGTATGTGGCCGGGTTGCCTCAGCAGACGAATTTCAAAATTTAAAATTTATTGCTCGAAATTTGACTCAAATGACCAAAATGTTCTTTTTATCCCATGATACTAGACGAAAATACAAATTAAAAGACACTAGTCCGCCACTCGTACGTGGTCGGGTTGCCTCGTCAGACTGGTGTCTTTTGACTTGCATTTTCGTCTAGTATCGGATAAAAAGAAAATTTTAGTCATTTGAGTGAAATTTCGGGTCATAAATCTTAAATTTTGAATTTCGTCTGCCAGGACTACTCGACCATGTACGAGTGGCAGACTGGTGTCGTTTCTTCTAGTATCATGAAATAAAAAAGAAAATTTTGGTCATTTAAGTCAAATTTCGAGCAACAAATTTAAAATTTTGAAATTGTCTGCTGAGGCAACCCGGCCACATACGAGTGGCAGACTGGTATCTTTTGATTTGTATTTTCGTCTAGTATCACGTGATAAAAAAGAAAATTTTGGTCACATTATTCAAAATTCCATCTTTTACTTTCCTTCTTTAATGGACGCCATTTATAATTCCACCCAGATCTAAATGGCAGACGTGCGTTTTTCGACGTACCTAAACGGGTAGATTCCATAGAATATACTGAAACTTTTGGTCAAATGGGTTGCAGTTTTTGAAGCTGGCTCACGGACTATAAACAAATAAAGATTACCATGGCTACTTACTATAAAAACTGAATTTTCTTTTTAGTCTTTATTAAATAATTAAAAGGAACTTTGTTCACTGATTCAAGTGCTTATTTTAAAAATCTTCTACTTTTATTTGAAACATTTTTCTTTGAAATGATTAGGGAAGCAGGAAATTGTATAAGTATTATTTCACATGTAAAATGCCTATGAGTCAGTCAACACACTATATAAAATATAAATATTTAAATAATATTTAGTTACTTATTTACAGTGTTGTGACTGATCTAGATCAACTTGTAAGATCTTTGATCTGATCTAGATCGTTTTATATTTTCTGATCTTGATCTTGATCTAGATCAAAAATAATAAGATCGATGATCTTAAAAAAGATCAGATATTTTACTCTAAATTTTGACTCTCAGTATTAAATTATATAAGAAATTCAATATATCTTCTGGAAAAAAATATAGAATAACTTTTTTGATTTTATTTTATAATGTTATTTGTATTTTCAATGTTTTTAAAATAGCCACCTTTCTATTTTCATATTAAGAATTAAAAATTTTGTGAAAAATAGATCTTTTATTCCTGATCTAAAAAAATAGACCCGATCATAAAAATTGATCTATGATCAGATCTAGATCATATTAAATGTGAAGATCTAGATCTTGATCTAGATAATTTTTAAAACGATATGTCACATCGCTGCTTATTTACGACGATTCAACACATTTTAAACCTCTTTTGGATGCTGTGGCGTTTTAAGATAATTCTTCATGTAAATAATTTAACTTTAGTTTCTAAGTCAATGTAATTATTATCAAGTAATTTTTCACAATATTGTCGTTTTTGTTTTTAATCTTTGTTGATAAATCTACCGAACTGACTTTACATGTAGAAGTGTCAGATAAAAGATCATACATTTTTCCTTTATAAGCTTCCTTTGTTATATTTACCATTTTGTTATTTTTGTCCGCTTTAGTAACTAAAATATCGATATTATCTTTCAAAAATGTTTTAGCTTTTTGAAATTTTTTATATAGTTGGAATTTCTATTGTATATATTTGTATGTTCCGTGCTAAAGTTGGTTATAATTTAGTTGCTTGTGCTCCAATTTCATTTTGTAACAAATCGTACATTTGATTATGAAAACGTAAAAATATTGGATAGCGTATCCAATTTAATTTATATTTAGAGATGACAAAAACAATGTAAATTCTAGGAACAATATACAAAACTTGTCATATTTATAGCAATATATGTATAATATTTTAATAACTCGCGAGTAGAACACATCGTACAGTAAATTGATAAATTTAGTCTAGTCAGGTTAGCAAATAATCATGTTTTTTCACAACAAATTATATATTGTTATAAACTTGCGTTACTAACTTTTTTAGTCAATAAGTTACTGTCTTTATGTGACTAGTAACTCCAAACTAATTTTGTGTTTCTTAGTTTGCCCTGAAAAAACCAAATGTGTCGACTTTCGATTAGTAAATTCATTTTGACTGCAGCATATTTTATGTATCTCATGAAAAGCCACATTTGCGCGCGCTAGTCGACTGCAGTCATCTTGACCCTAGCCTAGGTATGTCCGGCGGGGGGTGGCAGCGAGCGCGGTACTTTGTCGCATGCTGCACCTTCAACGGATAAACGCTGAACTAACTTAACACAGGCTCTTATGGACAAATTCTAGTTCTCTAATAATTCAAATTTAGTACATTCTATTAAAGAAATTTGAACACACTTGCATTCCTAACAATGTAATGCAGGGACAGACGTATTTTATTTTTATTAATATCTTAAAATTAAATAAATTTTGTTTATAACTTTTACATTTTAATGAATATTAAAAAAACAAAAACGTCAGTCCCTAGAGACCTCATTCTAATTCCTATAAAAAAATAAAATTATTTTTTTCAAGCAGTACATTTTGAAATATACTGGAACTACGATTTCACTGCTTCAAACGCCAGCCTTAAATGGAAAAGGGTACATTTTTTATTGGGATGGGTTGCCCGAAGTATTGCCTTTTCAACGATGGAACATGTTCCTATAACTAAAATTAAGGTTACAAAGTTTAAAAAAACATTAACATCTTTAATAATTTTATTTTCCAATCATTCAATTATGTCGGGTCTTTGCTGTATAAGCCTGTGTATTTATTTTTTCTCTAAAGTAATTAGTTAGCCAGCAAAACTGATTGGTTGCTTTTTACAAGTTTTAAGTAACAATACAATTTTTTAGAGAATTTAAATATAATGACTGAGTTGATTAGGGATGTCACGGATTTTCTACCTTAATTAATCACAATTTTCCTTGTTTTACCTTACTGCTGAATAAATTGTTTCTCCTATAATATTAACAGTATCGAGTTCATATTTCTCTGATATAAATACTTGTATTTTTGAGTGTACTCGCACAGTTGCACCACTATACAAGTACCAAAATAACAAATGCAGACTTTCCCAATTTAACTTCGTAAACGGTTTTTTTTTTTTTAATATATAATTATAATAATCAAAGATCGATTTTAAGGAAATTTTTAACGTTTTGATGAGTATAGTATGTAATAAAAGCATGATTGAGTAGATTATACAGTTTTAACTAAACTTTTGTTTTAAAGTTTTGAATATATTCGTTAGAAAAGTGAAATGCATGTTATTAACAACAGAGCATTTGATGATTCTGGGATATATAAACTACGTATCGCAGTTCTGGTGCTGTAGCAAAGTTGCGACAAAAATTTGAACCACCTTTTTTTTTAGAAAATCTATGTTGGTTTTACAGTTGACTGTTGCAAAAAATATTATTAAACTCACCGTAAAATTTGACTTATGATACTTGTGCATTTTCTACCAAACATAACACAACCTATGACTGATCACTTGAACTAATTTGGTTTATTTTTTCTATGGGTCCCTGCTGCCCGTGTTGAGTGAATGACCATGGTAAGATTGCTAACGAGTGTTGAAGTGTTGTGAATTTTTCCTTAATATTACGTATTGCTTACAACAAAAGACCTATATAATCAGTACTCTGACATTTGAACACGTAATACACCACATAGTGCATGGTTGGCTGGCTGTCTCACAGATAATTGCTTTGTTAAGGCTTTAACATTACGCATTTCTTTTCATTTCAGAACATTTATTCGGTCTCCGTACTTTTTCCACGACGATGATTGCACCATTTTTTAAATGAATTCATATTGCACACTGCATGATGTCATGATGCATATACATACTAATATTATCACACAGCTTTTATAAACTAATTTTATTATTTATTTATGTTATTAAATTGCTTTTAATTGGCTCCATTTTAATTTTATTGATTTTATTTTAATGGAATATGCTTTAATTAGCCTTTATGTATTATTTTGCAATAAAGTGTTTTACAATATTGATATCAGTTAAATTACGACAATCAAATTTTAATCAAATATGAATCATAAAATATACAAATTTCAGGAATTTCCAATGATGAAATTTTAAACTATTTATACTTCGATATAATTAATACCACAAATTCACACTAATTAAAACAAATAAATAACAAAAGGAATGTATTTAATTAACACGGCAAATGCATAATTAGGTTATGTGTATTAAATCAAATTAATAATGCAATGGACCTTTTTAATATTTGAAGGGCAAATGCATTTTACCTTAAACTTTTTTAAACAGTCCTATATCATTTTGTTAAATCTAACTTTTTGGATGCTTTGAATTTGACAGTTCCAAATTCTGCGTCCGCTGTTATCAGAATATTATTATTTGTTGTTCTAAGTATTGTGGTATTTTGTCTTAATTGTTAATGATGATTGTTGTTGGAGACTGATTACTGTGATATTGTTGAAATGTGTGACTATAATATTGAATTATTATTTCAGATCATACATCACAAATCCATACACCGATAAAAATATAAGAATGTTGTAAATCTACCTGTTTAAAAGTCAAAGCCTGCTTTTAGAAATAATGTTGAAAATTAAACCATTACATGCCAAAATGGCTGCTGCATTGTAAAAATAATTTTATCATTAAGTGATAAGACAGGTGCTGTCTTCATGATTTTTATAGTTATGTTACATCTGATATAAAAGTACATTTGCCAATTTGACATTACTTATAGGAAAATGACAAAGTAATATAAATGTTTTTATACTGTCTGAATCTTATATAGTAATGGATACATGTTTTTCATTCTTTTTAAAAGATTTAACATTACCATTTCACATTGATGGCTCAGAGATAAATAATAGGATGTCTATTTCTTATCTTCGAATCTCATTGTAGGTACATGGCTTCAAAATAGATTTATTATAACTGTAATTATATATGTAGGTCCTCAAACCGATATGTGTCCCTGTGAGATGATATGAGAAATAAACAAATTCGTTTCTACCTTATAAAATTGTTCAACAAAGGAAATATTGACGTTATAATATGCCCTAAGTCTAGAATATTATTTCTTGTTACTTTTGAGTCGGAATGTACAAATTGTACAACGCCATTAGTTGGTGTACTTGGATGAGCGCATTCATGTCGAGGATGCATATTGGTTTGTCGATCTATATTACTTAATCATTGTGATTACCTGCAGAATATTGTACGAATGTCCATTTAAACATAACCTCATTTTTTTAATTAATATTATATCCTTTGTTAACTCGTTTATATTATATTTAATTGTTTTTACACATAGCACAAATAACTATTTCGTTTGTTTATAATTTATTTTTTTATTATTGTTTTGTCTTCTGTTTGTGTTAAAAGTGCTTTTCGTTACTTATAATAACTGTTTTAATCCATTTAAAGTAATTTTACAGATGCACAAAGTGCTTACTGTGAGTACAGCTGTAATATTTAATAATCATGATGAAGTTTTATAAAAGATAATACCATTTAATTATACAGTGTTGGGTACCTTCCTAAAGTAACTTAGTAGATAAAATTTTAATTGTTATCGATCGCTTTTACAATTTAAAAGCGATTAAAGTATAGGGGCGTCGTATATTTTGTTATGCACACTTTTAATTTTCGATGTGCTGATTTTTATGTTTAACAAATTCGAAAATAATGAAATATTAAATTGTATTTTTAATATATCACATTCCATCGAATGTAAAATTGTTAAAAGGTGATATATTTATTAGACACATGTCCTGATTTCCTTCTAATGTTCAACATGTTTCAGTCGCTATCAGTAACTGTAAAATTTTATGCGTTTAATATGGTGATGCCGTTATGTTATCAGCAGAATAAACCGTTTGAACATCGAAAATTAATTTTGACGCCACAGTCCTTTTTATATTACATTTAAGAATATTATACATAGTTACATAATGTTATAAACATGAATTTCTTGGGTGTTTTCATTTGAGCTGTGCTATTCTATAAGTGCCTGTGAATAAAAGAATCATGCTGATTCACAATTAAAACTAAAATTTTTAACATAAAGCTAAATATTTTATGTGGCCTAGAGAAGTTGAATTCTATGATAGCATGATTTTTTTATGATCAAATGTCCACGACGTGGTTCAATTTACGATATTTTTAAAGTAGAATTTTGTTAATGAATTGCGAATACAAAAATAAATTTAATCGATTATAAGTATCGTATGCTCTTCAACATCCTATGTCCTTCATGTAAAGTTTTCTTTATTTAAATATATTCATTTCACTTTAAAAGGTCATGCAAATTGTATGTCATCACCTACAACAATTGTTTTCTTACCAACAACCAGGTAAGGTCTTACAGAACTTGTTTGTTTTTAATTATTGTGCGGTGAAAAAATTATGTAAGCCAGGTGACTCAGATAATTACGTCATTTTATTTCTGCATAATCTACTCATCAATTTTGTATTTTGAATACATTTTTAGTAGAGGTGAAATTATTATTCGCTGTGTATGCAAGATCCAAGCTTCGTGCTCAGTGTAAATTTAGTAAAGTAAAATATTTATATTTTTAATGATGTTTTGTATACTTTATTGTTAAAAAGAGAACATAAATGAAAATAGTGTTTTGCATTAGTTACGGTAAAGTTAACGTAAATTAATGTGGCACGCAACCACGCAAAGCAGAGTTTTTAGAAAGTTAAGCTCGAGAACAGTGACATGTAAACGTAGTGAGAGAAATAAACCGTTTGATATGAGACGCGCCTTTACAGCTGTTATTAAAAGGCAGTTATGACATGTAGAGTGATTTTGTGTAGAAATTATGTTAAATATCAATGTAAAATATGTGCAATTTTGTGTAGTGTGCTAACTTTTAATCAGGTAAATTGATTTTAATAATATTTTGGTTAGCTATATTTAGCCTTGTACTAAAAAATGTCTTTGTCTGAAGTAGCTGTGAACTGTCAAATATTTATGAGTCATGGATGAGACAACAGAGAAAGTTTCGCCAAATGAAGAGAGTACTAAAGTACCAGAATCACCAAAACCCTTGGCTTTTACAATAGATTTCGGAGGAGGAAAATCTGTGGACACCCAACGATATAAAAACCTCGTAGAAAAATATCAAAGTCGACATAAACGTGGACAATCCTTGTCAAAATTCGAAGATGCTCCAAGTCCTACAGTGAAAAAGCATCCTTTGACAGGGAACCTTCCACGTAAATCAAGTTTCCACTCGGAAGGTTATTTTTCCTCGGATGAAAAAGTTGACAAATTCAAATATTCAGGTGCGCGTTCAACCGTACTAAATGCTGTGATATCGAAAGGAGATCTGACATTACCATTAAGAAATGTAGCTTCTGATCGAATGACTCAATCGTTTCCAAGTCGTAATTTCGATCTACCTAGTATTAATAGCCCCGAAATTGAATTGAAAGACGTTTCAAGTCCAGAACTAGAATTAATAAGTCCAATTAGTCCCTTAACAGTTACTAACGATGCACAATCAAGTAAGTTAAAATTGACTTCTACCTCGCTTGTGAGTAATGCATGTCGACTACAAAGATTAACAAAACAACTCTCTAGTCCTGAATGTGAAACGATGAAAATACAAACTCCTACACATTCAAACGAAACCTCTGGCGACGGCTTCGTCTGTGGCACCGACTTTGATTTCGAGAAATCGGACACGGTTAGCGATGCCGGCACTTACACCCTCGATGGCGACAACTACACCGAAGAACAAAAAGCGAGGATGAGCATCGACAAGTATTTCAACATTGAGCAGGTATCAGACGTCAAAAAGGCACAAGAATACGTTCAAAGTTTAACTATAGCACAACCAGTACAACCAACTGTAATTCTGTCTCAAAGCACAATACAAAGTGGTACAACTCAAAATAACTCTGAAGAATCAAAAACTAAAATCACAAAGAAAATTTTTAATAAGATATTATATCCAACAGTGAAATCTCATAACATTGACCCGGAACCTGAACAAAATGTCGATCAAGGTGTTTTTACTTCAATAACAGCTAGTGGGGTGTTAAGTAAACGGCCTGAAAGGCGAGGCCATGTCAGGCGGAGCAGTTTAGTGCAATCTGAAATATTTGTTGAAGCCTACACTGGTGATACAACCATTAAACAACCGTACGATAACGTGAAAGTAATTCAAACAGTTGCAAGAACTGAGCCTAGTCAAACCGAAGTACAACGCAAACGCGACGCACAAAAACGACGGAGTTTAAATTTAGACGAAATGACGAAAGGGGATGTGGAGAGCATTCTTCAAGGCGCACCTAGAGTATCAAATCTCCCGCCTGCCATCGGCGGCATTTCCGGAAAAAATTCCCCTTCGAAAATTCCATCACCTGTTCACACCATCAACCGACCGCGGAGTCGGAACAGTCTCAGCTCTCAAAATTTAGATTTATCAGACAGTAGTTTAGAAACCGAATCATATCTCAAACCTACACAAAACATTATATCATCACTGCAAGCGCGATTATCGATAGATTCCGACCAGGATAGCGACTACGATAGAAACTACATAGCATTGAATAACGAAACGAAAAACTTACTTAAGAATAAACCGATGCACGTCCGACACAACTCATTCGACGACCGAAACGTGAAGATTTCCAACAAACTGGAACATTTTCACAACAAGAATCTTCAAGGTATTGATCAAACTTTGAAAACCTGCAATCAATATTCCCAAAACAAGCAGGTACATCGCATTCAAAACAGTCCAAACAACAGCCCCATCCGGAGGTCCAGCAGTTTCTCCCTAAAAAACCAATTCGACAACCAGCCGAAGTGCTTAAACACGGCCCCCATCAACAAGGACTCAAACGTCGCATACAACTCTCCTAACTTCCAGAGGAATGGCTCAGTACAACGATCTGCTTCTACTGCCAATATTAAGCCTAACATAGAATCACTACGTCGCTCAAGCATCAGCTCAGATAACAAAACCAGCAAGTACGTTGACACCGAATCCAGCTCAGACGACGACTACGAGAAATCAACAACTAACAAAAACAAGAAAGACTTAACCAACACTCGTTACAATCGAGCTTTCAGTTTGCGGCGGGCGCGGTTAGACGCCGAAGTTCCAGCGCCAAAATGTCCAAACACCCCGGAGATGCGGAGGAAATTCGGGCCTTCGGAGAAGTCAGAGCGAACGGTGTCAGTGGATAGGAAGTCTGGAAAGGGGCCGGAAGTACAAAGCAGGTATTTGAACATTTCGAAGAGTGCGAAGACCCCGCCGAAGCCTCCGGAGGTGGTGAAGGCTCCAGTGAAGCTTCCGCCGAAGACGATGCCGAGTAAGCCGCCTGTGTTCTCGAGGACGGACACAGGGAGGTTTAGTATGCGGACGCCCAAGCCGGCCAGCGCGGCGCCGAGACCTGTCAGGCGAGAACAACAAGGTACATATTTCTAGGTTTATTACTATAACTGTCTCGTATCACTTTATATCAAGTTAAACTACTTACTTTGTAGTTCAACTAGACTTGCATAATAATTATTTATACTGAGTCATGTGTCGTATGTTATTGAGACATAAATATTTATGTTCACAACCTTTAAAAGCATATTTGAATTGCATTCTAGTAAGATTCTTGTTTTACATCATACTTTTCTCATTAGAATCTTATTTACTACTTAATCGTACATTTGTATTTTCCTAATCTAAATTATCTCTTCCTCAACAACTTTTAAATGGTACAAAATAGAAAAAAACTCTAACTTTGTTTACGATATGCAGAAATAACCTGATAGGCCTTCAAATAAACTACCACGTCAAGTTGATGGATTTCTACCAAAATCTAATGGGGTCCTTTACTATTAAAAAAAAAAAAATTATTATGAAACTTTACTACTACAGACTACCTACATTTTTAAAAATATTGAATTGTTATTCATGAAACCGCAATGTTTGTTTTTAATGTTATGACGTCACTGAATTTGGAAAGAATAGATGTATGAGAGATAAGCTTAAGTAGAAATACATAATACTTTTACGTCAGAATTGCTATCTTTAAAACCCAAATATCTTAATAATTAATATTTTTCAAATTTCTAATTTAGTTCGATGTTTTTGGATTTTAGTAAAGAACCCCATTAGCTCGTAATTTGAACATCCAAGTAGTAAATACGAAATTTGAAAATGAAATAATCATTAGTATTCAGGTTTGTCATGAAAAAACCCAGCCCGAAAAAACCCAGTTTTTACAAAAATTTATAAAATGATGTGTTAATCCACTGACTTAAGGGTAGAAAAAATACTCAGGACTGCAGTCAAGTGTAAAAATTCATAAGGGCAGCTAGGAAACACGCCGAGCTGGTTATTAGAAGTTCGCTGGAAGAGCATACGCATGAAAATATCAAGAAATAAATTTGTACAGAAATGAATACTAATGTATTTTTAATTTGTATTACATGAACAATGTAAAAAATATATTTTTTTAAATCCAACCCATTACTGGGGTTTTTCTAAAACCCTGTGGGCTAGGCATATCTCGAAAAAACCCGTGTTTTGACAACCGTGTTAGTATTTGATGTGAAACAATACAACCTTTCTAATTTTTAAACGGTACAAAATACAGAAAAAGTATCAAATAAAAATTGTAGCCAATATTATTCTACATCTCTTTGAATAAATAAACTGCCAATTTTGGTTGATGGAATTCTCCTTAAATCTAATCAGCTCGTAACATGAACATCTGAAATATAGATTTGAAATTAGTCTTTGACAGTTTCATTTAATTTTGAATTATTGTGGACGAAGCACACATAAGCACAGACAGCTTCATCATGAAAATAATGAAATATATGTTTGAGGGAGATAAAAAAATAGTAAAAAAACTGATAACAAAAATACGGCAGCGTCCACGTAGTTTGCAATTTTATGGCTGGTACCAAGAGTTCTGCTTCTTTGGGTATGCCAAGAAAAGTATTTTAATGATGTTTGATGAGCTAAAATTATTTTATAAATAAGTGCTTCGAATAAAAGCTTCAGAGCAATGTATTATCTACTGCTTTTCTTTGAATTATTTTTTTATAAAATAATTTTAGAACATTGTACAGTGCTAAAACACTTCTTTTAGTTCACCCGAAAACAGAGTTAGTGGTACCAGCCATTGTGTTCAGGATTAATATCTTTTTGTGCGACAAAATAAATACTGTTTCATAAATTATCGGTTCCAAACAACAACTGCTTTGAAATTACAAAAAGTGAGTCATATAAGTGTGCGAAAATGTTTGAACATTTTTGGACCTTATTTTCGTTTGTATATTCCGATTTCAAAACAAGTTTGTGAAAAAATTCCAAACCAGAATCCAAAAATTATAATATCTTTTAACTCTCCAGGTAAAAAACAGTCTGGCCCCCGCAGCAACTCAACCCTTTCCAGCCGAGAAGTCGAATTCCAAAACTGGAAGCGCCGCAAGAGTTACGATCCAATGAAAGCAGCCGCTGAAGGTAAACGCAAAGCCGAACTCGCACGCAAGCAAAACCTAAACGTCATGACGCAGTCCTACAACGAAAACAACGACTGCGACAGCTCACCAAGCCACTCCAGCTCCGTACACCGCTCGCAGAGCTTCCACGGCACTGCTGCACTAGAACAACTCATCTCCTCCGAGGAGGATGACGACCTTACACTCTCTGGAGATGAGGGGTTCAGTCCCCCTACGCCCAGTCCCTGCGAGTTGAGTCCGTCGAAGTCTAATCTGCGGCAGATTTGGATGGAAAGATTCACTTCCAAACGATAATAACGTAGTCTGTGTGTTAAGGATTATGGTGCTTTAAGCTTAATTATTTTCAGTACGATTACGGTTTTTTTTTTACGGCGGCTGAAAGGTTCTTCGTAGATTTTTTGTATTTTTTAGTGTAAGATGCACCTCGTAAACCCTAGAGTCCAATGTGAGACACTTTTAATTTTATTGGCTACTGATAATTCCTTTACTAACTTGTAGGAAACTAACTATATTTTAAGCATTGTTTCTCTTTAAAATAATTGCTGAGTCATTAAGTTTAGTTAGTTGCCTACTAGTTTGTTGAAAGCTCAAAACATCACCCATTTTTATTTCTTCATGACAAAAACATAATAATATTTACATCGTATAAAAAATATTGCTTAATCTGTTAATTGTTAACAAAAGTTATATGTGTTATACAAAAAAAATCATATGACATGATTCTAATCAGTATTTACATAATTTATTGACATGTTTCAATATTTGAAATGCTATAAATAAATCATATTGCTTTTATTAAACTGGTTAGAATTATGAAAAGTTTAATAAAACATTGATTTTTCTACTACTGCTTACATATATTTTTATATTAAGGTGCACATAATTTATTTATTATCTATTATGTAAAAGTATTTGTGATTTAACGATATTTTATCACATATGCAAAGATCTAAAAACGTTGTTTTTTGAAAATTATTTGAAAAAACTCCACATTTTATGGAATGTTTTCAAGTTAAGCTATAAACTGTGGGTTTACAATTTGTTTGCTGTTGCCCTGTGCAATATTTACAATGTACTATTTTATTAGCGTGCAGTAGTTGGGTATAATTTTAGCGACTAAAACGAGTGCTGAATTTCAAATTCTCTTCCAGTCTTATAAATAAGTGTTTGGTAATAATAGCGATATCGAAAAAAATGTGATTTTATATTATGAGATTATATTATTATGTGCAAATATTTTTACTTTACTGTAGTTAAGTATTTTCTTAATTTATATTCTTAAAGTTGACTGTTTCATTGCATCGTTATAAAATTCGACGAATTAAAATTTTGGAACTTAATTATTTTTAGGGAAAATTTGTTGAAAGTTGGTTTGTCAAAGACAAGAGTATTGTTCCATCCGGTCAGGTCTTTACTGAAAAATCGTATTTTTAAGCTTGATTACCAATTTTTTTCTTTTAAGTGTTTCAATATTTATGTAACAATATAGAATAAGCTGTATTTTATTTAATAACTACATTGTTTATGCTTTCCCCATCCAAATTGTAAGACCTGTGATGTATATTATCAGTGTTTTCAATGTTTTTGTTTCAGAGCTAACATATTGATGCCAAAAATTTCCATTTTAATACCCGTTGTAAATAACTATAAACGTTGAAAATAGTATTACAATGTTTAAAAATTAGGTATAATTTAAGAGCAATCGTCTTTATAATAAATTCCATACAAAACACCTTTATATTGTTTTCGTAAAACCTTCAGTTATATATTTAAAAAACTATATCTTGCAGCATTAATTTAATATTAATAAAACACATTTATAAATAGGTTGATTCTACAAACTCTATTTTTGGATATACTAATAATCGAATGTCAAAATTGATTATGGTTGAGATTTGTTAGTCATGTTAAAATATCTATTATTTCAATTAAAATATTTTATCATTTACTATAAAATAATTTTAGACCATTGAACAAGGCTAAAATAATTATTTTATATCAGTAAATTATAAAACTACTTCGAGCACCAGTCTCAAATTTATTTTGCTGAATATTGAAGAGAAATGTAGTGGCCGCTAGATGGACATAGTAGAGTTTATTTTTTATCTATTAGTCGGTCATGTCAAGCAGATAGTTCTTCCAAGTTTGCGTAAAAAATACATAATTTTGGGAAATCAACGTGCATCACAACTTCATGCCAAAGCCTAAGGATCCTTGTAAAGCAACAGCTTGCAAAATTCAAAAGTGTTTATCAGGTGTGTGCACAATATAACCTATATTTTTATATTACATAATTATTTTTATTCCTCAAAGAACAGATAAAATTATTCTTGTTTACAGAAAATAATTATCAAGAAGGTTCTTGCCTAGATGTTCTTGAAGAAATGAAAGAGTGTTGCCGTAAATGGGCAGACGTTTCTCTTTGTTGTTCTGGAATAAAAGTTGACCAACCAAAACCAATATCTGCACAGAAAACCGTGAAATGAATGATAATACTAGAAGAACTGTAATTCGTAAGCAATCTTGGCTTAGGCGACACCCGAAAATATTTTTCTGGGGCACAGTTTCATCATCTCTGTTAGTATTTTTCTCTAGACCAATCTACGATATCTTCTTTAGGACAGAATTTGCACCACCTCCTATCCCAGGCGAGCAAAGAAAGCGTCCTCAAATTTAAGGCGTAAGGTATGGAGTCAGTTAAAATAGCGAAAGGTCGATTGAAGCAATATCCAGTACTGTTAGGGAAATGCAGTAGCGAGGCGATGTCATATGCAAATTGTGTACTAAAAAAGGATTCTATTAATTTAAACGACTGTTCTGAAGACTTTAAAAAGTTTAAAAATTGTTTGAGAAGAACTGCTGCCGAACTAAAAGTTAGAATATAATCAGTGTATTAATTATTATACCAAAAATGCGGAAGTTCCTAGATATTTCGTATAAATATCACGTGTTGTTCGCATTTACAGTGCGAGTCATTTTGATCATCTACAGTGAATTCCACGATAAAATATCGGAAGTTCCGTATACGGATGTAGATTATCGAGTTTTTACAGATGCATCTAGACATATTTTAAATAATAAGTCCCCATTCGACCGACACACTTACAGATACACTCCATTAATTGCGCTGTTACTCGTTCCAAATGTTATCATCAACGGCTGTTTTGGTAAATTAATTTTTTCTATTATCGACGTAATTGTAGGCTTGTTAATTCGAACTATAGTCTTACATAATCGATTAAAATTTACCGTGTTTAAAAACAGCGCGGTAGCTAAAAAGTCTGAAACATTTCAAGAAGTAAATCAAATCAAACTAAAATCCAAAATTAATAAAGATGAAAAATGTGATAAAGTTGCAAATTATTGCATGTTCTTTTGGATTTACAATCCAATGACTGTTATTATATCAACCAGAGGAAATTGTGATTCAATCGCTGTGTTTTTCGTACTGTTAACTCTCTATTTACTTCAATGCAAAGAAAAATATTTCTTAGCAGGTTTAGTCCACGGATTAGCGGTTCACGTCCGATTATATCCAATTATGTATAGTTTATCATATTTCATGTATTTAAGTAATTTCGGCCAATATTCAATCGATAAACGAGTAACGCACACGTTAACGCAGAAGGTTTTGATTCGAAAACAAATGCAATCCAACGAAATAACAACGCGAAACAATGAAACAAATTTGGCGAAAGTTGATTTCAGTGAAAAACAAAAGGTACGTAAAACGATTTTTAAAAAGGATTATTTATATTATTTAATTCCTAATTATGATCAGTTGTCAATTATATCGGGTACGCTTTTATCGTTAACAATTTTAACCTCGGTTTTTTATTATTTGTACGGTTATGAATTTTTATACGAAACGTATATTTTTCATTTGGTCCGGAAAGATACCAGACATAATTTTTCATTGTTTTTCTATATTCAGTATCTTACTGCAGGTATTAAGAATATTGGTATTTGGCAAAAAGTTTTAAGTATTTTACCTCAAATCGTATTATTGCTCGTTTTATCCGTGCGGTATGGACTAAACAAATTTACTCTCCCATTTTCTATTTTAACTCAGACTATTGTTATGGTTGCGTATAATTCTGTTTTGACATCACAATATTTTGTTTGGATTCTCGCTATTTTACCTTTAACTTTGTGGCAGTTTGAAATTTCTTTGAAAAGTTCGTTAATTTTAGTTTTTATTTGGTTCGCTGCCCAACTGGCTTGGCTGCTACCAGCTTATTTATTAGAATTTCATGGACGGAATATGTTTTTGTTTATTTGGTTACAAAGTGTATCGTTTTTCTGTGCAAATATGGCTATATTAGGGAGGCTTATTAAATGTTACATGTATAAAGTTGAATAATATGTTATATCGTAGTAAAATGCATTTAGAATCGTAGTTACGTGTCCAAATACTATAATTGTGACAACATTTATAAATTTGAAAACATTGTGTTAAATAAACTTTGATAAAGTGAATATCAATGATTTACTTATATATATTTCCATTGAGATGGTAATGTTAGACTTGTTTCAATTTTTCAGCTATACAAGATTTTTAAAACAATTTTATTCGAACTAGCAACAAATACTCGAGGGCTTTAAGGAATGATGTTTCTGTGTCAAAGGTAAGAGCTTTATAACCTTAATTTGAAATATATAGTGTTTCATAGTTTTAATAATTCAAAAACAATTTTTAATCTTCCAAGAGGTAAGGTAATTAAATTCATTAAATAATTAGCGTCATGAGAATCCATTGATTAACATCGAATTATTTAAACATATATCTTAGTCAAATTAATTTGAAAATTTTTATGTGAACTTGTAAGGTTTAGAATTTAAATATTTTATTCGCTGCTTCTAGTAATAACACATAGTTTTATAAATATGAACTAAAAATAATGCAAGTAATATTTGAAAAAGTTAAAAATTCATTTAAAATAATATGTGCCAATAATTTTAGAGTATACAAAACTTTATGCTGTTTTAAAAGTAAATTAACAACTGAACTAATAAGTTTTATTTTATATTATAAAGAAAGAAATATGTTTAAAACCGAATCGTATATTTGTGTAGTATTGGCAGTGTAGGTATGATTTAATTGTCTAAACTTATCCTAAAATGAAATGTTTATTTTTGTGTGTGGGTGGGTGCTCAAAGGGAATTCCGGATGGCAGAGAAAGTATTTGGTCGACTAACGTGATTCTGTGATATGAACTCGGGTCCCTGCTGTATCGCGTAGTAGGAGACCATGCGGGGTTCGGCTAGACGACCCACGTTTCTTTTTTTTTTTTTTAAACACACAACACACCGGTTGCTGTTATTAGAGACCTAGAGGCACAGAAATTTCTGTGGTGTGGTGTGAATCTTAATTTTAATTTATTTTAAGGATTTGGGTAACTTTAAGCTAATTTTAAGTTTAATCTTTTTCTTTCAGTTAGGTAGTTTACTAATCCATGTACTTGTATTCCTGTACAGCTTTTTCTTACAGATTTGTATTTTTAATACGTAAGTTTTTATTTTCAGATTAAATTTCTTTCAATGTTTCTAACTTGTGTGTTTATTTTTCTGATTACAGAGATCAAGAATAAAGAAGATAAGAATCAAATTATTATAGGTAATATTTGTTTTTCTATTTCAGAAACATTTTCGTTGTTTCTTTATCTCCAATATGTTTTGTTTTTGTTTCTAGAATCATTGCAGAGTAGCAATGTAGCTGAGACTACCGTCGTTGGAACAATAACTGAGGCAGCCACCGTGGGAAATAGGCAATGTTCCTGTGTCTGCCATCGAGGGATGAAGTTGCAGATTCTAACGCCGATAGAAATGAATCATTCGCCGTGGGACAGAACTTCTAGTCCTGAATTTCTCTTATATTTTTGTTTTTTCTCTTCCTTTTGTATAGGTGTTTTGTGCTTCCATTGTTTGTTTTTGTTCTGTTTCTTAAAACAGGAATGAAGCTGACACAGTGAACTTAGTCGTCTTCGCTGAATTTCTACGTGTTTACTTTCTACTTCACACATGTAATTAAACATTGTTTCATTTTATTTTGCAGTTTCTTATTTGTTTTGTTGTTTCAGCCAAGAGTTTACGGCTGGCACATGCAGTTGAAGTGTCTTCAAGAGAGTTTCACCTCTCGTACTCAAGAGCCTGCGGCCAGCAGATACAGCTTCAGAGCCTTCAAGGAATTCTTCAACATAGTTCGCCGTTCTCAACACAAATGTAAGTTCATTAATGTAATTCATTAATGAATTGATTTATTTACTGATGTATTTCTGTTTGTTTAGTGGGCGGCGACACTGCTCTTCTGTCCTAGGTTTTCTGGAAGTTTCCGTAGGATGTCAGGCGAATGCCAGAGGAGATTCAGTCTCTTTCTTCCAATGTCAATCCAGGAGATCTGAACTTTGTATTCATTCCAAATAAATAATATAATAAAAATTATATACTCGTTCATGTACTCTTATGTATTATTTAAGTTATAATAATAAATAAATTATAACTTGTATTTATCAATTGAGATAATAAAGTAATTGTTACAGAAATAAAATATGTTTTATTTACTATCAAATAAGAAAAACTATAGTTAAAATTAATATTGTTATTTAATAAAACATAATCTATAGGAATCCACCATTAACTCATTTTTTATTTATTTATTGATACGTTCTACTCGAACCTTTTAAATAATAGCAACAATATATTGATTTATAGCCTGTTGCATAAATAAACCCTTGAAAATATTTGTCCGCTAGACAGACTGACTGGCGAAGATTCAAGCGAAAATCGGATTTCGTACCAGGGCAGCAAAGATTGGAAGAGCACTCTTTTGGATAAGAAGAAGAACTTATCCATTTTTGCTATAGTTGGCAACACTATAAAATCAATGTTGCCAACGATAGCAAAAATGAACAACTTCTTAGCCGAGGGCTCTGCCAGTCTCTGCTGCCCGGATACAAAGTTAGAAATTTGAGCAAGCGGTCTCTGGTACTTTCTCGTCATGAGAAGATATTATTATCCATTTATTTAAAGGGTTAATTTTAATTCAATAAAATAAGAATAAGGAAAGATAAATATATCAAACACAAGTATAATTTTAATTATTTATTGCAATAAATAAAGCATTACAACAAAATTATACAAATAAACAATATTATAAATATAACATTGACATTTTTATTTTGCCAATTTCATAATAATTAACAATATTATATTAACATATGTGATATTTCTTAATTCTACAATTAATATAGTGGAAAATTAGAGACTAGGCAATTTTAGCTCAAATAGTTTAAGAACAATTAACAACAGAAAAATATCCGCCATGATGCGCAGATGAATATTTTTTATATCGTCTGTATCTTATTATTTAATTAACAATTTATTAACAAATGTGACTTTTTCGAACTCAACCTTTAATCCAAAATTGAAAATTTAAGACTAGACAATTTTAGCTCAAATAGTTTAAAAATAATTAACAACAGAAAAATATCCGCCATGATACATAAATGAACGTTTTTATATCGACTGTATCTTACTAATTAATAATAATTCATTAACAATTGACATTTCCAAACTCAAAAATTAATCTAAAGTTGAAAATTTAAAATTAGACAACTTTAGCTCAAATAGTTTAAGAATAATTAACAATAGAAAAATATCCACCGTGATGCGTAGATGAATATTTTTATATCGCCTGTATCTTATTAATTAATAATAATTCCTTAACAAATGTGACATTTTGAAACTCTGCAATTAAACTTAAGTTGAAATTGTAAGACTAGACAATTTTAGCTCAAATAGTTTAAGAATAATAATTAACAAGAGAAAAATATCCGCCACGCATAGATGAACGTTTTTATATCGACTGTCTTATTAATTAATAATAATTCATTAACAAATGTGACATTTCCGAACTCAACAATTAAACTAAAGATGAAAATTTAAGACTAGACAATTTTATTTCAAATAGTTTATGAATAATTAACAATAAAAAAATACCCACTGTGATGTACAGATGAATATTTTTATATCGCCTGTATCTTATTAATTAATAATAATTCCTTAACAAATGTGACATTTCCAAACTCAGCAATTAAACTTAAGTTAAAATTTTAGACTAGACAATTTAGCTCAAATAGTTTAAGAATAATTAACAGAAAAATATCCGCCATGATGCATAGATATATTAATAAATCTATCAATTCTTAATGTTAATTTATCAAGGAATTCATTATTTCAATGAATGAAATGATAACAGTAATAGTTGAGGACATTATTCCAGGTGTGCAGGCGCTTATCCTTTTCGAAGATGGTGAAGGTGTTTATCTCAGATGTCGTAAATATGTAGTAAGTAAAATCAGAAGTCAACAGGACCAGTGACCAGATGGTTCGTTCAATCACCAGAACTCAGCAGAATTCCGAGGAACCCAGCTCACAATGTTATCAGCATTGCAACCTGAAAAGTATAAATTGAGTGTAAATAAACAACCTTATATATAAATATATAGATTTAAAACAATATTTAAATAAATTATTTATTAGTATATATTGGAATAAGTTACATTTTGAAGTACGAAAAAGCTTCTGAACAATCTTCAAATTTAATAGTATCTACTGCGAACTATTCCAGGCTGCTCTAGAACTATAATTACGGTCATAAAAGATCTACCAATTGGCTCCATTTCACTTTTCACAGAAGTAATTGTAATATTAATCTACAATATAGAACAAAAAATTAGTTTGTGAATATCAATAAATAGAATGGTTGTGTTTATTTTGTTTTATTTACCTACGTGTGTTTGCTATTTGGTAGTAAGCAATCTTTTGACAATTTAGATCATTTGGATTCAATACCAGTTATGAAATCATCCTTACACTTCTTTCCTTAGTCTCTAATTTGACACCTGGTAAATAAATATCAGACTAAAAATGTTATTGGTCCAGGTCTTTAGTTGTAAACTCGCAACATCAACATTTGAGTGAATGACGCGATGATACATTTATTTTCTACGATCACTTAGAAATCTGCTCATTGTATGTTTGTTGTTGCTAAGGAAATGAGGTACATTGCAATCATCGTGAGAAATGAATTTGTTTTGAGTATTTCAATATAGGTCATTTCATTTCAGTACAGGTGCCATTGCTAAGATACTTATTTAGAATTGTCAAATATTGGAATGGTGAAAGCGGGGCAAATTTATTATTAAAATATAAATTAATTAGGAAATAATATCTTGGTCATAGAAAAAGTATAGTGTACAACTCGTATGGAATTTCCGTTTCACACTCGTATGGTTTGCAGCGTTCGACTTCGACTCAGGCTACAAAAACCTAAAAACATAAGAATTGTTTATTATAAAGTTCAAATAATGTAAACTAGAAACAAAATTACAAAACAATAACAATTATAAACAATGCCCACCGTATATGGAAATATTAGGATATCAGCTTTATTTTACAAGTATTGCTGAATGCTGAAGATCTTTGCGCTACATTAAACCACATTTTCAATGCTGAACATATAAGAAACAAATAAAACACTTCAAATTTCATCAAACTGTAACTAAACTAATAAACAAACACAGCCATTTTGCAATGAATGTCATTTGTAATTAGTGTTAATAGTTAATTAACAATCCAACAGATGGCGCTAGGGTGTTTATATCATATATTTCAAGATATTTTGCAAAATAAATAAAACAAAACTTAATTTCACAAATGAATTCGCTCTGAATCACATATTTAAAAAAAATCATTCTTTTGTAATGTACTTAAAGGTTTTATAACAAATATAAAATCATTATTAATACCTAATTTAAAGAAATATTTGGATATATTTATTTATATTAAATTTAATACAATGTTTTGACAGCCTCACACTGTCTTAAATAAGTCTTAAAATAGTTATTTTAAAAATTAAATCTGATTTTCTATATGTATCAAGAAACGCGTTTCTGTTTGGTAACGTTGCGATTATGAAATTTTTTAAAGTATCGTGTGTCGTTCATGTATTAATTACACTGTGATAGAGACATCCAAGGAAATAAGAAATCAAATTCGAATTTCCATATTTCTATATTTTCTCAATTGGAATTTTCATATCCTATACAGTTAAAATACTCATATGTTTAATTACAACTTCATAGTACGATTTATATATTACCGTTTTCGATATGATCAGTTTCAAATTTCTTAACATTACTAAATATGGCATATGAAAATTTAAAAATAAAATATTTACAAACTGATCATATTTTTATAAAAAAAACTTATACTTTAGTACAACGAAATTACAATTTTCTTTGGTTACGAAAGAAAGCTTGTATAAATAAAATAATATACAATACAGTGCGATTTAGTTTGAAGAAATATACGAGAAAATTTACAAATAATTTCAATCAATACAAATTATTCAAATAAATGATTGGATGTATGGTTTTGAATGTTGGGTGTGGATGAAGAAGTATGAACAACGCATAACTGCTGTAAAGAGATATTGGAGAAGAATTTGTAGGTATACAAGACGTGCTCGTAACCCGAATACATTGGTGTATGGTGAATGTGAAATTGAGGAGAATGTTGTTAAGAAAGTGGGAGTGAATCAGTTGAGGTGGTTTAGACATCTTCATCGAATGTCGAATAAAAGATTGGTGAAATTTATATATGCGGGTGAGATTGAAGTGAACGATTGCGTGGGCGTTCGAGGAATAAGTGATTAGGTTTTATTGATGGTTTGTTGCCTAAACGAATGATTCCGAGTGTGTAGAATAGACGAGCATGTATGAATCGCATTATGAATGTGGCGGGCGAAAGAGGTGTGCCAGGATAGGAATGTTTGGAGGAGATTGATTGTTGATTGACTGTGTTTTTGGGTTCCTGCTACTCCACTGAGTGAGATATAGTGTGACATTATGTATGTATGAAATAATGTACAGTCACAATATCTAATCAAATATGACAATAATATTACATCTCGATTCGATATTGTTCGTTAAATAACTAGCCAACACACAAAAGGATACAACTAAATCACACTGTATATCTAATTTTCGAATAATGTACATATTTCATACGCTTAGCATCGTAGCAACGAAACTGCACCAAATAATAATAATTCTCTATCTGTATAACTATATCATCTACAAAACATTACTTATATTAAGTACCATAAAAATAGATTGTTTATCCCGTAAATATTTTCAGCGTTTCTTCATAAAATTATGTTATTATTTTATACCGTTTTCACATATGATATAACTAAATGAAAATGAACATTTCAAACTACTTTTTGTAACTACCAGTACTAGTTTATACATTGCATGTATGCAGGTGGTAACTTCGGTTTATTTCGAAAATATTTTCAATTTCTCTTCATAAAATTATGTTATTATTTCATACAGTATTCACGTGTAAATGATAAACTATTATGATATAACTAAATGAAAATAAACATTTCAAACTACTTTTTGTGGCTACCAGTTTAAGAATCTGGTTTATACATTGTATACAGGAAGTAACTTTGGTTTATTTCGGGAATATTTTCGATTTCTCTTCATAAAATTATACTATTATTTTATACGGTATTCACATTGAAATGATAAAATATTGTGATATAACTAAATGAAAATGAATATTTAAAACTAGTGTTTTGAGCCTACCAGTTTAAGAATCTGGTTTATACATTGTATACAGGTGGTAACTTTGGTTTATTTTGGAAACATTTTCCATTTTTATTTACAAAATAATATTATTTTATACCGTATTCACATAGAAAAGATAAAATTAATTAAATTAATATAAACATTTCATAACTATATTTTTTTGTGAATAGCAATTTAAGAATCTAGTTTATACATTATATGCAGGGGGTTATTAATTTTCATCCAATTCTATATCAACAAATAAACAAATCTTTTTTGTACTTTGTTACTGCAAACATTAGGTATAATTGTTTCAAAATAATAAACTTTTTTCGACAATTGTACAAGTTTTTGATTGGCACAGAAGGGACTTTTAAATAAAATGCGAATGAAAATTAGTTTGAAACATTTTTCTCTAAAATAATTTACGAACCAATATAAAAGTTTCATCTATACGTCCTATGATGTTACCTCCTGCAATACTTTGTAAAAGTAATGATATAAAAACATATTCATTTTTAAGTTTGATAAAGTTTGAGTACTAATGACAATTTTGTACATGTAACTACATTACTTTCCTTAAAAACATTAATAAAAATTTAGCCAAACTGTAAAAAATTCCTTATTAGTATTTATTATTATTCAAGAAAAATATTTTTTCTTCAAACGTCATAAAAGTACGTTTTTATGTATTTGTATTCAACAAGCATAAGTTCAATATTGTAAAATATCATGAAAAATAGTAAGATTGTAATTCAATAATTTGACAGGTAAAAATGAAACAAATAAATACAAATAACATATTCTGTAGCAACTAGAAATGCTAGATAAGACAGAATATTTATTGAAGTGTTGGGCATTTTTTAATGATTTGTATTTCTATTTTCTGTTTAAAGAAAAAATAGTATGTGTTAAGTTAGGTTATTCGGAGTAAATGTGACTTTGGGTGCTTCGCATGTAAAGCATACAAAGTATCACATTTACTCCTAATAACACAATATACTATTGTTTGGGCTTTACTTGCAAAGCTAATATACAGTACGTCAGATAGATTTTCATTAAAAAACTTAAACTTTATAACAAATTAATTTAAACTAAAATAAAATCTAAAAAAAATATTCAACATTTTATTATTTACTAAATCTAATTATATATCAAATATATTTAGGTTACTTTGCTATTCATAGGTTTAAACAACAAAATAATACAAATAAAAATAATTGAAAAGTATACGCGCAACCACAAAAATTACCAATTTTATTAGTGTATCAATAGAGTACACCAACTGAATAAAAAATAAACACAAATGTATTATTATCAATTTTAGGCGCAAAACTTGCTGTATTGCACTTCCAATTTCTTAGGGGGGAATTAAAAAATATTAGATTTTTACAATTATTTAAAAAATTAAATTAGCTGTACATGTAACTTAAACTATGTTTAAAAATAATAATTGTTCGAATTTTTTAAATCACTTGTATAATTATTAAATTTTTGCCTATTTTCTGTAAAAATTACGTAAATTTGTTGTATTTTAAAACTACACATCCCCTTCAACGGAAAATTAACAACATTGCACTAAATAAGAATCAAACATAATTTTTTGACTTAAAATCGCATTTAACACCAGTTCACTCGTACAGACAAATTTAATTTTATCCCCTTTTCGCAAACAATCATAAACAAGATGCAAATCATTTTCGGCGGTTATGATAATGTAACTATAAGGCACAGTGTTATTGGCAGCTTCAATTTGCGGCAAACTTCGCCTAGATTTTTCAACCACGCCCCCTGATAGCTCTATCAGCTCTTTCAATTGTTTAACGTTTGGACACACTGAAGGAGTAAGATGGAAAGCTTTATTTGCGAACAGTTTATCGCGGTTTTGTGTCGCTAAAGTGGCGTAGATGTCACAATTGTGTTTTTCGTTGAAATCTTTGGTTTCGAAAAGGAAGTTGGCTGGGTCGAGGAACTTGTTTTGGGTGCTCGATTCGTGGAGCCAACTGTCGGGGACGATTTGGAGACCTGCTGGTATGGCACTCAGAAGTTTCTGGGTACGGGTGAGCTCAGACATTACGAGATGAGTAGCGTCCGTGTGAGACTTTGCTAAAGAACCGCCGAGTTTTCTGAAAGATAACAAAGTTTATAGTTTAAGTTAAATAAAACAAAAAATCTTTTATATAAATATTAAACATAATAAATATAAAGTGTGTTTTAATTTAGAAGCACACCAATCGGAGAATTGGAGAACATCAAAAGGGGAGGATTACCTCCATTTTTAGGATTTTTACCTAAATGAATTATTATTCAATATAAGTATATTTTTTTTTCTACGACCACTTAGAATTCTGTTCATTGTATGTTTGTTGTTGCTAGGGATATGAGGTACATTGTAAGCATCATGCGAAATGAATTTGTTTTGTGAGTATATCAATACAGGTCAGCTCATTGAAGTACAGGTGCCATTGCTGGGATACTTATTTAGAATTGTCAAATATTGGAATGGTGAAAGCGAGGCAACTTTTTAATTAATATTAAATGAATTAGGAAATAATATCGTGGTCGTAGAAAAAGTATAGTGTACAACTCGCATGGAATGTCCATTTCATACTCGTAGGAAATGAGTACCATTCCATGCTCGTTGTACAATATACTATATTATTTTTCATAATTATAATAACTCTAATTACATTATTTTTTTACCTTCGAATTGGATGACATCCGTAAAATTAGACAAAAATTGCCATACTAGTAGGCCAATTTAAAGATGTTTTTGTTTTCACGAAAAAATGCATAGGTTACTAGATTTGGACAAAAAATTACTTTCGTTGGTTATTTCATTTTTCAACACTCGGCTAACCCCTCGTGAGCTAAAAATTCCGCTCGTGGTTATAATATGTCCTGTCTTTATTCACTTAACACATAAATATTAGAAATAATTTCTAAACTATCGCATATTTTTAAAAATCTGATGTGTCAACACATAATTTCCCACCCAATAAAACTCTTAAAAAGTACAAAATAGTATTTGATGACAGAAAAATACATTCTTATTTGTTTATTTTCTATTTATACGAAAGAAATATAATTTTCTTTCGTATATTTATTTAATTTTTTGACATATTTTACTAATGCCCGATTTATCAATAGACTGTTAATCAAATGTTAACTAACAGCAACATAAATATATTCATTCATTCATTTTCATTTTTCTCAAATATTTTATATTATCTGGTCATTACATGTGAATTTCATTGAATTCAGAAAAAAATACTGAATCGATAAGCAAATAAAAAAATAGATTGCCATTTAAAATAAGAAAGTTGTACCCCGCATTTTGAGAACACTGGTCTAAAAATTCTTGTTTCGCTCATTTTAATTGTCTTATAATATAGAAATTGTTTGCTTATTTAACCGACCTCGTAGCTCTTATAGTTCTCGAAATAGCAATAGTGTACCACTTAAAATGAACATCCTGTATACACAATTACCGTCATGATAAAATAATAAATAATTATAATTAAAAAGATCTTTGTTCTACAAAATCTGGAGCTGAACTGAAGGAATTCGTTAACAAGAAGGACTAAAACATGTAAAAATGACCTTGTAATTTATTACTTAGTGGATAAAGTAACTTTGATAAAGTAATGACAAAATGTAGATGTGTCTATTTTCTATATATTAAGCAAAATTACATATTAACTTATAAATTATACAAGTAAAAGTTTGGAACAAAATAAGATGGAACATAAATATTTATGTCAAATTTTTTATTAAATATAATTTTAATTTTATTCAAGAAGCATATTAAAGGAAGGTGTTGGAAAAAATATTGTATGCAACACGTGAATAAAGACAAATTAACCACTCGCGTAAATTAGATCAGTCGGCTCACGACTCGTGAGCTAAACATTCCGCTGTGGTTAAAATGTTTTATTTTTTGGAGCCTAGTTAAACATATAACTATTAAGCACAATTAGATTAAACATTACTAATAGTTCTATAAAATAGGATTCAAAGAAAAGCAGTATTTAAACTTAAACCTTTTAAATCTAAATAGTAGAACACGTTAAAACTAAAGCATGCAATACTATTAAAAAACTCAAATAATATAATTCTTAAAATACAATAAAGCAGTACACAAAAATTATACCTTTAAACATAAACATTAAACTGATATTTTTTTATTAAAACATAACTTTTGATACAAGTTACGTGTTTTCAACAATTAAATATACAAATTATAACCTAATATAATTTTTAGAATAATAATTATTGGCGATAGTACTATTGCTTCAAAACTACATTTTCACGTTACAGAAATACCGTAGAGTGCTTACAGCAATTACACTGCTTTTTCATTAAGTTGTACGCTTAATATATTATGATCCGAGTCTGTTGTGTTTATTATTTCCATACTTGCTATTTTCGAAAAACTTTCTTGGTTTGCTATTACATAGTCAATAATGGTATTTTCTCCTCTTCTTCCAATAAATGTGTACTCGCCCTCTTCATCTCCTTCA
Organism: Poecilus cupreus; assembly: GCA_963942605.1. Lineage (NCBI taxonomy): Eukaryota > Metazoa > Arthropoda > Insecta > Coleoptera > Carabidae > Poecilus > Poecilus cupreus. The sequence goes on from OZ012716.1 coordinate 8,065,558, forward strand.
ATATTACCATTTAGAATAAACCATGCCCAATTCTTGCATATTTGGATTAATTCCTTTCCCTCCTTGTTTAAAACTGTATCTTTTGAATTTCTGTTCATTTGATATCCTGTTTTAAGATCCATTATTCCACCTTTTTTTGCTGTTCTCGCATTGAAGTCTCCTCCAATGACCAAATTTTCCTCCTTTGCCTCGTCCAAGTTTTCTTGTATTTCTTCCATAATATTATTTATTTTATTGTCATTGTATATGGTTAAGATTTTCCATACTTCATCGTTAATTATAACTTGCCTTTCTTGTATATTACCTTCGTAGATATTTTTATGCTCTACTTCTGCAAAATATTTCTTAACTCCTGTAATTATTCCCCCTTTTGCTCGTCCCTTTTTGTTTAATCTATATGCATGTTTACTTTGCCATTTGAAATTTGTCGGCAAATTCTCTTCCAATTGTTTCCAATCCTTTTCTTCTATCCATGTTTCTGTGAGCCCAATTATATCATATTTATTTATTTCATTCCAGAATTCGTTATCTCTTTCCTTTATTCCTCCTACATTCCAAAAACCAATTCTGATATTGTTCATATCTATTTGGCTTACATTTAATTGTTTTTTCGGCTCGTCTTCTCTTCGTACTATTCGCTCTAATTGGTCGTCCCATACAAACCATACATTATCTATTTGTAGTTTTCTATAACCGATTCTAACTAATTTATTATTTCGTTTTGCCATTTTTGCTCTTGACAAAATTTGTTTTTGTATTTTTAACTCTTTTTCCGTCAAGTCATTTTCAATATAGATTTTAGTTCCCTTTAGTTTATTCTTATTTCTCATAACTCTAACTTTATCTTCCCAAGTTTCTGTTGTTGCTATTATTATTTCTCTACCGTCCATGAGATAAACTTTCCGTGAGTGTATTATTTTTACTTTTGTTTCTATTTCTTTTTCAATAAATTTTTCTACCTCTCTTACTGATCCGGTCCTAAGATTCGCTCCTTTTATTATGATATTATTCCTTTTTGCCGATTTCTCAATTTTTTCCTTGGCAATTTCGACTTCGGCCAGTTTCCATCTTAAGGCTATTATCTCTTCCTCTAGCTTCTCATCATTCAATTTGAGTTCCTGAATTTCATTATTCCTGCTTTCTACAACTACACTCCATTTTTTGTTGGTTTCTTTTATCTCTCTTCTCAGATCTTTAATATATCTTTCCGTTTCCTGTTTATATTCCATTATTTCCATTTCTACATCTATCTTTTCTTCACTTACTTCTTTCAATAGGTTTAGAAGTTCCTCTTTATTTGTGTCTACCTCATTTCTTTTTGCCCTTTTTGTTGATCTTGTTGGCCTCTTGGTTTTTGGAAAAGCATCTTCAATATGATTTTCTTGATCTTCTTCATCATCCATAAATCCATAATAATATTGTTTTTGACTGCCTTGTGCCATATTATTTCCGCCTACAATGCTCACTATTAAACGTCCAAGGTTTGCGTCCTGATAACAGTGTTAATTGCTCTCTACTTAATTTAACAGTGATCCTACCACTTCCAGGCGTATAGCAGAGACGTTACGTTAAAACTGTACGTGTAATTATACTTACGTAAATCTAGAATTACAAAGATAAAATTAATCACTGGATAGTATGTCTTCAATATCTTCTACCTTTTATCTGTGTTTTTAGTTTCTTTATTTTTCCCTGAATGTATTTTTATATTAAAATCGGAAATTTCCTGGAGATCACTACCACTGACACAATACCATGAACCATGCACCCGCATACAGGCTCTTGTATAACTTATATGAGGGCGACTGTTCCCGCATACACCTCATTCCACTTATAGTTTAAGCCTTGGCGCACAGACATAGGCGTCGACTACGGGGGGGCTTCGGGGCTTCAGCCCCCCCGAGCACATTGTCGAGGGGCTTAGCCCCCCGAGATTTTGCATTTTATAATTGCGCGCTTAAAATCTAACATGAACGCAGCAGTAATTATTATTCTTCAGGTAACTTTGATTGAATGATTGAAGAATTTAGTGGCGTTTTTACTTATAGATGTCGAATAATACATTTTTAAAATAATTCTATATTGTCAAACTTAATCTCAGCCCCCCCGAGAATTTTTAAAAGTCGGCGCCTATGCGCACAGATCACAAACATAGAGGAAAGAAAAAATATTCTTTCCTCCAAGGTTCACCGCTATTTCTGACTATTCACCATTAGCGTGGCGTGGTGTTGGAGGACAGGGAAGCACTTATAAAAAAATCTGATACAAAATAGTATGTGATGATACAGAAATATACCTCTTATTTCTTTATTTTCTATTTATATTTTAGAAATTTAATTTTATTTCGTATATTTATTTAATTTTTTGACATGTATTTCACTAAGAAAACTGCTTCACAATCACAATGACATGTGCCACATTTCGTAAAAAATTGAAAATTTTTAAGTGTTTCCATGGTGTACAAGGATTTATGAAATCCAATTTCTTTATATTTTATTATTTCTAAATCAAATGAAAATTAATAAAATTTGTGTAATCAAAACAAATGTAAAATTAAACATTCTACAACATTCAAAATAACATGAATTGTTGAAAAAGGAAATTTAACCGTATTTTTCACGAAAAACACACACACACACACACACATACATACATATATACATACATACATACAGACATCATGGCAAAAATAATAAAATCGTATTGTAGGGACCCTAAAACGTACTTATTCATTGAAATCTCACTACCCAATTTTTTGACCAAAAACAATATCTCCCTTACCTAGAGGTAGGCGGGAGGTAAAAAATATGTATAATACTATGCCGGGTGTCTACTTTGTTTATAGAACATAGGAAACACTATGTTAAAATTTTCATTAGGCGATAGTTCGTTCCTTATGAATTTGAGAACAAAAGTGTAAATACAAAAAATGATCAGAAATAAAAACTGCGCCAAATGATTTATTGATGTAGTACATTACTGTCATGAGATAGACGTAAAATAAAATTAATAATATTTAGTTGTTTCCAGAATGCCATGGTAAATAAAACATATAAACTGTCGTATTATTTGAATTCAACAGATGACATTTGAAATTTTAATGAGAATTGATTTGATTAAATTACTTCTCAGTAATTATGGTCATATTTACCATTTAATACAACAAAATACAATTTTAACAATAATTTATAACTTTATGACAAAGACATCTGCCAGACTCAAATAATACGATTGTTTGAATTGTATGTTTTGTTTACAATAGCACTCTGAAAATAGCAAAAATTATAAATTTTATTTTAAGATTATCTCATGACAGAAATGTATTACATAAAAAAATTAAGTTTATATGATGCAGTTTTTGATTTTGAACAGTTTTTGTATTTACAGTTTTGTTCTAAAATTCATAGGGAACGAACTATCACCTGACGTAAATTTTAACATTATATTTCCTGTCATATAAAAATTAGACAACCGTATGTACATGCACTTATTAATATTGTTAAATTTTAGTGACATGCCCACATATAAAATCATGAAATTTGTATGCATGACATATGGAAACAAAATGTCTTCTATTAAGGTCAATCATACGGGCGCAACATGAATATGAATTTTTTGAAGCAATATATCATTATTATAATAAATGAAACATATAATGTTTTATACCTACATTTATAGATAAAACTCCAAAGTTTTGTAATAAATTTTAAAAAGCTAATTTTGTTTACATATTATACATGAACATAATTTTCAAAGTAGTAGAATATATGCCACACATTCCCATGAACGACTACAGTAATGAAAATAATTTGCATATTTATAAATATGATCATTTATAACATACTAGATTATTTTTTATTTGAATTTACAGTTTTTGAGAAACAAATAAAAATATACCCCCCGGATCGAAGTCTGGATCCGCCCCTGTCTATATTGTACTTCGTGGTTTGACCTTAATACGGATTGTCATGCTTTTCTTAATTTGGCAGAAATACTCAACGAAGAACTACGGGAATGGCCGAACACTAGTAATTCTTAACATGTTAGACGCACATAATGGGGGTTTTTTTTTTCTGTAAGTTTGAGTAAAATTATAAATATAGATACTAATTTTAATATTAGAAGGCATTTAGTTATTAAGATACGATTTTTTGAAATTGGCATCCTATTTCAAATGTTTCGCTTGTGACGTCAGCACTTGCGTCATCTTGTTATTCTAAGAACACGCGCTTGCGGAGAGCGAGAAACTACATCAACTGTCAAATTGAATGTTATCAGTCATTGTTATTTACTGAGAGATTTTTACAAATATAGTTTATTCACATTACCTGCTCAAAATAATTTAACAAATATACTAAACATAAGTTTAATTTGAAAATCGTTAACTGCAACATATGACTTGAGATGCATTTTGTTTTAACACGTCCTAAACTCTTTGACTAAAAATGTTATAATTAAAGAATATCTAATTTAATTTATCAAAGTATTCATTTTAATAATAATAAGTAATTATTACAACACTGAAAAGCAAGTTTTTATTTGTTATCAACACCTCTTTTGCCTTGCCATGCTTTACATTCTATTACAAGATGACATCACGATTTTGCAACCGCGAAACTTCAAAAAGGCAATTATGAATGAAAAGTTGAAAAATTATAAGAAATATTGAATAATATGTGACTGAAATGATATAAATTTTTATAATTTGTAAAAAACGCTTTATACTTGTGTAATGCCTGGTGCGTATAATGCGGTAATTGAATTTTTATAATTTTTAAATATTATCGTAAATTATAAAATATTAATCTAATTATAAATATAATATTAAAAATGAATAAATGTTAAGGGAAGCACTGCTTCCATTGTTTCCATGGACGCCACGCCACTTCTATTCTCATTAATATAACTTTACAAATCTATTCGTACATACTTGTATCGCAAATAACTATTATATTGTACCAATAATCTTAATATGAAAATTTTTTGGTTAAAGAAATATCCAATCGAATCCCTCTATTTCTGATCACGTGTGCAAAAGTAACCAATCAGGTCACAATTACACTGATAATTTCCCCGGGAAATTATCACCTGTTGCTAAGTAACAGTCGTTGACAGCTGGTTGACAGTTAATTCAATATTTAATTTGTTTATTTCAAAATGTTATTTTCACGGTTAGAAAATGAAAATAATAATATTAATCGCAAAAAATTTTCTCACCGAATATCCCTCGACCATTGATAAATACTTATAATTTGATCACAACTACCTCAAGAACGTTGCTTGAAGGTAACAGCCCTCCGCCTACGGCGTCGGGCGGTTACCAAGCAACGTTCTTTCGGTAACTGTGATAAAATTATTTCGAATTATCAATGGCCTAGGGATATTATAGCTGAAAATTTTGTGGTTAAAAAAATATCCAATTGAATACCTTTATTTTTCTGATCACGTGTGCAAAAAAGTAACCAATCCTGTCACAATTACACTGAAAATTTTTTGGTTAAAAAATAGCCAATCGAATTCCTGTATTTCTAATCACGTGTGCAAAAGTGACCAATCAGGTCACAATTACACTGATTATTTTTTGACGTGTCTCTAAACCAATCAAATGCTTTATTGTATGTCACGTGACTGCGTTTTAACCAATCCTGTCATTATTATACTGAGAATAATGCTCTTGTGATTATTCTCGGCAATTTTCTCTGTAGCTTTTTTGTTTTTGTTGACAGATGTCAGATAGTTATCATCAACACAAGTAAAAATGAGCAAAAAAGTAAGATTTAGTGACGTGCCTGATGATGAAATCAAAAAATAATCTAATTAAATATAACTCGAGAGTTACGGGCTTTCGTGGCTATTGCCTGGCAACAAGTTTTCGAAAGATCTGTCAAATTATTTTCAATTTATTCTCACCCTCTTGTTATATTATTACTGAAAATTTTTTGGTTAAAGAAATATCCAATCGAATTCCTGTATTTCTAATCACGTGTGCAAAAGTGACCAATCAGGTCACAATTACACTGATAATTTCCCCAGGAAATTATCACTTGTTGCTAAGTAACAGTTATTGACAGTCGGTTGACAGTTAATTCAATATTAGATTTGTTTATTTCAAAATGATATTTTCATGGTTAGAAAATGAAAATAATAATAATAATCGCAAAAAAATTTCTCACCGAATATCCCTCGACCATAAATACTCATAATTTTATCACAACTACCTCAAGAACGTTGCTTGAAGGTAACAGCCCTCCGCCTACGGCGTCGGGCGGTTACCAAGCAACGTTCTTTCGGTATGTGATAAATAAGTTTTCCTATTTCACGTATACAAAATCAATTTTGTGACACTGTTTTTCTCAAAAACAATGCTACAAAATTGAATTTTGTGCAACTGTTTTTGGGGAATTTATTATTTGTAAAATTAACAGTCTGTCAAACTTGGGGCTGTCATTGCTCACGTAAAATTATTGAATCGGAGCCTGCGACTCGTTTACGCAAACTATACTCGTATTACAAAAAAGGTCATCATTGTAACACTAGTTGTTCAATATACTATTACCTTTCTGTTTGGCACTAATTTTATGAACCTGACATGACAGAAATACTGTGGCTTGATATTTGACAGATACAGCTGACACTGACATTGATATACTGTATTCTCTTTTCTATGGTTACTAAGATATCAGCTTATCAGCGAACACTAAGCGGCCATCTTCCCGGCTGCGCACCACTGAAATATTTGGGAACATGAAATATTTGAAATGTCGCTACTGTGTGAACTCTTATACTGTGGTATGATGAAGAGAATATGATGTCAAAAGAAGAATGAAAGTCAAGGCGATTTCGACTGGCACCGGTTAGTACTTGGTCACAGGAATGGTTAGTAAATAGAGTAACTAATTGATTTCGACTGACACTTTATGACGTCATATGTAAACGGTTACAGTTTTGGTATGTCAAATCAGGAAGGCTCGAGAGCTCGGTTCGTCCAACGGTTAGTATTCTGATTGGTTGAATTTCACTTGTTATAATTTCAAATTAGTACGCTGTCATATTTTTCATGTTTTCTGTCAAATTTGATTAATGTCAAAATCTATCGCTCGTTTTCAGTAAGGCTAAGGCACTAGAATATATGAGTATTCTCATCCGCCATTTTGAGTCCAAGTGTCATAAATAAAACAAATTATTGGAATCCAGTTACTTTAATCCTTTTCTGTCAAACTTGAAGTTGATATTGATTAATAATTGTGATATATCATTCTCTTAATTATTATATTTCAAGTCTAACAGGTAAGTGTACAGAATACTTTCTAATATATTACACCGTATGATTTGTGTAGTTGGATTTTACAGAATTTCAAGAAATATGTTTTCAAATTTGACAGATACAAATTTTAAATGTTTTTTTTAAGTAACTGGAACTGGATTCCAATAACTTGTTTTATTTATGACATCTGGACCCAAAATGGCGGACGAGAATACCTACATTCTTCTAGAGCTCTAGTAAGGCACTAGAATATATGAGTATTCTCATCCGCCATTTTGGGTCCAAGTGTCATAAATAAAACAAAGTATTGGAATCCAGTTACTTTAATTCTTTTCTGTCAAATTTCAAGTTGAAATTGATTAATAATTGTGATATATCATTCCTTCAATTATTATATTTTATATCTAACAGGTAAGTGTACAGAATACTTTTTAATAATATATTACCGTATGATTTGTGTAGTAGGATTTTACAGAATTTCAATAAATATGTTTTCAAATTTGACAGATACAAAAATTAAATGTTTTTTTTAAGTAACTGGATTCCAATAACTTGTTTTATTTATGACATCTGGACCCAAAATGGCGGACGAGAATACCTACATTCTTCTAGAGCTCTAGTTTTCAGTAACCGTTCGGTCAGAGTGACATTATTTGAAACCAACCAAACACGTACCCGGCAAGTAACCAGTGCCAGTCGAAATCGCCTAATTGGTTACTCTATTTACTAACCATTCCTGTAACCAAGTGTAACCGGTGCCAGTCGGAATCGCCTATTGTTTGAAACCAAGCAAACACGTAACCGGCAAGTAACCAGTGCCAGTCGAAATCGCCTTATTTTTTGTTAAAATAATTTACTTATTTATCTTGTAACAGTTTCATTGTAATAAGGGCAAATGAACTGTTGAATTTGTGTAAATAGCTCTTTTCCTTTCGTTTACGAAGAAACATGATTATTATTATTATTATTATTGTCAGCACTACAATCCTACGTGGTTTTTTTTTTTTGCTGTTGAAACACCAACCCGCAATGTATCACTGCTGTCTGCCGCTTAGATTTCATAGCCAGTGTTACATTATTTAATATGTATAAGTGACCAGCTTTAAGCATTCGAATAGGATCATTTTATGAAGGATTTAATTTAAAACAAACTGGTAAATATATTTAATTAAAATATGTACTCACTTGACTATATTCTCCAAGTTGACGCGTTCCTTCTCATTAATGAGAGAGAACAAGATGCGGTGATTGGAACTTTCGGTGGTGGGCGCTGGTGTCTCCGGCTCCTCGGCGGTGATGGGCAATGGCTCCAGCTTTGGCTTCTTGGCCTTGGGGGTCAGGGGTGCAGTCGGTGGGCTGCGCTTTACTCGCTCGTACGATTCTTGAGAAATATTAATCGGCATCTTCCATGCAACTGAATAAAACAATCATATTGAAAAATTCATTTTAATCATAAATGCAGTCGTAATCAATTTTATGGACCTATGCAGGTAAACTAACTAGAAGTGATACTTTCGGCGACGGCGTCAGTTTGATTATTTTTTGTATTATAATAATTATTATGAGTATGTGTTGTTATTTTACTTTCGCTCGTTCAAGACTTATTGTATATTATACATACAAACACCCATCCATCCACATACATGTTATTGGGAAAATTATTAAACGAATTCAAGAGACCTCAAAATATGTATTGCTACAAAAATCGTCAGCGATTTTTATCCTACATATATTTAATTATACTGTGTTGTATAAAAGCAAAAATGCCGTATGAAAATCAAATGTGATAAGAAGACTTAAGGCTAAATATAATTATTAATGTGATATTTTTGTATTCATATTTTTTGTTCATAATGAAATCATTACAATACCCAATGGCGTCCTTTACTAAAGTCACAAAATGACAAATAATATATTATAACAAGATCCAAAAACATCGTACTAGATATAATAGAAGTTTAAAACATATTAAGATTCTCTCTTTTTTTTACCTCCCGCCTACCTCTAGGTAAGGGAGGTATTGTTTTTGGTCAAAAAATTGGGTAGTGAGTTTTCAATGAATAAGCACGTTTTAGGGTCCCTACAATACGATTTTACTATTTTCGCGATGATGTCTGTATGTATGTATGTGTGTGTGTAGTCTGTGGCAATTTTTTCGTCTCGCATAACTCAAATACTATAATACCAAAAAATAAAATTTTGTGAATTATTGCTTCTTATATTTAAATGAAGAGCTGATTAGATTTTGGATAAAATTAGTCAACCGGAAGTAGCAGTTTACTTGAAGCCCTTAACAGTTTTTCGTGAAAAACACGGTTAAATTTCCTTTTTCAACAATTTATGTTATTTTGACGGTTGAAGAATATTTAATTTTATATGTTTTTTTATTACACTAATTTTATTAACTTTCATTGAATTTAGAGATAATAAAATATAAAGAAATTAGATTTCACAAATCTTGCATTCCTAGTACACCATGGAAACATTTAAAAACTTTAAATTTTTACGAAATGTGACACATGTCATTGTGATTGTGAAGTAGTTTTCTTAGTGAAATATATGTCAAAAAATTAAATAGATATACGAAAAAAATGCAAATTCTCAAATATAAATAGAAAATAAACAAATAAGGTATGTTTCTGTATCATCAAATACTATTTTGTACCGTTTAAGATTAGTACTGGGCGGGAGGTTATGTGCTGGCCACATCAGATTTTTTAGATTGTCGAAGTGACAAATGGTTGTTGGCACCTAATATGAAGATTTTTGTTTTATCTTTAATTCGTAACAAAACAACACAAATTCACATCACACGCAAAGCCGGCGGAAGGCATGGGTAGTGTGGGTAGCACTACCCACCTGAAAATTTCCTGGGTGGGTAATTACCCACTTAAAATTTTTAAATTTTGAAAAATTCTTGGAAATGTTGAAAAAAGTTTGAGAATTGAAAAATTGAAATTGAAAATGTGAATAAAATGCGTCTAAAATGAATATCTAATAAATTTCAGTCGAACCCCCCCCCCTCGTCACACCCCTCACCACCCTCTTGATTCACCGAAAACACCCACCTGACTTGCACACGTTCCGCCGGCACACGTCATAACATTTTTTTTAAAATCATTGCGACTCAATGAATAACAATTAAGATTTTTAAAACAACAGATAGTCTTCATTTTTTATGATAAAGTTTCATAAAAAAAAATAAATAAAAAAATACTAAAAGGCCCCTTTGCGTATCAAAAGAGCCTTCATCTCGAAAAGCAATTTTTTGTTTTGAAAGATTGGTACTAAATATTTAATAAAAATTATCTCTTAAAATTATGTTCATAAATTAGAATTGACATGAACTTTCAAATAAATAAATGTGAATTCAATATTTCTAATTACATAACTCATACAAACCATATATAAACTCGGTTTAATATAGTTCTTTTTTTTTAATTCTTTAGCCTACCTATATGTATACCCGACGCCAAATATAAAAAATTGTATAAACGACTCATTAGAATTTTTTTCATACTTGTTATTTATTTAGTAAAATAGCTACGCGCTAGGGCTAATTTTCTAAATTTTGACGCGTGTACCGTGTAAAAAAAAAACGTCATCAAATTCATTCTTTAATATAATATTTTAAAATTCGATTCTTCCCTATTTTGCTTCTTAATCTTATTTGTAACTCACACATGAGGTTAGGCACCAAAGCTGCATCAAACCCGAACTGGACTAGTTGTCCGGGAGCTGCAAACTGTTGGTATTTGACGTGCTCAAGTTGTTGCAGTGCACTCAGGTTACCCAACATGAGGTCGGTAAGCCACTGGACCGACACCACCGGCGTGGCCCACTTCTTCGCATGTTGCCATTTGTCACCCTCGGCTCGTGCGCACACCAGCAGAGTGTTGTGGCGGCTGAAGTAACTTGTGTACTGCGAATAAATTGATAATTTAGAGATATATTTTATGATGAAAACACTTATTACAACTACTATATTATCCAAAATATGTAAATGGTATGATGATAATTTTATAATTTAATATACTACATATTATTTTAATAAAGAAAAAAATGGTCAATTTTGAGAAAACCATTTGCAAAATTACGAAGTTTTGAAGAATATGTTTATGATATTGGAGTATTATGTGCATACATTGATTTGATAGTTGTTATCTACGAAAGCAGAGTGCCACACTCAAAATGGATAAACGGCGTTTTAGCTCGGTTTTAATGTTGTACAATGATTAAAAATTATTTTATAAAAAAAATGCTTCAAATATAAGTTTCGGAGAAATGTACTATCTACCACTTTTAGTTGAAGTATTTTTTATAAAAAAAAAACATTGTACAGCCCAAAAACCGAGCTTAAAACACTTAAAACACCCAAAAACAGAGCTCGTGGTACCAGTCATTATGGTCTTAGGGATATGTTGCTACCATCACAAGTTTCATTCGCACGTACTCCCCTAGATTGAACCATTCCATCAGATTTGTTCATTCATTAAATCCAATTTTAATAAATATTCTATTTTATTTAATTCAGTCAAATTGGTTATTCCGTATATCTCAAGTATAGATGGGGATGGGGAAAATGAAGTATGAATTGAATCCAATTAAGAATAATATTGTATAATAGGTGACAGCGTTGTAATTAACGAAGTCTAGTGCGATTCATTCAAATTGAAAGTTAAATGGATGACCGGGAGAGAACTCATAAAATTTACCATAATGCTTGGAAGAAAGAAGATAAAAGAGAGAAAATAAGCTTATAAATATTAGCAGCAAGGAGAATGTAACCCGGTGAGGGCAGACGGATGAAAGCCATGGTTCTAATAGATAGAAGTGGGGATTTGCGCGGTACATACGTTCAGAACACGGTTCAGAAAAAAACAGTACGGCTGCCAAATGCTGATGGTTGCTATAACAATGCGATAACAGCGTTTCGAATTCTAGTGGGAGAAGCGGCTTCACTATCATTTGCTAATGCCTATGGCACACTGGCCGATGAGCGTCGATGAGCATCGATGCTCATTGATGAATCAACAGAACGAACCCGTCATCGACGAAAAATAGAGGCTCCTCTATTTTTCATCGATGAGCATCGAGGAAACAAACGGGTCTCATTTCAGACGTATCTTTGTGTCTCATTTCATGTTAACATTTTTTGTCACAGAGAAATTCCCTGTATTCGTCATTGAAGACATTAAAAATTTTGAAAGGTGGGTTCGTTCTGGTGTTTCATCAATGAGCTCATTGATGCTCATCGACGCTCATCGACCAGTGTGCCATACGCATAACGCTCTCGCCTTTATATTCTTTCCTCCAAGCCACAGTGCATGGTGTAGGTCACTGAGCTATAATAAAACTGGAACGCGCGCTTGGCCTGTCAGGCCGATCCCAGATAGACGATACCAAGGGTCAACTCTGTCCTTCTCTCAAAAATGTGTGCGCATGCGTGAAGTTTCGAAAATTACATTCAAAACTTTAATGTAACCTATATCTTTCTTTTCGTGCATGCACAAAACATTACGAAAAGGATAAAGATGCCTCTTCTGAGCTATTTCTCTCTTGGCTGAGTTTGTTTTTACAGTGGAGATAACAAGAGCGCGCTTTTCCAGTATAATTATAGTTCAGTGGTGTAAATACATGGGTTACGATTTGCGGATATACAGGGAATAGAGGTGTTAACCAATAATATCGTTCGCCAAACTTAAACGGGTCGAGCGGGAAATTCAAATATGATGTACTGTAACAACGCGGCCAATATAAAGAACCACTTCAATATGTATTTGTAATGGTCAGGTGAGTCATTAATATTGACACGAGGTGTGTGTATTATAAGTACATTTGTAAATTTATTGTTATTAGTTGAATAAATCAGTCGATAAACAAGTAAAGGAAGTTATGTTTCACAAACTTTTCAATAACATGATAACATGACTTTTAAGTTTGGCGAACGTTTTGATTGGATTGCAGTGCGCAGCCTCCGGAATGCTTCATCTATGTATTTACACCATGCCACACTATGATTCGACGCACCCGGCACCCTACACCGAAAGGTACAAGAAGTAATCGATTTAACAAATAGCATAATATTAATAATTATTACCTTAGCACCAGTATACTTGATCATATCCCTCACTTTGAACCGATCACTCCCAATAAACCCGGACAGCGATATCAAATGTCTAGAAGCAGGCGCTCCATCCATATACCCAGTCGGTAAGTGCAATGCCTGCCAAGGGGGCATCACCTGTTTTCGCTTGACCACGTCATCGAGCCAAAACAATGTGACGCATCGCTTGAAATCACGTAGTGCTTGCATCACAACACCGTGCCGCTGTGTCTCACAGATTACGTGCGTGACTCGGGAACAATACACGGGCTCGATCTCGCCGCCATGGCGCTCGACAACTGCGCGCCAGTCTGGAGAGGTTTCCTCCAGGTAGCGCTCGACTTCCACGACGACGAAGATACAGCCGAGGAGGAATAGATCCGGCGGCACTGAGAAACAAATTTATTATTAGGACTTTTTTATTATTATTATTTCTCACTAGTGATGGTGTCAGAACTCACATAATCCACTTATCTACAATATTCTAATGGTTGGTTTATACTGGATTTAATTTACAAACAGATTTAGAAATTAAATTTTAAGAATATAAAATACAAAGAAATAACTTTAATTATTTATGCTGAATTTATAAATTTAAAGATTAATAGTTTACATTTAAAATAATACCACATTTCATATTCTAAATCTAAATTTGTAGATGTAACAAATCAACTTGACTGGTAAAGGTGGCTTTATACAGCCAAAATTAACGCTTGCATTAACAGTAACATTAACACATCTTCGAGAATTTTCTAGAATTCGGGTTTACGTAAACTGAATGATTACTTAACGAATTTATTTGTTATATTATAGTTTGCTGTAAGATCTTACTAGTAAGTGTGTTTATTGTGTATATTAATTATTGTGTTGTAATAATTATTGTAAATTTGTAAACCCTGAAGAAGGTTTAAGTATAAACTGAAACGTCGGTTATATAAGAAGAATAAATGCTGTATTACTGATTTTTCGATTATTTTTTTATACTCGAGACATTAACATTAAAAAGTTAAAACGTACATAAGTAATAGGGGTTCCCATTTAAGATATCAAAGTTACCCCCCCCCCCCTCATCCCCGGGAAGTGGAGGAGGGGATAATATTCAGTGGATCAGATGGCCCCTTTCAAACCATCAAACTTTTATTCGAAACATTATTTGTAAGACACATATTTGTCGAGATATTCTACTAGATCTCTTAAAATGGGTCACTCTGTATAAAGACAAACTAGCTAAAAGAAACGCTGCACAAGGCTGCATAAATGGCCCTACTTAATTTTAATGTTAATTTTAGTTGAGATGCTAATGTTAATTTTAGTGTAAGTTTAATTTTTGCTGCATAATGTCACCTACGAGTAAAACAAAAACCATTTTATTGTACAAAAACTTTTTAGCCTTTATTATATAAATCAAATGATATTTGTTCACTGATTCAGAT